>VZQC01004901.1:487869-635369 GCA_009823505.1 Rhizomys pruinosus | reverse complement strand
CTGGTGTTAATAGGGTTTCATTGCTGCTTGGGTCATTTTGATTTCCTCAGTTTGATGGTCACAGTTTGCACACTTAAACCTACTTACCCTTTATTACAACTGGTCATCAGAGTTATAAAGCAAGAGATTATAAAAAAAAAATCAGTATAAATGTCGACACAAAAGCTGCTAAAGCAGGCAATAAATTAAATTAAATTCCTAAAAAGTAATAACTTGAAGCCGGGCATGGTGACACACACCTTTAATCCTAGCACTTGGGAGGCAGAGGCAGGAGGATCTTTGTGAGTTCAAGGCCAGCCTGGTCTACTGAGTGAGTTCCAAGACAGCTGGGCTACAGGGAGACCTGTCTCGAAAAGATAAAAAAAAAAAAAAAAAAGTAATAACTTGAGTCTGTAATGACACATTTTCCACATAAGAATGACATGTGCATTTCATTCAGTTTGCACTAAAAGAGAAAGTTCAAATAATGATATATAATGGTTTATAATTAAAATAACTTCGGTGACCTTCAACTGCATTTATATGTATCTAGCAATTAATTTATGCTTATAGAAATAGATGAATTATCAAAGTTTCAATGTATTGTTTTGAACAAACATGAAAAAAAGAAATTAGATAGCAAAATGTCTCAAATGTTTGTCAATAACAGCAACTTAAGTATTAGATAACAGTTTTAATAATGTCAATAAAGAACATATCTCAGTGTAAATAATGTAGCTCAGAAAACACCATTAAAAAATGAGCTTGCCTGAACAACGTTATTGGTATACGTCTGTTTATCTGAAAGCAACTATGTTGTGATAATGTAAATATCTTAACAGGCTCTAGAGTCGACGCACCACTTATTTTCAGACTCTGTAATTATTGTATATGGGTGGAAAGTATGTATTCATATTTTAGAGTAATTAAAATTAAAGGAGAAAATGTGAATTCCTAAACATTATAAAAAATGAGCTTGCCTGGTCCCTTCCTATAGTTGAAGCTGTGGTCCTTGTGAACCTGGAGCTACCTCCCCACATGAGCTGGAGTTGCTGTCCCCTCCTGTAAGCCTGGAGCTGTAGCCCCAATAGTGAGCCTCCACATTTCTCATGTGGTAGATGATGGAGCAGATTGGAGGATGGAGGACTTTCCAATGTTGGGCAGCAGCTTCATCCTTCTCTGAGTGGCTGCATAGACCACAGGCCCCACCCCTGAGGTCTCAGGTTGTGCATGGCAGTGGTTTCCCCTCCTGCTGGACTTAATGCTAGGGATGGGGAGGATTCTGTCATTTGTAGTTTCTAGTCTTGGAATAACTCATTTTAACTAACAAACTTCTCCATGATTAATTCTAAACATTAATTCTAAACAGGGATTTGTTTACTAGCCATAAATCTTGAACAGAGTGGTAGAAGCCAGGGGAAAATCATCAAGAGAGATACTACTCTTTGAGGGGCTGTTTCACTTAACCACCAAGGACATTGGATAATACTCTTTCTCCCAACTCCAGTTTCAAAATTGGATCTTCACAAAAGCTTATGATGTTCATAGGGATTGACTTTCTAACAATCATTCACAGATAAGAAAAATGGAACTTGTCACAGAAAAGCCAAAGAATTAATCATTACTTGTTTAACTTCTGGGTCTGTAAATATTTTTCACAACACTAAAAAATTATCATCACTTTTGCTCCTTATATAGCCTACTGAAAAGTGACCTTACCCGTTCATCTGCATTTGCATTTAACATTAAATCAACACAAAATAATGATTTGTAACAAAACAGTTTTTAATTCTAGAGTACTTACAAAAATGATTTTTTAAAAGCAAATGATGTAGGAACACAAGAAATATAATTCTGCTTCCTCTCTCTGGCTACACTGTTTGACACAATTCTTTCAGGGGGAGGGGATTATGAATTTTCAATATCTTAATTCATGGGGGATATACTCTTTTCAAAAAATTATACCAAAAGAAGTATCATTCTGATACTTTCTAGTTTGTCTTCCCTTCATTAGCCTGGGATTTCAAGAAGCTAGTCGCTTTCACTTCATCTCAACAACCTTGGTATTTTTCACAAAATACATTACAAATATGAAAATGGGTGATAACTTTGATTTATACTTATTAGTGATTTTAAAAATAATCTAATTTGGTTTGACTCATTCCATTTGCCAGGGCATAAAAAGCTAATAAAAATTTAATCATTATTATGGGAGTAAATATTTGTTCCTAGTAAGTTATATATACAAAAAGATCATGTTAAACAATGTTTAGGGGCAATTTCCCATGTAGTAGAAATGAAAACAAACTATTAATAATCAATAGTTCAAAAAGACAGCCTGAACTATCTTTTATTAAAAAAAAACTTACCCAGAGTTCCACAGGGCTTATTTTTATAAGTGCAGATATCATATCTACGAAAGATAAAAGATATACAATTTATAGACTAATCAAACTTCTAAAATGCTGTTTGCATATTCATTGTATTTCTTTCTTGGAGCTCTGTTTGTTCAGATCAATATCAATTCAATTATGAGCAGCCACCTGGACCGACATCATGATGGAGCAAATCAGGGTATACCCAACTTACAGCATCTCCTTGCAAGTCAATAGAATACCTACTAGAAGTAAAGGAAAATGTTCCATAAAACCATCTGTCATACTGTTTTGAAATTAGAACATCTTGCCTATACATTTCTATTGCTTCCACCTAAATGGGTAGGTTTTTATTATGATTATTTTATTTTATTTTATTTATTTTTTATGTGTATGAATGTACTGTCTGCATGTAGGTTTGTGCACCTGTATCGTGCAATGCCGTGGAGGTCAGAAGAGGGTGTCAGATTCCTCTGGAACTGGAGTTCTCCTGGAATTGGAGTTTCAGACGATTCTCAGCCGCCATGTGGGTGCTGGGGATCGAACCCAGGTCCTCTGCAAGAGCAGTCAGCGCTCTTAACCACTAGGCCGTCTCTCCAGCCCCAGAAAAAAATTTTTTTGAAAAAAATTTTAAATTATATTTTGATCTGTGGGCTGATGAATAACAATACAATTAATTGCTAACTCCTGTTGTAGTAATACTAAGCATTATTTGTATGGAATAAAAGAGAGTTCTTACATTTTGGATTTCTTTTTAGTTGCTAAAACTTAATTTTTTTTGTCTCAAAACTTCTACTTCAAGTGAATCAAACAAAAAAATCACTTTTAAATTCTTACTTTAGAATCTCTAAAATTTAGATAGAAAAATTAGGTAATAAGGATATAATTATGAAAATACTTCAAATAAATATATAAGTAATGACTTAGTATTTCAAACATAATATATATTTAAATATGCACTGTTGTTTTATGGACTTCATCTTTTATATTGAGTTATAATGCACTGGAGTAGTGCATTATAACTCAATATAAAAGTCTACTAATTGGAAAACATTCCATTCAGCAGTTTATTTCTCTTTTTCAATGTCTCTGAAGTATTTTTTTAACACACTAAACTTCTAGTGTACTACTACAAAAAATACGTTAACATCATCATAATTCACATCACTATATTATGTTGTCTGTTCTTTTTAAAGAGAATAACCTATGTTAGTGTTGAAGTATTTTGAATAGTGGTATGTGTCAAAGACCTAACATTTGGTCTGTTGCTATAATAAAGTAATACCTACATGCAGGCAGTACACTCATTCACATAAAATAAAAATAATAAAGAAAAGAATTTTTTAAATTTTATTTATTTTTTATGTGTATGAATGTACTGTCTACATGCAGGTCTGTGCACCCGTGTTGTGCAATGCCGCGGAGGTCAGAAGAGGATGTTAGATTCCCCTGGAACTGGAGTTAAAGGTGGTTCTCAGCTGGCATGTGGATGCTGGGAATCAAACCCAGTTCTTCTACAAAAGCAGCCAGTGTTAACAGCTGAGACATGTCTCCAGCCCCCCAAAATATAATGTCAAGGCACAAAAATAACTATCCAGACCAACAGTGTTGTTGAGCTTATTAAAATCCCTGGAGAATGACTCTGACTCTCTTTAGAATTTCCAACTCTTTTTTCTTATAATTTTACCATACATCTGAGGAAAGGGATCTTCATTTCCTCTTACATACACTCCTTCTGTGAACAGTCACACATCACTCCTTCAATTATTCTCTTGAAAATGATAAACATGGGATAGTAATGTTTGGAATACTCTTGAATGTAAGATTAGTATGGTTATAATCATAAAGACACCAGAAAGTACATTACAGGTGTCTTGGCCAATTTAGGATTGTCATATTACATGTTACACTGCATGGACAACCCACTTTAGCTATTTCATGACTAATGCAGAAATAGATGTTAATTAGAATTTATTTCCAAATCTTCGAGTTTTGTTCATGCCTTTCCTAAAACTAGTCTGCCTGAGAACGCTCTTGTACTGCAATCCACTAGTTTTGTCTTTCCTCATTATCCTTTCATAATCACCCTGTTTCTACTTTAAAAAAATAAACCAAAAAAACAAAAAAAACCACACCTTTCTCATTCATCCCAAATCCTATTAGGTGCTTTGACCTCAGGTGGAAAAGTCTCCAGGACACAAAGGAAAGGGAGAATTAAAAAAAAAAAATAGCATTCATTCATTCAAAAAAAATTGCATTCATTCTGTGCTATAACATAAAAACAAACCAAGAAAAATTGAGTCTTTCCTTTCGGCCACCTTTAAGAACCATTTGGGTAGCATTAAAACCGAGGAAGATACAAAAAAAAAAAAAAACAAACAAACAAAAAACAAAAACAAAAGAACACGGTTGAATATCTGTGACAATAACATTGACATGTTTTTCTGTCATGGATACTTTTAGTACTTCCATAGTTGGTTTTGTCAGTCCATGAATATCAGAAGAAACTGACCAAAACAGTCCCATTTTGAGGTTGGTAAAATATAGCACTGCCTTACAATGATAAAACACCTGCATTGAAAAAAAAGTGAGATTTATATGGTCTGATATTCACACTCATAGACCTTGGTTAGAGAAGCTTCTTTTTGCAGGGTGCAGTAGTCAATGGAGAGTGGTATAAATCAAAGCGCTGAGAATAAGACTGAAGGCCATAAATCAGATATCTACATTAACTCACACCACCACCAAGACTAAGAGAGATTGTGGAAGAGGAGGCTCCACATTGATGCACATATGCGCAGCACTAATTGGTAATCATTACTAGTGAGTAATCAAAAATGAAAAAAGACATGAACTTCAGAGGGGGAAATGAGTAGATTTGATCATATTTCACTGTATATGTGTATAAAATTCTCAAAAAAGAGAAAAAATTAACCACTTAAATTTTCTTAACTTTATTCCTAAACCTTCTGTGCTGGATAGCTTTAGTGTCAACTTGACACACCTGGGTTGAGGGAGCCTCAATTGGGGAATTTGCTCCATTGGATTGGCCTGTGGCCACATCTGTGGTGTATTGTCTTGATTGTTGAGCAGTGACAGTATAAGAAGGCAGGCTGGGCATGAGCCAGAGAGCAAGCCAGGAGCAAGCCAGCGGACAGCATTCCTCCATGGCCTGTGCTTCAGCTCCTGCCTCCAGGTTCCTGCCCTGAGTTCTTACCTTGGGCTCCCTGAGTGATCAACTGTGACCCAGGAGATGTAAGCTGAATAAACCCTTTCCTCCCCAAGTTGGTGTCGGTCAGAGTGTTTTGTCACAGCAATGGAAGACAAACTAGGACAGAAATTGGTACCAGAAGAGTGGGGTATTGCTGTGACAGACCTGACCTTGGTGTTTTGGGGAAGGATTGTGGAGGCGTTTGGAACTTTGGGCTGGGAAGATCATTGAATGCCTAAAGATTGTTGCTGTGGAGCTTGGAGCAGTTTTGCTGAAGGAGTTGTAGAAGATGGAGGCCTGGCTTGTGAAGTTTCTAGTTTCAAAGGAGAGCAGAGATCATCAGGACTGTGTAATCTGTGGGTTCTGGTCAGCTGGGGCTGTGGAGAATCAGCTGTAAGTAACAAGAGACCAGAACCTGAAGTGAAACTTTTGTGGTACTGGGGCAATTGATGCTGGTTAGCTGGGGCTGAAAAATCAGCTGTAAGTAACAAGAGACCAGCATCACTGAGGTGAAATCTTCTGGGGAGAATATCTTCAAGGTCAGCACACAGAAGCTGTGACCCAGAAAGGGCCTGAGCCTCCATCTCGAGCCAGAAGCCGGACTTGGTAACGTGTAAGAGTCTCCTATATGGTTCCGGTGTTGAAATTTGAGGGGGTCACAGAGAGCAGCCGAGGCTTGGCACTGTGAGAGGTCAGGAAAGACCATTGGTGGAAGTGCACCTCGGTTGCTGTGAAGACCCCAGGATTGCAGGGGTCATGGAGAGAAGCTGAGGCTTTGCACCAGGAGAGGTCAGAAGAGACCATTGGTGAAGGTGCTGCCTCAGTTTCAGTAGCGACCCCAGCTTTTTGGAGATGCCGGTACCCTGGGACGACCACCAAGAGCAGCGGTAGGTGTAGAATGGAGTCGGCCTGGGCCTGCGAGATGAGTGTGCCACGGACGGCAGAGTCGGAGAGGGGGAGCTGCCGAGACCCTTTGGAGCCCAGAAGATCGTGAGTGAATCCCAGGTGTCCAGCCTTGAGCTACTTTGCTGGACTTAGGTTTTGTTTGAGAGTGCCTGATTCTTCCCTTTGAAATAAGACAGTACTTGTTTTGGATTTTACAGCAGCCCACAGTTAAGAGACTTTTAATAGACTGGACTTTTAAGTGTTTGGACATTTTAAGGACTGTGGGGCTTTTAAGGATGTACTGTCTTAGGTTGTGATTAGTGTTAACATCATACTTTGGGGATAAGAACTGGAAAGGTGGTTTAATAGTGATGTGTTTGTGTGTCAAGTTGACAAGGGGTCAATTGTGCTGGATAGCTTTGGTGTCAACTTGACACACCTGGGTTGAGGGAGCCTCGGTTGGGGAATTGGCTCCATTGGATTGGCCTGTGGCCACATCTGTGGTGTATTGTCTTGATTGTTGAGCAGTGACAGTATAAGAAGGCAGGCTGGGCATGAGCCAGAGAGCAAGCCAGTAGCAAGCCAGTGGACAGCATTCCTCCATGGCCTGTGCTTCAGCTCCTGCCTCCAGGTTCCTGCCCTGAGTTCTTACCTTGGGCTCCCTGAGTGATCAACTGTGACTCAGGAGATGTAAGCTGAATAAACCCTTTCCTCCCCAAGTTGGTGTCGGTCAGAGTGTTTTGTCACAGCAATGGAAGACAAACTAGGACACCTTCTATTCTTATGTAACAGAAACAACCATTGTAATGAGTTCTTTTCAGTGACCTAGTTTTTAAATTGGAATGAATCAGACATGTTTGCAACCAGCACTGGAGAGCCAGGAGGCAGACTCCGTGAGGTGCAGTGGTTCTAAGGGTTCACATCTGCCTGATTGTTACATGTCTTGGGCCTCTGGAGGAGCTGCGGTCTAGCTGGGCGAGAACTACCTGGTCCCTCCAGTACAAAATCAGACATGAGAACCTGAAGCCTAGACCAACTAGCCTTTCACACCTAACAAGAAGAAAACGAAGGCACCTGAAGAATACAAGGAAAGTCAGTCTCCAACTCATCAAAGAGTTTCGTATCAAAATCACAAACAACAAAAGAAAGCCACATGCTAAAATCACAGTGAAAAAACAATAATATGAAAAATTCAAATAATTTGTATCCACTAAATACTACCAATCCTGTAGAAGAGGGCTACAATGAGGATGCCCCCTAGATGTAACCCAGGACATGGAATTTTAAAAACTATCATAAACACACCAGGATCAAAGAATTCAAGGAATTTAAAAAACTTGCAAACAAACAAATCAAAGAACTGAAGGAAGATAGGGATAAGCTAAAAGAAGATAATGATAAACTAGAATGAGCTCACAAAAGAGGCAGAAATACTGAATAAAATTCAGGCTGTAATGAAAAAAGAAGAGGAACATTCAATAAGCCATCTGGAAAGGACAGGAGAGAGCCTCAGTAACAGAATAAATAAAGTAGAAAATACAATATCAGTACTGGAAAATGAAGTGGAAGAGCTGGGGAGCTCAAGCAAAGATTATGAAAAATTTTTAAAAACACAGGAAGTGGCCGGGCGTGGTCCTAACACTCGGGAGGCAGAGGCAGGTGGATCTTTGTGAGTTCAAGGCCAGCCTGGTCTACAGAGTGAGTTCCAGGACAGCTGGGGCTATAGGGAGACCCTGTCTCGAAAAGACGAAAACAAAAACAAAAACAAAAACAAAACAAAACAAAACAAAAAAAAAAAAACCACAGGAAGTGAATATTCAGAAAATGTGAGACACCATGAAAAGACAAAACTACATATTATAGGTATTGTATTAGTCACTTTTCTGTTGCTGTGATAAAGCACCATGACCAAGGAACTTATAAAAGGAAGAGTTTATTTGAGCTTACGATTGATGGTTCCAGGGAATTAGAGTCCATTGTGGCGGGAGGCATGGCGGCTGGATCTGGAGCAGCATGCCGAGGGTCACATCTCGCAAAGAGCACAGGAAGCAGAGAGAGGGCAGGCGACTGTAGACCACGAGGCTTGTTAAAACTCACTAAGCCTGCCCCCAGTGACACACTTCCTCCAGCTTGGCCACACACCCCAAGACCTCCAAAAACAGCGCCACCAACTGGAGACAAACGTCTGAATACCTAGAGCCTATGGGGGACACTCATTCAAACCACCACAGGTATAGAGGAAGGAGAAGAATCTCAGGATAAGAGTATTGTCCAGTTCTTCAACAGGATAATAGAAGAAAATTTCCCCAAATTAAGGAAAGACATATCCATACAAATACAAGAAGCACATAGAACACCAAAAAGGACATGAAAAGAAATTCCCCACGCCATATCATAGTAAAAACACTAGATGTTCAAACAAAGAGAAAATACTTAGATGTTCAAAACAAAAAGAAAATATTGAAAGATGTAGACAGACACAGCAGGACCACATCGCACCAGCCAAGTGAGCCCTGCCTGGAGGTCCCTGGCTCCCAGCAGTGTGGGTGCAGCCAGAACACCCCCCACCCCCAACAAGGTGGGGGTGTTGTGATGCAGACAATCCAGTGGGAGCAGTGTCAGTGATTTGTGGCACAAGGCAGTAGAAGAGATAGTGAACCTGCCACAGCTCAGGAAGCAGAGTGAGTGAGCAGGGGGAGCTCAGAAGCCAACAGACCTGATTATTACAATCTGGTTTCTGGAGAACCTTAAGAATAGAAAGGGAAGAGTGGGCGGTGTGCAGGAGCATAGAGGCACTACAGGTGAGCCCTGAGACCTGGTGCAGACAGAGATCAGCTGCACTGAGGCCACACCCTAGACCTTGGCTCCACCTTGCCTCCCATCTTGGCTTCCGGAAGAGTGTGCAATGGCTTGCAGGTGTGGGACCCTGCTCCTCCTCAGCCCCCATCTCAGCTCCAGCCAGGGTTCAGGTGAACCCCGTGACTCAGTGCAGATCAGGAGCTCAGAGGCTCTGACCCAGGCCCTGACTCAGGCCCCTGGCTCTACTTCCGTTCCCACCTCGTTTTCTAGAGGACTGCAGCAAAGTTCAGGCATGGGCTCTGGCTCCACCTCAGCCCTCAGCCCCCATCTCAGCTTCCACCAGGGTGCAGGTAAGCCCCACGACTCAGCAGAGATCAGTGTCATCAAGGCAGCACATGGCCCAAACCAAAGCCCCCCTCCCCACGTACACACCTCAGAAGTTAAAAGAAGAGAGAACAAACCTGCCACTCTGGTTGATACCTGGACCAACCAGTCTTCCATATTAACATTTGAGATTAGCACCAGAATTCAAGCAACAAAACAAACCCACATGCCAAACACACACACACACACACACACACACACACAAATATGGGAAAAGCTCATAATAAATCCACACTGGGGCTGGAGAGATGGCTCAGTGGTTAAGAGCACCAACTGCTCTTGCAGAGGACCCAGGTTCGATTCCCAGCACCCACATGTCAGCTAAGAACCGTCTTTAACTCCAGTTCAAGGGGAATCCAACACCGTCTTCTGACCTCTGCGGCATTGCATGACACGGGTGCACCAACCTACATGCAGACAGTACACTCGTACACATAAAAAAAATTAAGATTTGGTAAAAAATATATATAAATAAATAAATTTAAAAAAAAATATAAATAAATCCACACTGAACCAGTCCTACAGAAGTCCCTGGAAGGAAAACAAGACACAGATCTTAGAAGAACAATTGTAGACATATTCAAAGAAATCAAAGTATATAAAGAACAAATCAGAAAACTAAGTGGAGAGAATGAAAAACTCAGGAAGGAACTAGAGGGAGAGAATGACAAACTCCAGAAGGAAGTGGAAACACTGAAAAGATTCCATGATGAAAGGAAAAAAGAAATAGATCAGCAAAGAAGGAGCTAAAAGAAGAGAATGACAAGCTCCAAAAGGAAGTGGGAATACTAAAGAAATCACAAGATGACTGAAATGAAAAAAAAAAAAAAAAAAGAACACTCATCCAATCATAGGAAAGGAGGGAAAAAGTCTCAGAGGCAGAAAGATGAAAGCAAAGAAAAAAAAAAAAAAAAAAAACATATATAAACCTGGAGGATAACATGGAACAATTAGGATGCTCAAGTAAAAATTATGAAAACTTTAAAGAAACACAAGAGTGGAACAACCAGGAAATGTGGAACACTATAAAAAGACCAAATCTCTGCACCATAGGGATAGAGGAAGGAAAAGAATCCCAAGACAATGGTATTGATCAGATCTTCAACAGAATAATAGAAGAAAATTTCCCCAAACTGAAAAGAGAAAACCCATACAAATACAAGAAGCACATAAAACACCAAATAGATAAGATCAGAAAAGAAATTCCCCATGGCCATATCATAGTTAAAACACTAGATGCTCAAAACAAAGACAAAATATTGAAAGCCACAGAGAAAAGCAACAAGTTACATATAAGGAGAAACCCATCAGAATTACAGCTGACTTCTCAGTGCAAACTATGAAAGCCAAAAGAATGCAGACCAAAGTATTCCCAATGCTAAATCATGTTAGATGCCAACCCAGATTACGATAGCCAGCAAAAATGTCAATTACAGTTGAGGCAAAAGAAAAGTCTTTCATGACATAAATGAGATGAAAGAATACATGTCCAGAAAACCAACACTTAAGAAAACAAACAAAGCAATTCAAAGACCAGAGGAAAGGAGCAACTATCCCCAAGCAACTAAAGAAAGAAATTAATAAAAGCATAATCGTGGAAATACAAAACTACACCAAGAATGCAAACAAAAAATAAGGTGAAAGGAAGCAACACACATCTCTCAATAATAACCTTAAATATTAATAGTCTAAACTCCCCAATCAAAAGACACAGACTAGGAGAATAGATTAGGAAACAGAATCCATCTATATGCTATCTAAAAGAAACCCATCTCACCCCTCAAAGACACACACTAACTTAAAGTGAAGGGATGAAGAAAAAAATTCCAAGCAAATGGTACCAAAAAACAAGCAGGAGTTGCTATTCTAATATCAGAATAAATAGACCTCAGAGTAAAATTAGAAGAGAAAAAGAGGGCCATTACATCCTTATCAAAGGAACACTTAACCATGAAGATTTCATAATCATAAATGTTTGTGCACTTAACTTTATAAACACAAATCTGCAGGACCTCAAGACACAGATTAATCCCAGCACATTAATAATGGGGGACTTCAATACCCCACTGAGGCCTTTGGATAGATCAACTGGACAAAGAATAAACAGAGAGACATACGGACTGAACAACTCCAAAAGGACCTCACCAAAAGGACATCTACCAAATATTCCATCAAAACACAAGAAAATATACTTTCTATTCAGCACCCCACAGAATATTCCCAAAATTAAACACATACTGGCACACAAAAGAAATCTCAACAAATACAAAAGTATTGAAATTATTTCATGCATTCTATCAGGCCACAGTGCAATAAAGCTCAATATCAACACCAGAATAAGCCCTAGTATCTACAAGAACACATGTAGACTAAACAACACATGAATGGGTCAGGGAAAGAACAAAATAAAAAGTATTCCTGGAACTAAACGAAACAGACAATACAACACAACAAAAACCTGTAGGATACTTTAAAAGCAGTCCTAAGAGGGAAATTTATAGCCCTAAGTGCCTACATTAAAACAAACAGAAAGGGAACAAATAAGTGATCTAACACTGCAGCGAAAAACACTTGAGAGACAACAAAAAACAAACCCTAAACCCAACAGACAGGAAGAAATTACAAAAATCAGAGCAGAAATCAATGAAATAGAAACAAAGAAAACAATAAAAGAATTAAAAATTCACACACAAATGAAAATGGAAACACTGCCAATACCTGATTTCTGTCCCCTATTTTTCCACTCGCAATCATATACTTAGGTACCTTTTGACCCCATGGAAAAAAATATCTAACATTCAGAACTACTGATAACAGGAAGAGGAAAAAAAATTAGAATGAAATGTTTCCCCTCATAGTGGATTCTTAAGCACGTTCTCCGCGTATGCGGCGTGCTAGCTGGATATCTTTTGGCATAATTGTTACACGTTTGGCATGGATAGCACACAGGTTGGTATCTTCAAAAAGGCCAACCAGATAGGCCTCACTTGCCTCCTGCAAAGCACCAATAGCTGCACTCTGGAAGCGCAGATCTGTTTTGAAGTCCTGAGCAATTTCTCGCACCAGACGCTGGAAGGGGAGTTTGAGGATCAGAAGTTCCGTGAACTTCTGAGAGCCTCTAATTTCACAGAGTGCCAGGGTACCAGGCCTGTAACGATGAGGTTTCTTCACCCCTCCAGTAGAGGGCGCACTCTTGCGAGCAGCTTTTGTAGCCAGTTGTTTCCTGGGTGCTTTACCACCGGTGGATTTACCAGCAGTCTGCTTTGTATGAGCCATGGTATTACAGACATCTTCTTACTTACCCCCCCCCTCCTTCTGCTGGAGCTCGGCGAGCAAGAGGCGGCGCTGGCGTGAGAGAGCGGCGGCCAACAATAAAAGAATTAATGAATCCCAAAGCTGGTTCTTTGAAAGGATAAAAAGATAGACAGACCTCAAGCCCAATTAACCAAAAGAAAGAAACAACAACTCCAAATCAATAGTATTTGTGATGGAAAGGGAAACATCACAACAAAGAAAAGATCCCGACAATCATACAAGAATACTTCAAAAACCTATACTCTACTAAATTTGAAAACCTAAGGGAAATGGATGAATATCTGAAATCCTGCAAATCAACAAAGTTTAACCAAGAAGAGATTGACAGCTTAAACAGACCCATAATATTTGAGGAAATTGCAAATGTAATAAAAAAAAAAAACCTCCCAACTAAAAAAAGCCCAGGCCCAGATGGTTTCACAGCAGAATTCTATACAACATTTTAAAGAGGTATTACATCCATTATTACTCAAACTGTTCAAAAGGATACAGAGGGAAATCTCCCAAATTCCTTCTATGAAGCCAGCATCACTCTAATACCAAAATCAGGCAAAGACACAACCAAAAGAGAAAACTATAGACCCATCTCATTAATGAACATAGATGTGAAAATTCTCAACAAAATACTTGCAAATTGCATACAGACCCACATCAAAAAGATCATCCATCATGACCAGTTGGATTCATATCAGAGATGCAGGGATGGTTCAACATATGAAAATCAATAAATATCATAAAACACATAAATTGACTGAAAGAAAAAAAACTACACAATCATCTCAATTGACTCAGAAAAAGCCTTTGACAAGATCCAATAGCCCTTCATGTTTAAAGTTCTAGAGGGAATTGGACTGGAGGAAACATTCCTCAACATAATCAAACCCACTGCCAATATCATCCTAAATTGAGAAAAATTAGAACAATCCCACTTAAAGGCAGGAACCTGGCAAGGCTGCAACCTATCGCCACTGTTCTTCAATATAGTGCTTGAAATGCGAGGGCAATAAGGTGAGAAAGGGAAATTAAAGGAGTACTAATTGGAAAAGATGAAGTAAAACAATCCCTTTTTGCAGAAGATATGATAGTTTACCTAAGGGATGCTAAAAATACCACCAGAAAACTCCTAGAAATGATTACGAGTGTCAGTAAAGTGGTGGGATACAAAATTAACTTAGAAAAATCAGTAGTCTTCCTTTACACCAAAAACAAGCAACTGGAGAAGGAATATAAAGAGACCTTCCCACTCACAATAGCCTCAAAAAGAAAAAACAAAACAAAACAAAACCTAGGAACAAACCTAACCAAAGACACCAAAGATCTCTACAACAAAAATTTTAAACCCCTGAAGGAGGAAATTGCAGAAGACATCAGAAGATGGAAAAACCTCCCATGCTCATGGATTGGAAAAATTAATATAGTAAAAATGTCAATTATACCCAAATTAATATAAGATTCAATGCAATCACAATTAAAATCTCCATAAGTTTCTTCACAGACTTGGAAAAAAAAAATCCTCAAATTCATATGGGAAAACAAAAGACCCTGAATAGCTAAAGCAACTTGAAGTGAAAAGTGCAATACAGGGGGGATTACTTTCCCAGACTTCAAACTATATTACAGGGCTATAGTCATAAAGAAGGCTTGGTATAATGTGAATCCCTTAACAGACTCTAGAATTAACTTACCACTTATTTTCAGACTTTGTAATTGTAGTATATGGGTGGAGGGTATGTATTTATATTTTAGAGTAATATAAAATTAAAGGGAAAAATGTAAATACCTAAACATATTTTGGAATTAACATACAGTTTATTTTCAGAGGTCATAATTTTGGTATATATGTGACATATATATAGACATATTTTGGAGCAATACAAATGGGAAGGAACATCAACAAAAGGAATGGGTCAAAGAACTGACTGAAACAGTTAAATTCTGCCCCAAACAATAAACTCTGCAAAGAAAAACCTTAAAAAGCCTGAAAAAAGATGCAAGATATTATGGCAGAATGCACAAACTGGGGTGGGGTGGGGGGCATGGAAAGGGGAATGTGTCTAAATTGGTCTGAGAAATTATGCATGAAATACACAAAACATCAATAAAAATATTTTATAAAAAAAGAAATACTGAAAGATGAAAAAGAAAAGCAAGTCACATCTAAAGGAATAATCATCAGAATTACAGCTGACTTATATTTTTTTCAAAGCCAATGTTTCATTGAAGCTCTGTGCATTTTATACAAAATTACAAATCAATTCTAGACCCATGCCCCCCCTCCCTGCTCCCTTACCCCAGAGCCCATGCATTCTGCCAAACAGGTTTTTCATCTTTTTCTCAGTCTCTCTCAAAATTCTTGATGCAGAAGTTTACTGCTTCGAGCAGAAGTTCACCATTTCAGTCAGTTCTTTGACGTAGTCTTTCTGTTGTTGTTGTTGTTGTTGTTGTTATTCCTTCCAATATCCATCACTCCAAAATATGCACATATGCATGCCACATATATAATAGGTTTTAACATCTTCAGCTTATGATTTTTTTTAATTAGGCTGAAAGATGTCATGTTTGAAGTCTCCTTCTTGGCAAGCCCAAACTACCATCAGATCTGCTCTTGTGTTCCACAGTGGGGTTTTCCCTTCCCATGGTCACCAAATGAGGTCCAGTAAGCACCCCGTCCTGGCTTGATCTTCCTATACTGGTCTCCATGATATACCCTGGGTAGTCCAATGGTAGTCTATATTCTGAAGAGGCAGAAACCCCAGTAGTAGCTCAGTCCACAAGTTGGATGTCTCAGCAGTCCCCATCTGGCACTGAAGGTTTGGAGGATTCTTGGAGAGATATGAGTCTTCAGGCCATATTGGAAGGTTGAAATAGCTGTGTCTCATATCTTTGAAGGATGGCAAAAGCAGTGGCAGCCACAGGGTTGCTGCACTTGCCAGTAAGACCAGCAAAACAACTGTGTTATTTATTTATTTATTTATTTATTTATTTTACTTTTTGTCTTTTTACTAAGATCTCAAGTTTTATACCTGAAGTACAATCTCTCAGGATTTATTATTTATTTCTGGTTATACTTTCCTTTTGGATGTTTAGGGCTACACAATTAGCCCAGATTAACCAAGGTTTTTGTTTCCTCAAGGTCAGTTGAGGATCTGGTCCTCAAAGGTCACTCAGGTTTTGAGGGGGGGAGGGAGCCCCTGGCTCCTTTTGGCTTTTCAATCACCAGTTCCATCCATACTCAAGGACAAAGTCAGGTCTTGCTAGACCAGGCTTCCCTTTTTGAAGCATGAGCAGACTTTCCTCTTTATAGACTGGACACTGGCTGAAGTGCCATTAGTGAATCTCTAAGACCTCCCTGCACAGGAAGATTGGTGGCTATGCCATGCATAGTCCCCAGGAACTTAGTTGACCTCTGAGGGCAAGGAACAGAGATATCCCTTAAGACCTTTAGCCAATTTGGTATGAACATTAAGTATGGTCGTTAAGCATCAAGAAAGGCTAAGTTACACCAGCCTGATACTTTTAACTACTCTATAATATTTTAGAGAAATCTTGGACAAAAGCTCAAGCAGGCTTGTATAAGAAATTCTAAGAAGCACTCCCATAAAATAAATACTGTTGTTAGACATAATGTCATGACAAACTAGTTTTTTCCTCATTCCTTTGATCTTATATTACTCTAAAATATGCATACATATCCTCTATCCGTATACCAAAAATTCCTAACTCTGAAAATAAATGGTAGCTTAGTTCTAGAATCTGTTAAGGGATTCACAATATAAGAGTACAGTTGCTTTCAGATCATGAGGAACATAACATTAACGTTGCTCAGCTTGCCCCACAACTAGGTAATTGGCACTAGCATCCACAGATGAGGGATACCATTTGTCGTTTGTTTTTCTCGGACTCTGTTACTTCACTTAACATGATATCTTCTAGTTCCATTCATTTACCTGCAAAGTTCATGATGTCATCTTTCTTTACTGTTGCATAGAACTCCATTGTGTAGATATACCACATTTTCTCTATCCACTTGTCACTTGACGGCACTTGGGTTGGTTCCAGCTCTTTGCTATTGTGAAGAGAGCTGCAATAAACATGGCTGTGCATGTATCTCTGCGGTAAGATGAGTCTTGTGGATATATACCCAGGAGTGGTATGACTGGATCAGGTGGTAAGCTCATTCTGAGTCTTCCAAGGGTTTTCCGCACTGCTTTCCATAGTGGCTGTATGAGTTTACATTCCCACCAGCAGTAGAGGAGTGTTCCCCTTTCCCCACAATCTCTCCACACTTGGTATCATTTGTTTTCTTGATCTTAGCCAGTCTTATCAGAGTGAGATGATATTTTAAAGTGGTTTTAATTTGCATTTCCTTAATTATTAGTGACATTGAATACTTTTTTTTTTTTTTTTTTTTTTTGGTCTTTTCGAGACAGGGTCTCCCTGTAGTCCCAGTTGTCCTGGAACTCACTTTGTAGACCAGGCTGGCCTTGAACTCACAAAGATCCGCCTGCCTCTGCCTCCCAAGTGCTAGGATTAAAGGCTTGCCACACCACACCCAGCTAACATTGAACATTTTTTAAAGATGTTTCTCAGCCATCTCTAATTTCTCACTTGAGAAGTCTCTGTTCAGCTTTTTGCTTCATCTTTTGAGTGAGTCATTTGTTTTCTTTCTTTGTTTTTTGAGTAGTTTATATACTCTGGAAATCCATGCTTTGTCAGATGTATCTGCACTGAAGGTTTCCTCCCACTCTGTGGGTTTTCTCTTCACACGGCTGACTTTTCAAGCAAACTATGGAAACCAAAAGATCTTGGACCAAATTATTCCTAATTCTAAATGACTATAGATGCCAACCCATAATACTTTACCCAGTAAAAATGTCTATTATAATCAAAGGAGAAAGAAAAATCCCCATGACATAAATAGGCTAAAAGAATTCATATCCAGAAAACCAGTCCTTCAGAGGATACTTGAAGCAATACAAAGAGTGGAATAAGGGAATGACTATACCCATGTGGCAACAGAAACTAATTAATGAAGATACAAGTGTGGAAATACTAACCTAGACCAAGAATGCAAACAGAAAATAAAACTTAGGAAGCAATATACATCTCTCAATTGTACCTTTAAATGTCAATGGACTGAACTGCCCAATCAAGAGACACAGGCTAGTAGAATGCATTAAGAAACAAAAAGCAGGGCGTGGGGGACACGCCTTTAATCCCAGTACTCAGGAGACAGAGGGAGACAGATCTCTGTGAGTTCAAGGCAAGCCTGGTCTACATAGGGAGTTCCTAGGGAGACCCTGTCTCAGACCAAAAAGAAAAAGAAAAAAAAAAAAAAAAAGAGACAAAATCCACCACCTTTTTTTTGTCTACAAGAAACCCATCTCACCTTCAAGAGTAGGTACTATATTACAGTGAAAGTGTAGAAAAAAATATTCCAAGCAAATGGCATTAAGAAGCAAGCAGGAGTTCCTGTTCTAATATCAGATAAAATAGACTTCAAATTAAAACAAATCAGAAGAGATAAAGAGGGTGACTTCATTCTTATTAAAGGAACAATTAACCAAGAAGATATCACAATCATGAATATATACACACCAAACTCTGGTGCACTAAAGTTCGTAAACACTATACTACAGGACTTTAAGGCACATATTAATCCCAACGCACTCACAGTAGGAGACTTCAATACCCTACTGTCCCACTGTGTCCATTAGAGGATCAATCGGACAAAGGATAAGCAGATAGACATCTGAACTGAACAATATGACACACTAAATTGACCTAACAGACATCTACTGAATATTCCACTCAAGCACTGAAGAATATACTTTCTATTTGGCTCCCCATGGAACTTTCTCCAAAATTGACCACATACTGGGGCACAGAACAAACCTCAACAAATAACAATCTTGAAATAATTCCATGCATTCTATTGGGCTACAATCCTATAAAGCTTAATATCAATACCAGAAGAAGTCCTAGTAACTACATGGACTTATGGAGATTAAACAAAACACTCCTGAACAATGAATGGGGCAAGGAAAAAAGAAGCAAAACCCCTGGGACATTAAAACCAGACCTAAGAGAGAAATTTATAGCTCTATGTGCCTACCTTAAACACACACACACACACACACACACACACACACACAGAAAGAGCACAAACAACATTGCAACTCATGACACTTGAAAGAGAACAACAAATGAAACCCACACACAACAGACAAGAAGAAACAACAAAAATCAGAGCAGAGATTAATGAAATAGAAACAAAGAAAACAATTAAAAGAATCAATGAGTCCAAGAACTGGTTCTTTGAAAAGATAAACAAGATAGATAGACCTTTAGCCCAATTAACCAAAAGAAAGGAAGATCAACTCCAAATGAATAAAATTAGAGGTGAAAGGGGAAGTATCACAACAGACAACAAGAAGCTCCAGAACATTATATGGGAATGCATTAAAAATTTATACTCTATTAAATTTGACAACCTAAAAGAAATGGATGAATATCTAAAATCGTGGGAATCACCAAAGCTTACCCACGAAGAAATCAACAGCTTAAACAGACCCATAACATTTAAGGGAATTGAAACAGTAATACGAAACCAACTAAAAAAAGCCTAGGCCCAGATGGATTTATGGAAGAATTCTAACAGACATTTAAAAAAGACCTACAACCAATAATAATTAACTTATTCAAAAGGATAGAAACAGACACAAATCTTCCAATTTCCTTTTATGAAAGCCAGCATGACTCAAATACCAACACCAGGCAAAGATACAACCAAGAAAGAAAACTATACATCCATATCCTTAATGAATATAGATGCAAAAATTTCTCAACAAAATACTTCCAAACCACATATAGGCACACATCAAAAACGTCATCCACCATGATCAAGTCTGATTTATTCCAGAGATGCAGGGATGGTTCAATAAAAGTCATAAATCATACAAATGGACTCAAAGACAAAAACCACATGGTCATTTCAATTGATGCAGAAAAGGCTTTTGATTAAATTTAACATGGCTTTATGTTTAAAGTCCTAAAAGGAATTCAACAACATTAAAGCTATATACAACAAACCCAGTGACAACATCATTCTTTTTTTAAATTTTTTAAATTTTATTTATTTTTGTATTTGAATGAATGTACTGTCTGCAGGTAGGTTTGTGCACCCGTGTCATGCAATGCCATGGAGGTCAGAAGAGGGTGTCGGATTCCTCCTGGAACTGGAGTCAAAGACGGTTCTCAGCCACCATGTGGGTGCTGGGGATCGAACCTGAGTCCTCTGCAAGAGCAGTTGGCGCTCTTAACCACTAGGCCATCTCTCCAGCCCCAACAACATCATTCTAAATGGAAGAAAATCAGAGGCATTCCCCTTAAAGTAAGGAACCTGGCAAGGCTGCCCACTATCTCCATTCTTTTTCAATATAGTGCTTGAAACTATTGCTAGAGCAATAAGACAAGAAAGGAAATTAAAGGAATACTAATTGGAAAAAAAGAGGTCAAACTATCCCTTTTTGCAGACCACATGATATCATACCTATGGAATGCCAAAAATTCTACCAGAAACCTCCTGGAAATGATAAACAGTATCAGGAAAGTGGCAGGTTATGAAAATAAACTAGAAAATCCGTAAGCTTTCTATATGCCAATAACAACCAATAGGAGGAGTACATGGAAACCTTTCCATTTATAATAGCCTCAAAACAAAACAAAACAAAAACCTCAGAACAAACCTGATCAAAGACATTAGAGATCTCCACAAATTTAAATCTTTGAAGAAGGAGATTGAGGAACACTCCAGAAGATGGAGGAACCTCCCATGGTCATGGATTGGAAGAATTAATAAGAGTAAAAATGACCATCCTACCCAAACTAATATATAGATTTGATGCAATCCCAAGCAAAATCTCCATAATTTTCTCCACAGATTTAAGAAAAAAAAAATACTAAAATTTATATGGAAACAAAGCAACCCTGAGCACAAAGACAAATGGGTTGGGGGTGGGGGGGAGGGTAATACCAGATTTCAAACTACATTACAGAGCTATAGTCATAAAACAGCATGGTACTGGCACAAAAACAGACCCACAGATCAATGAAAAAGAATGAAGATGAAAACTTGAGGACATGTAATTTCAGCCAACTGATATTTAACACTACCATTTGACGCAGTCATACTACTCTTGGGTATATACCCAAGGGATTCATCCTATTGAAGAGATACTTGCACATCTTAGTTTATTGCTGCTCTTTTCACAATAGTGAAGAACTGGAAGCAAACTAAGTATCTGTCAACTGATGAGTGGATAGTGAAAATGCAATACACTTACACGATGGAGTTCTATTCAGCAGTAAAGAAATACAACATTGCAGGGCGTGGTGGCGCACGCCTTTAATCCTAGCACTTGGGAGGCAGAGGCAGGCTGATCTTTGTGAGTTCAAGGCCAGCCTGGTCTACAGAGCGAGTTCCAGGCCAGTTAGGGCTACAGGGAGACACTGTCTTGAAGAAGAAATAGACCAAAAAAAAAAAAAAAAGAAAGAAATACAACATCATGAAACAGGTAAATGGACGGAACTAGAAGCTGTTATGCTAAGTAAAGTGACACAGACTCAGAAAAACAATGTATGTTGTCCCTCATTTGTGGATCCTAGCACCAAATCCATATAAGTAAGTATATATCTGGATGTAACTACAGGAACAAGGTAAATGAAAAGGAACCAGGAAAGTAAAGGGAAAGAGGGAACCCAAGACAGAAGGGTAGTAGGTAATAGGTATTACTAAGGGAGGAATGGATAAAATCGGGGTATCTAAATAGGAAGGGAGAGTTATAGAAGAAAGGGATGAATAAAAGGGGGGAGGAGCCCACTAGAAATAGGGCCATAGGAGACTGACAGAGAGAAATGGGAGCTGGGCGTGGTGGTGCATGCCTTTAATTCTAGCACTCAGGAGGCAGAGGCAGGCGGATCTTTGTGAGTTCAAGGCCAGCCTGGTCTACAGAGAGAATTCCAGGAAACTGGGGCTACAAGGGAGAAAACCGATGTCCCATCAAAAGACCAAGAACAAAAAAAAAAAAAAAAAAAAAAAAAAGAGAGACAGAATGAGAATGTGGATAATTTAAAAGGAAAAGGCATGGAGGGAGGACTAGGCAGGTAAAGTGAGAGAGGAGAGATAACTAAGGCCTTTCTAGGGCAAAAAAAAACCTGACAGAGTCATATTAGTCTAAAAATCTATTGACAAATTGCACATACGATACCTCTACAGGAGTCCATATGCAAAGATGAAGGCTGTATTATCAAGAAACAGTACCAGACAAGAGAAACCTTCTTTCAAGTTGTTGGCCAGCATAGTCCAAGAGACTCCCAAGATTATACAGGCTATTGTCCAGCCCTTGATTACCAACCAGAACCTGAAAGTAGAACCCTATTGCTGAATACAGGACATACTTCAGAGACCAGATCTCGAGTAATAGAGCTGTATTTGACCTGGAAGCCACCACCTTTGAAGGCTAGCTCTCATATCTGAGGAGAGAACTATGCAAGACACTAAGGGAGATCATTGATAGATGGTACAACATCAGCCTTAAGACCATATATCCATGTCAATGACCAGCACAGCATATAACATTGGTGCAATAGCAGCACTTCTATCTTGAGGAAAATCAATGGCTAACCATTTGGACCTAAAGCCCACTCAGTGGGAGGAAACTCACATGTGGCATTGTTAACACAGTCAGATGCACACATCTGGAGAGGTCATAAATCTTAGACAATTCCAAAAGGTAGACACATCCCTTGGTTAAGGGATTTTACTAGCTAAAAAAGAAGTATCCTTATATTTACAGACAAAGGTCCCAGATAACCACTCAGAAAAGAAGCTTCTTTTGCATCAGATGAGAATAGTACAGAGTCTAGGAACAACTGGACACACACAGGCATGGTCCATGAATGGCCAATCCCTAGTCAACATATCTACAATGCAACCTCTCT
The DNA here is from genome assembly GCA_009823505.1 of Rhizomys pruinosus. Taxonomy (NCBI): domain Eukaryota; kingdom Metazoa; phylum Chordata; class Mammalia; order Rodentia; family Spalacidae; genus Rhizomys; species Rhizomys pruinosus. Next base: position 612,419 of record VZQC01004901.1, on the reverse strand, counting down.
ACAGCCAAGACCCCAACATCATAGAACAAGGACCCAAGAAGGTATTAACTACCTCTTAACTCTCATTAAAGAAACTCTTCCATATGACAGGAGAACCAGGAAACCAAAAGGGCCTGAATGGCAAAACCATGAATATTAGGAGTCTACAGAGTGTTGTTCCATGGGCAGGCTGCCTATGTTCACCTTTACCCACCCAGGGAACATTGTGGAAGAGGGGGTGGAAAGATTTTAAGAGCTAGAGAGGTGACTCAAGACCAAATGGAAATGAACCCTATAAGCTCCTAGGACCCAGTTCATATGAACCTACAGCATTGGTATCAGTGTGCACAAGCACAGCTGAACAAAAACCCAGCACAGAACTGCAGAAATGGGTAGTAGAGCCCAACCCTGGCTGAGGAAATACTGGGAGCAGATAGTGGTCCAGTGAGGAAATCTTGGCCTTCTTTAGAAAAGAGACTCTGAATAGGGTAAGTAGAACTCAAGTGAGGAGCTGGCAGTGAGGAGTGAGCAAGGAGAGTAATTTGCCTCAATGGACTCTAGCACAAATAGCAGAAGGATGTGAACTCCAGGGAGTAGGGGGCTGAGGGAGGGTGCCAGGGGAGAAGCAGGTATAATGGTGACTAAGACTGGCTGAAAAGTTATGTATGAAGCACATTAAATTCAATTTATATATATGTAAAATAAAATGACATCAATTAAAAATCTAGAGTACAAATTTCATTTCCTTAATACTGAGCTGAAAAGTGAACATGTCCTATGTTCTGTGTGATCTTATTTGGTTCTCTTAGATATAACAATGATGGAATTCTAGACATACAACTGAAAAATATGACACTTTGGCATAGTGAATGTTGAAGATCAAAGAATCGTGCAAAAACAGCAGAAGTGAGTACACAGAGCTTAGATTGGGGATTTCCCGAGACAACCTGAAGCACAGATAGGAGCCGGGCACTTCAGCCAGGTGGATTGTTGGATAATTCTATCACTGGGTTGTTGGATAATCATTTCTTTGGTCTGTTGGATAATTCAATCATTATCTTACAGGGGCAGAGTCTCCCTGCTAGCTGGTATAAGAGATGGGACTGTTGCCACTGTGAGACTTGAGTGCACAGATCTTAGATCGGGGATTTTCCAGGACCACCTGAAGCACAGAAAACAAAGCATATCCCCCCCACCCGACCCTCTAGCCAAATGGAATTGCTAAGGGAGTGTCCAAGTAGATTCTTTGGAGAACCTTCAAAACAGAAAGGGAAGAGTGACTTAGACTTCCAATAGAAAGCCTAAAGCTTAGACAAGTCAACACTCCATAAACAAGGAGAAAAACAAATCAATCAATCAAACAAACAAACAAACAATGAAGGCATCTGAAGGAGGCTAGCAAAGCAAGCCTTCAAGACAGTGAAGAGGCATTTGGGATTCACACTGGAATACAGGCAAAGAGAAACCCACATGCCAGGGACATGATGAAGGGACAACATGGGAAAGGTGCAGGATAATTCCACACCAAGCTCTACCAGCCCTGTGGGAGATTCCTATAGTGGGATCCCCCTGGGGATGGCCCAGGACCCAGATCTTAGAGGAACAATTGCAGACATATGCAAAGAAATCAAAGAATATAAAGAACAAGTCAAAGAACTAAGGAGAGAGAATGAAAAACTCAAGAAGGACCTAGAGACTGGCAAACACCAGAAAGAACTAGAGGGAGAAAATGACAAACTCCAGAAGGAAGTGGAAACACTGAAAAGATCCCATGTTGAAATGAAAAAGGAAAACAACCAGAGAAGCAAAGAGCTACAGCAAGAGATTGAGAAGCTCCAAAAGGAAGTGGAAATACTAAAGAAATCACATGATGAAATGAAAAAGGAAATCGAACACTCATCCAATCAAGAGGAAAGGAAAGGAAAAAGCCTCAGAATACAGAGATACAAAGATATACAAAGAATATCAGACCTGGAAGATAACACCGGAAAACTAAAAACCTCAAGTAAAGTTTATAAAAAATTTAAAAATACACAAAAGTGGAACAACCAGGAATTGTGGGACACTATGAAAAGATCAAACCTCTGCATCATAGGGAAAGAGGAAGGAGAAGAATCCCAAAAGAATGGTATTGATCAGATCTTCAAAAGAATAATAGATGAGAATTTCCCCAAACTAAAAAAAAAAAGACAAGCCCATTGTTCTAGTTTGTCTTCCATTGCTGTGACAAAACACTCTGACCAACACCAACTTGGGGAGGAAAGGGTTTATTCACCTTACATCTCCTGGGTCACAGTTCATCACTTAGGGAGCACAAGGCAGGAACTCAGGGCAGGAACCTGGAGGCAGAAGCTGAAGCACAGGCCATGGAGGAATGCTGTTCACTGGCTTGCTCCCCTGGCTCGTGCCCAGCCTGCCTTCTTATACGGTACACAACAACCTGCCCAGGGTGGCACCACTCATTGTGGGCTGGGCTCAACCATCAAGACAATACTCCACAGATGTGGCCACAGGCCAATCCAATGGAGCCAATTCCCCAACTGAGGCTCCCTCAACCCAGGTGTGTCAAGTTGACACTAAAGCTATCCAGCACACCCATACAAATACAAGAAGCACATAGAACTCCAAACAGACAAGATCAGAAAAGAAACTCCCCATGCCATATCATAGTTAAAACACTAGACGCCCAAAACAAAGACAAAATTCTGAAAGCCACAAAAGAAAAACAAGTTACATATAAGGGGAAACACATCAGAATTACAACTGACTTCTCAGTGCAAACTATGAAAGCAAGAAGAACATGGAGCAAAGCATTCCCAGTGTTAAAGGACAATAGATGCCAACCCAGGTTACTCTACCCAGCAAAAATGTCGATTATAGTTGAAGGAGAGAGAAAAATCTTCCATGACATAAATAAGATGATAGAATACATGACCAGAAAACCAACCCTTCAGAGAATACTTGAAGCAATTCAAAGGACAGAAGAAAGGAGCAACTATCCCCAGGCACCTAGAAAGAGAAATTAATAAAAGGATAACTGCAGAAGTAGAAACCTAGACCAAAAATGCAAATAGATAAGGCAAAAGGAAGCAACACAAAACTATCAGTCATAACCTTAAATATTAATGGACTAAACTCCCCAATCAAAAGATAGACTGGGAGATTAGATTAGGAAACAGAACCCAGCTATATCCTGTCTACAAGAAACACATCTTACCCTCAAGGATAGGCATCAACTTAAAGTGAAAGGATGTAAAAAAATACTCCAAGCAAATAGTACCAAAAAGAAAGCAGGTGTTGCTATTTTAATATCAGACAAAATAGACTTCAAAGTAAAAGAAATCAGAAGAGACAAAGTGAGCCATTACATCTTTATCAAAGGAACAACTGACCATGAAGATTTCACAATCATGACTATATATGCACGAAACTCTAGTGCACCAAACTTTATAAAGACAATTCTCCAGGACCTCAAGGCACAGATTAACCCCAGCACACTCATAGCAAGGGACTTCAATACCCCACTGAGCCCTTTGGACAGGTCAACCAGACAAAGAATAAACAGAGACATCTGAACTGAATGATACAGTACACCAAATGGACCTCACAGACATCTATCGAATATTCCACCCTAATACCAGAGAATACACGTTCTACTCAGCACCCCACAGAACAAATCGACCACATACTGGGACACAGAAAAAAAAAACACCTCCACAAATACAAAAAGATTGAAATAATTTCACACATCCTATCAGACCACAGTGCAATAAAGTATAATATCAACACCAGGATAAGCCCCACTATCTACAAGAACACATGGAGACTAAACAACACACTCCTGAATAATGAGTGGGTCAAGGAAGAAATAAAGAAAGAAATAAAAGCATTCCTGGAACTGAATGACAATGATAATACAGCACAAAAAAACCTATGGGATACTTTAAAAGCAATCCTAAGAGGTAAGTTTATAGCCCTGGATGCCTACATTAGAAAAACAGAAGAAAGAGCACAAGTGAATGATCTAACACTGCAGCTAAAAACACTTGAGAGACAACAACAAATGAACCCTAAATACAATAGACAGGAAGAAATAACATAAATCAGAGCAGAAATCAATGAAATAGAAACAAAGAAAACCATACAAAAAAAAAATCAGTGAATCCAAAAGTTGGTTCTTTGAGAGAATAAACAAGATAGACCTCTAGCCCAGTTAACAAAAAGAAAGAACAGCTCCGAATCAATAGAATCCGAGATGAAAGGGGAAATAATCACAACAGACAATGAAAAGATCCAGATAATCACAAGGGAATACTTCAAAAACCTATACTCTAGTAAGCTTGAAAACCTAGAGGAAATGGATGAATATCTGAAATCCTGGGAATCATCAAACCTTAACCAAGAAGAGATTGTCAGCTTAAACAGACCCATAATATATGAAAAAATTGAAAATGTAATAAGAAACCTCCCAACTAAAAAAAGCCCAGGCCTAGATGGTTTCATGACAGAATTCAATAAAACATTTCAAAAAGACTTACAACCATTATTACTCAAATTGTTCAGAAGGATAGAGGGAATTTTCCCAAATTTCTTCTATGAAGCCAGCATCACTCTAATACCAAAACCAGGCAAAGATACAACCAAAAAGGAGAACTATAAGAATTATAGACCTGGGGCTGGAGGGATGGCCTAGCGGTTAAGAGTGCCGACTGCTCTTACAGAGGATCTGGGTTCGATCCCCAGCACCCACATGGTGGCCAAGAACCGTCTGAAACTCCAATTCCAGGAGAACTCCAGTTCCAGGGGAATCCGACACCCTCTTCTGACCTCCGCGGCATTGCACGACACGGGTGCACAAACTTGCATGCAGACAGTACATTCATACACATACAGAAAAAAAAAAAAAGAATTATAGACCCATCTCATTAATGAACACAGATACCAAAATTCTAAACAGGATACTTGCAAATCGCATACAGACCCACATCAAGAAAATCATCCATCATGACCAAGTTGGATTCATACCAGAGGTTCAGGGATGGTTCAACATATGAAAATCAATAAATATCATATAACATATAAATGGACTGAAAGACAAAAACCACATGATTATCTCAATTGACGCAGAAAAAGGATTTGACAAAATCCACATCCTTTCATGCTTAAAGTCCTAGAGGGAATTGGATTGGAGGTATCATTCCTCAGTGTAATCAAAGCCATACACAAGAAAACCACAGCCAATATCATCTTAAATGGAGAAACAACAGAAGCATTCCCCTTCAAGGTAGGAACTTGGCAAGGCTGCCCCCTATCACCACTCTTCTTCAGTATAATGCTTGAAACACTTGCTAGGGCAATAAGGCAAGAAAAGGAAATTAAAAGAGTACTAATTGAAAAAGAGGAAGTCAAAATATCCTTATTTGCTGATATGATTGTTTACTTAAAGGATCCTAAAAACCCCACCAGAAAACTACTAGAAACAATTAAGAATTTCAGTAAAGTGGCAGGATACAAAATTAACCTAGAAAAATCAGTAGAGTTTCTTTACACCAACAACAAGCAAATGAATAAGGAATACAACGAGAACTTCCCAATCACAATAGCCTCAAAAACAATAAAATACCTAGGAACAAACCTAACTAAAGATACCAAAGATCTCTACAAAAATTTTTTAAAACCCCTGAAGAAGGAAATTGAAGAAGACATCAGAAGATGAAAAAACCTCCCATGCTCATGGATTGGGAAAATTAATACAGTAAAAATATCCATTCTACCCAAACTACTGTATAGATTTAATGCAATCCCAATTAAAATCCCCAAGAGTTTCTTCACAGACTTGGAAAAAAAGTCCTTGGTTTCATTTGGAAAAAGAAAAGACCCCAAATAGCCAAAGCAACCCTGAGTAAAAAGAGCAATACAGGGGGGATGTCTATACCAGACTTCAAACTAACAGCCTGGTACTGGCACAAAACACCTTTAATCCTAGCTCTTGGGAGGCAGAGGCAGGCAGATTTTTGTGAGTTCAAAGCCAGCCTGGTCTACAGAGTGAGTTCCAGGACAGCTGGGGCTACAGGGAGATCCTGTCTCAAAAAGACCAAAAAAAAAAAAAAAAAAAAAAAAAAAAAAAAAAAAAAAGACCTGTAGACCAATGGAACAAAACGGAAGATCCGAACTTGAGCACATACAATTCTCAGCCACCTCATATTTTGACAAGGGGCCAAGACAGACACAAAATGAGGAAAGACAAAGCATCTTCAGCAAGGGGTGTTGGCAAAACTGGATCACCACTTGTAGAAGAAATGAAATTAAACCCCTACCCTCTAACCTGTACAAAAGTCAACCAGAGGGATCAAAGACCTCAATGTGAAACCCAAAACTCTGAAGGTGATAGAAGAAAGAGTTGCGCAGCAGCCTACAAGACGTAGGCATAGGAAAAGACTTCCTAAATCAGACAGCAGCTGACAAGAATTAGGTTTGACAATGGACAATGGGACCTCATTTAAACCAAAAGCTTCTGTAACTCAAAAGAAACAATCAAGGAAGTGAAGAGAAAACCTACAGAGTGGGAGGAAACCTTCACCACAGATACATCTGACAAAGCATGATTTCCAGAATATATAAACTAGCTCAAAAAATAAAAGAAAAAGAAAACAAATAGACCCACTCAAAAGATGGAGCAAAGAGCTAAACAGAGACTCAACAATAGGAATTAGAGATGGCTGAGAAACATCTTAAAAAGTGTACAATGTCGCTAATAATTAAGGAAAATGCAAATTAAAACTACTTTAAGAGTATCTCCTCTAAGAAGACTGGCTAGGATCAAGAAAACAAATGATACCAAGTGCTGGAGAGGTTGTGGGGAAAGGGGAAACTCATCCACTGCTGGTGGGATGTAAACTCTACAGCCACTATGGAAAGTAGTGTGGAAAAACCCTTGGGAAGACTCAGAAGAGCTTCCACCTGATCGCTGTCATACCACTCCTGGGTATATATACCACAAGACTCATCTTACCCAGAGATACGTGCACAGTCATGTTTATTGCAGCTCTCTTCACAATAGCAAGAGCTGAACAACCAAGTGTCCCTCAACCTGAATGGAATAGAGAAAAATGTGGTACTCCTACACAACGGAGTTCCTATGCAGTCAGTAAGAGAAAGAGACATCATGAACTTTGCAGGTAAATGGATGGAGCTAGAAGATATCATGCATAAGTAGAAGTAACAAAAAGAGAAAACCAAGGACAATGATCTCCCTCATCTGTGGATAGCTAGCACCAATTACCTAATTGTATGGCAAACTGAGTAATGTTAAGGTGATCTGAAAAAAGCTGTGTGCTTTTTATACTGTGAATCCCTAAAAATAAATAAATTTTAAAAATGGCCAAAACACAAAACACAAAAACAGCAGAAGTGAGATCACTCTGACTTTCCCCAGTCCTATTCTCCTCAAACAAGTTGTAAAATATAGGATTGATTTTAGATCTACCACTAAGGCATTTAGTTAGTACAACTTTCATATGAGATACATGCCTGCTTTCCAAGAGACAGGACAATCCTTATCTCGTGAAGAAAAAAGGAAAGAAATGAACAAACAGACCTCTCTAAGTTCCCCCTAGTTCTTCACCATTAGCTAATACACACTTTTTTCCACATCATGTCTCCAAAACTATTTACTCTAACAAACCTATTTTTAAAATACACTAAGAGGGCTAGAGAATGGGCTCAGTGGTTAAGAGCACTGACTACTCGCAGAAGACCCAGGTTTGGTTTCCAACACCCCACATCAGCTAACAACCATCTGTAACTGTAGTTTCAGTTGGGATCCTTCGCCCTCTCCTGGCCACCGCAAGGCATTGCACAACACAGGTGCACTTACATACATGCGGCAATACACTCATACACATAAATAATTTTTTAAAAATAAATGAAAAACTAAAACACATTGAAATTTAACTGTGTATGTGTCCATTTGTATGTAGATGGACATGTGTATGTACGTGTATGAGAAGGCCAGGTATCAATAATGGTCTTCTTCAGTCCACTTTCCACCTTAATTTTTGAAACAGGGTCTCTCACCAAACTATAGTTCATCGATTCACCCAGGGTGGCCAGCCAATGAACTCCAGGGAGCTGCCTGTCTCTGCCCACACCCCACTCCCAATTTCACTGCTCGATCTGACTTTCAGTGGGAGCTGGATCCAAATTCAGGTCCTCATGTGTTTCATAGAGGCATTTTAACCAACTAAACCACTCTTAGGTGCTGTAACGGTTTTCAAGTCTTTATAGATAGCCTGATAAAGGCTTTCATGTCATGTACATTTTGTATTAGCTAAATTTGTGGTTTTCACTTTTTAATCTCATTTGCTATAGGAGCTTCAGCCATGAACTTAAGATGGGCTAATTTTTTTTTTTCTCCTCTGCAGTGGTGAAATCAAATGAGTGAAATAACTGCTTTTCTACTTTTGATACAAATAGAGAGGAACAGCATTAGAAAACTGGCCTGAATATAAATATAAGATCATAAGATTAGTAACAAAGAGAAAAATATTTGAACCAATATGGTTGTTGTTTTTTATTTATTTGAGACAAAATAATCCCTACGCATCCCATTTCCCTTTTGTCTCCATCTCATGATCATACCAGTTGTAATAAAAGAGTCTGTAATATGACTTTAAACAGCTTTGTTTGATTCAGTTTATATAATCAGAAGTTACATCTTTATAATAGTATCTGCATTTACTGACATTAATTTACCTGGGAAAGTTATGTGCTGACACTTTTAAATGAGTAAATGTAAGACTAACCATGTGTTGACTATCTTCTAATAAGCAGACATTTACTACAATAACAAACCATCTCATAAATAGCTCTCAAAGGTATGTTACTTTCAGTTGCTAATTCCTATAATATGTCAAGATTCTGGCAACAGTTTTGCTTATGGCATGAATTCAAGAATAACTCCTATTCAATAAAATAACTCCCCAGGCTATTCACATGAAAATATAAGTTTTTCAGTCATTGTAGAAGAGTGTTTCTATTGGAAGCACATACTTAGCCAAGAATGTCCTTGCCCTTGCAATTATCCCTACATCACTGTAAAATATTAATATACCAGACAAGAATGAGACTTTTATATCTAAGTTATAAAGGCCACAATTACAGAATTTACATGCTTTTGTAACTTCCAATATCTTGATTTATATAGATTATTGCATTTCTCATCTAGATCTTTATTACTTTTTTTTTAAATTTTATTATTTCAATTTTTTTTTTTTTAATATTGTTTGTCTGCTTGAGGTTGTAGGTTTGTGCACCAGTGACGTGCAAACGGCCGCGGAGGATCAGAAGAGGGTGTTCGTGACTCCCCCGGAACTGACAGAGTTCTCCGGGAAGTGGAGTTTTCAGACGGCTCTTGGCCGCCATGTGGGTGCTGGTATCGAACCCAGCGCCATCCTCCTGCATGAGCAGCGGTCAGCTCTCTTAACCTGCTAGGGCCATCTCTCTCTAAGCCTCCCCCTTGCCATCTTTATTAGTTTTAAAACATTTTTTCTTTCTTTTTCCAAATGACTAATAGTCGTTAATATAAGTTTACTCATTTTCATTTTTTTTTTTTTTTTTTTTTTTTTTTGAGACAGGGTTTCCCTTATAGTCCCCAGATGGCCTGGAACTCACTCTGTGCGACCAGGGGGCCTTGAACTCACCAGAGATCACCTTGCCTCTACCTCCCAAGTGCTAGGATTAAAGGCGTGCACCACCAAACCCAACTTCTTTCATTATTTTGTTACTGAATGATATTATAATATTTATTTACAATGAAAAATTATACTGTATTTTTAAAATATTTTATTTATTATTTTTATTTTCACTGTATATGAGTATATTGCCTGCATGTATGGAAATACCTCCACGTCATGCAATGCACACAGAGGTCAGAAGAGTGTTGGATTCCCCTGGAACTGAAGTTATAGGTGGTTGTTAGCTAAAAGCATGTGAATGGGAGATATTGCAACACAGATTCCTCTGGCAAGAACAGCCAATAGCTCTTAACCACCCGAGCCATCTTTTCAACCCAATTCTCTTATATTCTGACTGTATTATTTGTTGTTCGGAGAATACTAGGATATTAATTCAAATTATAATTTAATCAGACGCATTAAAAATCAACTTAATTTTTCTACGTTTTTAATGGTTATCATATTTTCTATACATAGTAAAAAACTTAATATTTAGACACCCATCCTACTGTCAAATCTTACATGAAGACTCGGGCATGGGGGTGCATGCCTTTATCCTAGAACTGGAAGGCAGAGGCAGCGGATCTCGGGAGTTCAAGGCCAGCCTGGTCTACAGAGTGAGTTTCCCAGGACAACCAGAGTTACAGGGAGACCTTGTCTCAAAAAGACAAAAAAAAAAAAAAAAAAAAAAAAAAAATCTTACATTAATCCAAACTTTTAAACTGATGTAATAATTAAATCCAGTGATTAATGCAAGCCTAATATATTTATACTTATGAAATTCCCTGGAAAAAATAGATTGTCAGGATGATTATTCATATAACCCTGTTCTGCCCTTGTTTAATTCTCTAGTCTGATGTCCACCTCTGCCCTGCCTTTTCTAGAATACTTGCTTTCTTTTGATTTTCTCAAGCAAAAATGTGTTTCGCCGATTTCTTTTTAAAATTTTTTTATTTATTTTATTTTTTTATGTGTAGTAATGAAAGTACGCTGTCTGTATGTAGGTTGGCACACCAGTGTCGTGCAATGCTTGCGGAGTTCAGAAAGAGGGCATTGGATTCCCCTGGACGGAGCTAAAGGACAGTTCTCAGCTGCCATGTGGGTGCGGGGGATCGAACCTGGATCCCCTCCTCTGCAAAAGCAGTCAGGCTCTTAACCACTAGACCTATCTCTCCAGCCCCCCCCACTTTTTTTTTTTTTTTTTTTTTTTTTTTTTTTTTTTTTTTTTTTTTTTTTTTAAATGTTTTCGTGTTTCATCTTCTTTTCCTCTATTATTTCTACTGATATTTGAGAATCTTAAGTTTTCTCAAAGAAATCCTCCCTAAAGAGATCAAGTTTTACTAACAAACACACTGCTAAGTCTCCAAGTACTAAGTTCACAGACCTCATCGACAGAATAAATCAGCTGGAGAGATGGCTCAGCGTTTAGAGCACTGACTGCTGTTCAGAGGACCCCATTGGTGGCTAAGAACTGTCTTTAAACGGGGTGTGGTAGCACATGCCTTTAATCCAGCACTCGGGAGGCGAGGCCAGGTGGATCTCTGGAGTTCAAGGCCAGCCTGGTCTACAGAGCTAGTTTCAGGCCAGCCACCTGGGGCTACAAGGGAGACACTGTGCTCAAAAACACCAAAAAATAAAAAAATAAAAAATAAGTCATGCATGCATGCTCCCATTAGACTATAGTTTCTTTAAAATTGCTGACTAGTCTGTTTTGCTCACTGCTTGTATTACCAGCATCTAGCAACAGGGCTTAAAGTTTACAAAACCAAAGCCCTATACTTTATACTTCTATAAATCCATTTTCCAATGTTTTTAATTTCAAATAATTTAATAGCCATTCCAATTTTAGAATCTCAACTTCTACTTTCAAAAAACCATTAATAGAAAATAAAATTTATTTTTAAGTTTATTAACATGGTGGAAGACAAATTTCTTTAATATTCATCAAGGCCCGTGGGTGGTGGCACACGCTTTAAAATCCTAGCACGCGGGAGGCAGAGGCATGGTGATCTTTTTTGAGTTTCAAGGCCAGCCTGTCTACACCTTATTCCCATGACATCTGTTGCTACAGGGAGACTCTGTCTCAAAAATACTGAAAATAAATAAATTAATTAAATAAGTTAAAAAATATTCCATCAAAGAATCAAAAATTTTAAGTACTTTAATGTAGTATTTTTCTCATTAGCACAGAAGGGAATAAATTAATTCATGCAAATATGTAATAAAAGATTATTTTATGGTACTCGAATCCAAAATTTAAAAAAATAAACAACTTTTTTTTTTTTTTTTGCAACCAGTATTTTACTAAGTGCATATCATGTACCAGGGAATAGAAAAATAATTGAACAAGACTAAAATAACTTCTTAAGATAACTTTATGAAAAAATTTAATCACAAAGGCGTAATTAGATTATAAACAGAAAAATTTCCCCCCCCTCTCAGTCATACACTGACTGAATATAAATTTATTTGACAGAAATGTGCATCTTGGATCATTTTTGTATGTTCTTTTTCTTCTTTCTCCCTTTTTTTAAAAGGATGGTAAATAAATCCCGTCTTTGTGTATTTGTCCTTTTAGTTCCAATTTACACATTATCTCTTGCCAAGAATGGAAACAACATTTATCTAAACCTCTCTTAAGCATAGTTTTTTTTTTTTTTTTTTTTTTTTAGTTTTAATTATGTGTATGGCCAGAGGCATCGGAGCTCCCCCACCCCAAGCTACATTTACAGGTGGTTGTGATCTGCTAAATGTAGGATGCTAGGAGAAGTGAACATGTGGTTCTTCTCCAAGAGCAGTACAGGCTTTTAACCACCAAGCCACCTCCCCAGCCACAAAGCGTCTTAGGACTAACAGCAGCCAGTCATGCAATCTCCTATTTTAAAATAAAACTAAAATTTCTCTAAAATTCTGAATGATGTACCTTGGAATTCAAGACATCCAGTTTCAGTTTAAACATTTTCTAGAATTCTGCCTCGGGTTTACTACTTCTCAAGAGCGTGTTCCCATTCCACAGAACAGTCTCACGAAAACTTTATAAAATGCAACTATAAACTCCCACAATCTAAAAAGGTTTTGGTCATTCCTATATATATATAACTAGTTCATGCACTACTTCTCCAATTTCTCTGTGAAATTCTAGATATCCATTAAGATCACATCAAATACCTTATGCTTCATGAAAAAGAAACATATGTCTTATTTAATTACTACAGCAATCATATATTTCTCATTTGTTGTCTTATACCAGTTACTCATATAAGCTTCATTATCCTCAAAAATATTGTCATCAGTATTTTAAGGATATAAGAAAATATTAATAATTTGCACTTGGGAGGCAATGCGGTGATCTTTGTGAGGTCAAGGCTATCCTGGGGCTCTATAGTGAGCTCCAGGACAGCCGGGACTAAAAGGAGACCCCTGCCTGGCCTCGAAAAGAACCCCCCCTAAAAAAAAGAAAAGAAAAGGGGCGGGAGAGATGGCCTAATGTAAGGCGGTTAAGATAAGATCTCCTACCGACCCACCGCTCTTTTCAGCAGAGGACCCCCTGGGTTTGAACCCCAGCGCCCACATGGCATCCGAGAGAGCCAAGAATAGAGAGCCGCCTGAAACTAACTCCAATTCCTTCCATGAGAATTCCAGCTCCATGGGAATCCGAGACCATCTTCCGACCTCCTTGGCATTCTGAAACATGTATGAACTCACATACATGCAGACAAAAAAAAAAAAAAAAAAAAAAAAAAAAAAAAAATTTAAAAAGAGATAAAAAAANAAATTGTTGGAGCTAGAAGATATTATGCTGAGTGAAGTAACACTGTCCCAGAAAAACAAACGATGAATGATATCCCTCATCTGTGGATGCTAGCACCAATTACCTAATTGTATGGCAAACTGAGCAACGTTAATGTGATCTGAAAACCACTGTGCTCTTATATTGTAGAATCCCTTAAAAAAATAAACAAATAAAGGGGAAAAAAGAAAAAAAAATCAACTCCAAATGTATCAAAGACCTCAACTTGAAACCTGAAACTCTGAAGGTGATAGGAGAAAATGTTGGCAGCAACCTCCAAGATATAGGCATAGGAGACGTCTTAAAGCAAACAGCAGCTGCACAAGAATTGAGGTTGACAATTGACAAATGGGACCTCATTAAACTCAAAAGCTTCTGTACATCAAAAGAAACAATCAAGGAAGTGAAGAGAAAACCTACAGAGTGGGAGGAAACCTTCACCACAGATACATCTGACAAAGCATTGATTTCCAGAATATATAAACTACTCAAAAAAATAAAGAAAAAAGAAAACAAATGACCCACTCAAAAGATGGAGCAAAGAGCTAAACAGAGACTTCACAAGTGAGGAATTAGAGATGGCTGAGAAACATCTTAAAAAGTGTACAATGTCGCTAATAATTAAGGAAATGCAAATTAAAACTACTTTAAGATATCATCTCACTCTAATAAGACTGGCTAGGATCAAGAAAACAAATGATACCAAGTGCTGGAGAGGTTGTGGGGAAAGGGGAACACTCATCCACTGCTGGTGGGAATGTAAACTCATACAGCCACTATGGAAAGTAGTGTGGAAAACCCTTGGGAAGACTCAGAATGAGCTTACCACCTGATCCTGTCATACCACTCCTGGGTATATATCCACAAGACTCATCTTACCACAGAGATACGTGCACAGTCATGTTTATTGCAGCTCTCTTCACAATAGCAAGGAGCTGGAACCAACCCAAGTGTCCCTCAACTGACAAGTGGATAGAGAAAATGTGGTACATCTACACAACGGAGTTCTATGCAGCAGTAAAGAAAGATGACATCATGAACTTTGCAGGTAAATGGATGGAGCTAGAAGATATCATGCTAAGTGAAGTAAAAGTCCCAGAAAAACAAACGACAAATGATATCCCTCATCTGTGGATGCTAGCACCAATTACCTAATTGTATGGCAAACTGAGTAATGTTAATGTGATCTGAAAACAGCTGTGCTTTTATACTGTGAATCCCTTAAAAAATAAATAAATTTTAAAAATGGCCAAAAACACAAAACACAAAAACAGCAGAAGTGAGATCACTCTGACTTTCCCCAGTCCTATTCTCCTCAAACAAGTTGTAAAATATAGGATTGATTTTAGATCTACCACTAAGGCATTTAGTTAGTACAACTTTCATATGAGATACATGCCTGCTTTCCAAGAGACAGGACAATCCTTATCTCTGAAGACAAAAAGGAAAGAAATGAACAAACAGACCTCTCTAAGTTCCCCCTAGTTCTTCACCATTAGCTAATACACACTTTTTTCCACATCATGTCTCCAAAACTATTTACTCTAACAAACCTATTTTTAAAATACACTAAAGGGGCTAGATAGATGGCTCAGTGGTTAAGAGCACTGACTACTCTTGCAGAAGACCCAGGTTTGGTTTCCAACACCCACATCAGCTAACAACCATCTGTAACTGTAGTTTCAGTTGATCCTTCGCCCTCTCCTGGCCACCGCAGGCATTGCACAACACAGGTGCACTTACATACATGCTGCAATACACTCATACACATAAAATAATTTTTTAAAAAATAAATGAAAAACTAAAACACATTGAAATTTAACTGTGTATGTGTCCATTTGTATGTAGATGGACATGTGTATGTACGTGTATGAGAAGGCCAGGTATCAATAATGTGTCTTCTTCAGTCACTTTCCACCTTAATTTTTGAAACAGGGTCTCTCACCAAACCTATAGTTCATCGATTCACCCAGGGTGGCCAGCCAATGAACTCCAGGGAGCTGCCTGTCTCTGCCCACACCCCTCTCCCAATTTCACTGCTCGATCTGACTTTCAGTGGGAGCTGGATCCAAATTCAGGTCCTCATGGTTTCATAGAAGGCATTTTACCAACTAAACCATCTCTTAAGTGCCTGTAACGGTTTCAAGTCTTTATAGCCTGATAAAGGCTTTCATGTCATGTACATTTTGTATTAGCTAAATTTGTGGTTTTCACTTTTTAATCTCATTTGCTATAGGAGCTTCAGCCATGAACTTAAGATGGCTAATTTTTTTTTTCTCCTCTGCAGTGGTGAAATCAAATGAGTGAAATAACTCTTTTCTACTTTTGATACAAATATAGAAGGAACAGCATTAGAAAACTGGCCTGAATTATAAAGATAACTATAAGATAGTAACAAAGAGAAAAATATTTTGAACCAATATGGCTTTGTTGTTTATTTATTTATTTGAGACAAAATATCCCTACGCATCCCATTTCCCTTTTGTCTCCATCTCATGATCATACCAGTTGTAATAAAAGAGTCTGTAATATGACTTTAAACAGCTTTGTTTGATTCAGTTTATATAATAGAAGTTACATCTTTGATAATAGTATCTGCATTTACTGACATTAATTTACCTGAGGAAAGTTATGTGCTGACACTTTTAAATGAGTAAATGTAAGACTAACCATGTGTTGACTATCTTCTAATAAGCAGACATTTACTACAATAACAAACCATCTCATAAATAGCTCTCAAAGGTATGTTACTTTCAGTTGCTAATTCCTATAATATGTCAAGATTCTGGCCACAGTTTTGCTTATGGCATGAATTCAAGAATTACTCCTATTCAATAAAATAACTCCCCAGGCTATTCACATGAAAATATAAGTTTTTCAGTCATTGTAGAAGAGTGTTTCTATTGGAAGCACATACTTAGCCAAGAATGTCCTTGCCCTTGCAATTATCCCTACATCACTGTAAAATATTAATATACCAGACAAGAATGAGACTTTTATATCTAAGTTATAAAGGCCACAATTACAGAATTTACATGCTTTTGTAACTTCCAATATCTTGATTTATATAGATTATTGCATTTCTCATCTAGATCTTTATTACTTTTTTTTTAAATTTTATTTATTTCCGTATGTGTACAAATGTATTGTCTGCATGCAAGTCTGTGCACCCGTGACGTGCAACGCCGCGGAGGTCAGAAGAGGGTGTCGGACTCCCCCGGAACTGGAGTTCTCCTGGAATTGGAGTTTCAGACGGCTCTTGGCCGCCATGTGGGTGCTGGGGATCGAAACCGGGTCCTCTGCAAGAGCGGTCAGCTCTCTTAACCGCTAGGCCATCTCTCTAGCCCCGATCTTTATTAGTTTTATAACATTTTTCTTTCTTTTTCCTAAATGACTAAGTAATTTTCTCTTTCATTTTTTTTTTTTTTTTTGAGACAGGGTTTCCCCTATAAGCACCCAGATGGCCTGGAACTCACTCTGTGGACCAGGCTGGCCTTGAACTCACAGAGATCCACTTGGCCTCTACCTCCCAAAGTGCTAGGATTAAAGGCGTGCACCACCAAACCCACTCTTCTTTCATTATTTGTTAGTGAATATATATAATATTTTAATTACAATGAAATATAACTGTATTTTTTTAAATATTTTATTATTATTTTTTATTTGTCTGTAATATGTTATCCTGATGTATGGAAATACCTCCCACGTCATGCAATGCCACGGAGGTCAGAAGAGTGTTGGATTCCCTGGAACTGAAGTTATAGGTGGTTGGTTAGCTACATGTGAAGGTGAGGAATTGAACACAGATCCTCTGCAAAGAACAGCCAATGCTCTTAACCACTGAGCCATCTTTTCAACCCAATTCTATTATATTTTGAATGTATCGAGAAATATAGGATATTAATTAAATTATAATTTAATCAGAAGATTAAAAATCAACTTATTTTTCTACGTTTTAATGGTTTATAATATTTTACTATACATAGTAAAACTTAAAGAAATCCCTACTGTCAAAATCTTACATTAAGCCGGGCATGGTGGTGCATGCCTTTAATCCTAGAACTTGGAAGGCAGAGGCAGGCGGATCTCTGTGAGTTCAAGGCCAGCCTGGTCTACAGAGTGAGTTCCAGGACAGCCAGAGTTACAGGGAGACCTTGTCTCAAAAAGCCGACATTAAGCCCAGTTTTAACTGATGGATAGTATGCAGTGATTATCACTATATATTTATACTTATGAATTCCTGGAAACAAAATATATTTAAGGATTATTATTCATATAACCCTGTTCTGCCCTTGTTTAATTCTCTAGTCTGATGTCCACCTCTGCCCTGCCTTTTCTAGAATACTTGCTTTCTTTTGATTTTCTCAAGCAAAAATGTGTTCGCCTATTTCTTTTTAAAATTTTTTTATTTATTTTATTTTTTTATGTGTATGAATGTACTGTCTGCATGTATGTTTGTGCACCCGTGTCGTGCAATGCTGCGGAGTTCAGAAGAGGGCATTGGATTCCCCTGGAACTGGAGCTAAAGACAGTTCTCAGCTGCCATGTGGGTGCTGGGGATCGAACCTGGATCCTCTGCAAGAGCAGTCAGAGCTTTTAACCACTAGACCATCTCTCCAGCCCCCCCCACACACCTATTTCTTTACCTCTGACCATATTATTCTCTTTTTTTTTTAAATGTTTTCGTGTTTCATCTTCTTTTCCTCTATTATTTCTACTGATATTTGAGAATCTTAAGTTTTCTCAAAGAAATCCTCCCTAAAGAGATCAAGTTTTACTAACAAACACACTGCTAAGTCTCCAAGTACTAAGTTCACAGACCTCATCTAAAGAATAATTCCAGGCTGGAGAGATGGCTCAGCAGTTAAGAGCACTGACTGCTGTTGCAGAGGACCCACATTGGTGGCTAAGAACTGTCTTTAAACTGGGTGGTGGTAGCACATGCCTTTAATCCCAGCACTCGGGAGGCAGAGGCAGGTGGATCTCTGTGAGTTCAAGGCCAGCCTGGTCTACAGAGCTAGTTTCAGGCCAGCTGGGGCTACAGGGAGACCCTGTCTCAAAAACACCAAAAAATAAAAAAATAAAAAATAATTCCATGCATGCATGCTCCCATTAGACTATAGTTTCTTTAAAATTGCTGACTAGTCTGTTTTGCTCACTGCTGTATTACCAGCATCTAGCAACAGGGCTTAAAGTTTACAAAACCAAAGCCCTATACTTTATACTTCTATAAATCCATTTTCCAATGTTTTTAATTTCAAATAATTTAATAGCCATTCCAATTTTAGAATCTCAACTTCTACTTTCAAAAAACCATTAATAGAAATAAAATTATTTTTAAGTTATTAACATGGTGGAAGACAAATTTCTTTAATATTCATCAAGGCCGGGCGTGGTGGCACACGCCTTTAATCCTAGCACTCGGGAGGCAGAGGCAGGCGGATCTTTGTGAGTTCAAGGCCAGCCTGGTCTACACAGTGAGTTCCAGGACAGCTGGGGCTACAGGGAGACTCTGTCTCAAAAATACTGAAAATAAATAAATTAATTAAATAAATTTAAAAAATATTCATCAAAGAAGCAAAAATGTTAAAGTACATTTAATGTAGTATTTTTCTCATTAGCACAGAAGGGAATAAATTAATTCATGCAAATATGTAATAAAAGATTATTTTATGGTACTGAATCAAAATTTAAACCACTTTTTCAACAAGTATTTACTAAGTGCATATCATGTACCAGGGAATAGAAAAATAATTGAACAAGACTAAAATAACTTCTTAAGATACTTATGAAAAAAATTTAAATCAGCAAAGGCTTAATTAGATATAACCAGAAAAAGTTTCCTCTCAGTCATAACACTGACTGAAGTATAATTTATTGCACAGAATTGTGCATCTTGGAGTCATTTTTGTATTTTCTTTCTCCTTTTTTTTAAAAAATGATGGTATAATCCTTCTTTGTGTATTTGTCCTTTTAGTTCCAATTTACACATTATCTCTTGCCAAGAATGGAAACAACATTTATCTAAACCTCTCTTAAGCATAGTTTTTTTCCTTAAGATTTATTTTTTTAATTATGTGTATGCCAGAGGCATCGGAGCTCCCCCACCCCAAGCTACATTTACAGGTGGTTGTGATCTGCCTAATGTGGATGCTAGGAAGTGAACTGTGGTCTTCTCCAAGAGCAGTACAGGCTTTTACCTGCTAAGCCATCTCTCCAGCCCCACACAGCTTCTTATTACTAACAGCATCCAAGTCATGCCATTCTCCTATTTTTAAAATAAAACTAAAATTTCTCTAAAATTCTGAATGATGTACCTTGGAATTCAAGACATCCAGTTTCAGTTTACATTTCTAGAATTCTCTGTTACTTCTCAGAGCGTGTGTCTATTCCTACAGAACATTCTCACTATAAACTCCCACAATCTAAAAAGGTTTTGGTCATTCCTATATATATATAACTAGTTCATGCACTACTTCTCCAATTTCTCTGTGAAATTCTAGATATCCATTAAGATCACATCAAATACCTTATGCTTCATGAAAAAGAAACATATGTCTTATTTAATTACTACAGCAATCATATATTTCTCATTTGTTGTCTTATACCAGTTACTCATATAAGCTTCATTATCCTCAAAAATATTGTCATCAGTATTTTAAGGATATAAGAAAATATTAATAATTTGCACTTGGGAGGCAAATGCAGGTGGATCTTTGTGAGTTCAAGGCTAGCCTGGTCTACATATAGTGAGCTCCAGGCCAGCCGGGACTAAAAAGGGAGACCCTGCCTCGAAAAGAACCCCCCTAAAAAAGAAAAGAAAAGGGGCTGGAGAGATGGCCTAGCGGTTAAGAGCGCCGACCGCTCTTGCAGAGGACCCGGGTTTGATCCCCAGCGCCCACATGGCAGCCGAGAGCCGCCTGAAACTCCAATTCCAGGAGAACTCCAGCTCCAGGGGAATCCGAGACCCTCTTCTGACCTCCGCAGCGTTGCACGACACGGATGCACAGACCTGCATGCAGACAGTACATTGATACACATACAGAAATAAAATTTAAAAAATTAAAAAAATATATTAATAAGCAGTCAGAGAATAAAAGTAGGGTAGGAGGAAAGCATTAAAAGTAAATAAAGCAAAACAAAATCAATGACAATAAGACTTTCTTTAATTAAAAAATTACTTTTAGCTGGGAGGGGTTGTACACACCTTTAAGCCCAGCACTTGGGAGGCAGAGCAGGATGTTTTCTGTGAGTTCAAAGCCAGCCTGGTCTACATAGTGAGTTCCTGGCCAGCTGGGGCTGCAAGGAGACCTTGTCTCAAAAAAGACAAAAGAAAAATTATATTTAGTCATCTATCTATCTATCTAATGTCTGTGTGTACATGCATGTGCAGCCATGTGCCACAACATGTGAGGAATGCAGAGGACAACTTGTATCAGGTCTTTCCTTCATTATGTGACACCCAGAGATGGAACATAGGTGGGCAGGCTTGGTGGCAAGATCACTATCCCCTTGAGCCACCTCACTGACTCTGATTAGAAGTTTTATTGGGGGGGGGGCTGGAGAGATGGCTCAGTGGTTAAGAGTGCTGACTGCTCTTGCAAAGGACCCAGATTTGATTCCCAGCATCCACATGGTGGCTAAGAAGCATCTTTAAGCTTCCTTCCTGAGAACCAGCTCTCATAGTGTTAGAATGTGCTATGCAAGCTGCCAAAAGAGAAAAGCAATAAAAAGCTCTAATCATCTGTAAAGCCTGTGAACCAGAATGATGACTGGCCCAACAGGACATAGCAAATAGTGCAAAAATGGCTCTTTTTATCTTGGGGAAAACCAACAACCACCTAATTGGATTTAAGGCCTGAGTGGTAGAGAACTCATACCTAATACTGTAAACCTAGTCAAAAACTCATGGCTGGAGAGGTCATAGAGTCTAGAGGAGAACCTACTATTGTCGTTTTCCTACATGAATACCATTTCTTTTTTTGGTCTTTAGACAGGGTCTCCCTGTAGCCCCAGCTGTCCTGGAACTCACTCTGTAGACCAGGCTGGCCTTGAACTCACAAAGATCCACCTGCCTCTGCCTCCCAAGTGCTAGGATTAAAGGCGTGCGCCACCACAATACCATTTCTAAGTGCATTCTATAAACTTATCCTTAAACCCACAAATAAATATAGCTTTCATCCCTCATCAAAGAAGCTTCTTTCTTTTTTTGTCTTTTTGAGGCAGGGTTTACCTGTAGCCCCAGCTGCCAAGAACTCACTATGTAGACCAGGCTAGCCTTGAACTCACAGAGATCCACCTGCCTCTGCCTCCCAAGTGCTGGGATTAAAGGCATATGCTACCACACCCAGCTAGAAGCTTCTTTTTACAACAGATGGAGATGACTATAGAGAGCCACAACTGCTCAAAATGCAAAGATGCCCATCCCCAATTGATATACCTAAAATGCAATCCTGACACCTAATGTTTAAGGAACATCTCAGAAGAGGTTTGGGGCGGGGGGATTACCAGAGCCAGAGGACCAGCATGCCTGATGCTAGATAGTGTCTTCCAGACATGACAGGAAAGCTGCACCCATAAATCTCAATACCTAAGCAATACCTACATAAGAACAACATCAGCTGACATGACAACGTGCCAATATTTCAGTGTGGCACCTCTAGAAAAGAGCTACAGGCAGTTAATGCCTGCTGAGAGAGGAGAAATCAGTTACTTCCAGGGATGAATTCTCTGACATGTTGTCCAGTCCCAAATGATCAGCCCTAAACACATGCAGACACAGCACCTAAATTGACTCAGCAGATTATACATGTACTATTAAAAAAGAGGTCAGAATAATTATGCAAATACAGTAATCATGTATGAAATTCTCCAAAAATTGAGTTAAAAAATAAGATGGAGAGAGATTAAAGAAGATATCTGACATCATCAATCTCTGGCTTCTATATGTACTCAAATGCACCTGCATACACACACACACACACACACACACACACACACACACACACACACAGAAATTCTCAACCAATTAAGTATAGAAAGCAGGTACATTAACACATTAAAGGTAACATAGGACAAGTCCACAGCTAATTATACTGAATGTTGAAGAGTTGAAAGCTTTTCCTCTAAAATCTGGACCAAGACAAGGATGCCCACTCTGATGACTTCTATCCAAAAGAGTTGTAGAAGTGCTATGCAAGACAAAAAAAAAAGCCGGGCATGGTGGCACAGGCCTTAAATCCTAGCACTTGGGAGGCAGAGGCAGGCAGATCTTTGTGAGTTCAAGGCCAGCCTGGTCTACATAGCGAGTTCCAGGACAGCCAGAGCTACAGGAAGACCCTTTCTCAAAAAGACAAAAAAAATAANAAAAAAAAAAAAAAAAAAAAAAAAAAAAAAAGTGCTATGCAGAGCAATTTAACATGAAAAAAAAAAAGGGAGGGCCATCCAAATCAGGAAGAAAGAAGTAAAACTGCCTCAGCTGATATGATCTTATATTTGATAATCCTAAAAGCTATATCCCAAAATTCTCATAATGAATTAACAAATTCATTAAGTACAGAGCAGTCAGTATACAAAAGTCATAACGGCTTTGTATGTGAACAATGAATTATTCCAAACCAAAATCATTAACACAAATTGCTCACAGAAATATGAAAACATGTTCACCATCATTAATTACCATGGAAATGTGAATTAAATTGGCCTGGGAGAATGGCTATGCTCCAAAAGATAGAAAGGAATAAGGTATCCTTAAGGTTGTGGGGAACGTAACCCTGGAACACTGTTACTGGAATGAGCACATCCATCATGAGAAAAAGCATGGAAATGCCTCAAAAATTAAAGGTGGAATTGGTACAGAGCCTTATCAATTCCATTTCAGAATATGTATCCAGAGAAACTGAACCAGGATTTCAAAGAGAAATCTACATTCTGGTACTCGCTGCACAAGTATGCACAATCTGGGTCAACTCAGGGCCCACCATGGATGAAAAGGTAAAGAAAATGGTGTATATGTCTACAACAAAATAATATTCTGTTCTACAAAAAAAGATGGAAATCTTACCATTTGAGACATTATAAATGAAACTAGAGGACACCATATTCAGAGAAATAAGCAGGTACAGGGAGACTAATACTGTGTGAGCTCACTCATTTGAAATCTGAATAAACCCAAAGGACAGAAGTAGACTGAGTAGAGGAATACAAGTGGGTAAGAGGAAAAATATCAAATGATAAAGTTTCAGTTAGGATACTATAAAATAACTATGGTCAATAATAGTATACTTTGTACTTTTAAACTGTTAAGAGAATATAATTTAAGGTTCTTTGTTAGCATCAATAAAGATGCATGGTAATGAATGCTAGTTTCATTTCATTATTTCACAATTTATAAAAATACCTATACACCATATTATACCCAGTACATACATGCAGTTCTTACCTGCCAATTATGCCTTATTAAAGCTGTAGGAAAGCAAAAACAATTACTCAATTTGTTATAGCCAATTATGACATATGAAGACAAAATAATTGTGTGGACAATTAAGGAAATTACACAAATAAGGCAATATTGTATTTATAACATAAAATCACATCCCCTTTCCTTTCACATATGGAGAGCTTACCACTACACACAATGCCCTGTGCCTAATTCTTAGTCTAGAGACATAAAAAGCTGAAAGTTATAAGAACTCAGAGGACAAACTATAGACTACTTCAAAATAACTCTAAAATTATCTGCATAAAAGCTGCTAAAAATATAGGCATGATGCTACAACTCATAAAATGTTCTATGATTTTAATAATTTGCTATCCATCTAGTGCCACTTCAGTATAAGTTCTTGAAAAACAGTATTTATTTTCCATCTTGTCAGCTCTCCCAAGAACTTGGTTGAATTTTGTAGATCCTCAATCATAGAGTAAACCTATTCAGATTTTTCAAACTTTTCACTATGAATTTCATAGTAAAACAGGGGGAGGTAGCCATGGACACAAAAAGTATAGGGTATAGAAAAATAGTAAGATTATGATGGCTTAAAATACTTTATGCAAACATGAAATCATTTTGTTTGGATTCTAAATTTGCAGTGAATTTACAATCCATCCTTCTCCAAAATTCCTCTTTGTAAGATTAAGATGTACAATTATGATGAATGTCTCAGTGTCCCAAAGACATTCAAACAGCCACCACTACCATTCACCTTAAAAAAGTTTTAAATATATACATAAATCTGGTACTCAAAGTTCAGTACCAATAACACTTCACAGAACAGGCACCTCAGTCTCAATCTACAGTTCCCAAATTGTTTCCATCTCTACACCACTGCAACTAACAATCCTGCCAGACTACACAAAACCATACAGCGGTTTTTGTCTGATGTGGAAGAAAAGCCCATAGGGACAAGGAGGTACCATCGAATTCATGCCAAGATAAAAATCTAAACTGGTTAAGCTACAAATTAGTGCCTTAACCTAGTAGATTGCTTATTTCAATCTTTTACCTTTGAGTAAAAAAAATGTTTTTCTGGGTTAATTTTTAAATTTATCAGAGGGAGAGGGAAAGGGAGGGACTAAGGAAAGAAAGAAGCAATTAGATGAAGTAACCCTAGTACACCGGAAGGGATCACTGCAAATATATTTTATTTTGAAAGATCATGTCTATATAACTACAACTTTGACTGCATAGTGATCACCAGGTTATAAAATGAGTCTGTGGATGACTGAAGAGAACATAATGTTAGCTTGTCCCAGTACTAGCAATAACTAGTCACAAACCCTTTGCCAAATCATTTCATTATGCCTTAATTTTTCAACCCTATCTCAACTTTACAGTAGTCCTATGAAGTCAAATGAAATATTCTACATGTACAGAAAATCACTTAAATTTTAAAAATAATGGAATTTCACTTCATTCTGCTGTTTTAACCAGAGAGAATACTTTTTTAAAATATTTTATGGGGCTGGAGAGATAGTCTAGTGGCTAAGAGCGCCGACTGCTCTTGCAGAGGACCTGGGTTCGATCCCTAGCACCCACATGGCAGCTGAGAACCGTCTGTAACTCCAATTCCAGGAGAACTCCAGTTCCAGGGGAATCTGAGACCCTCTTCTGACCTCCGCGGTATTGCAGGACATGGGTGCACAAACCTACACGCAGACAGTACATTCATACACAATAAAAAAAAAGAAAAAAGAATATTTCATTTACTATTTTTATTTTATGTATATAAGTGTATTGCCTACCTATATGTAAGTGCACCCATGTTATGTGATGCCCACAGAGTAAGGAGAAGGCATCAGATTCCTGGAACTGGAGTTATGGACAGCTGTTAGCTGCCATGTGGGTGTTGGGATTTGAAACTAGGTCTTCTGCAAGAGGAGCTCTTAGCCACTGAGCCACCTCTCCAGCCCCCAATAGAGAATTCTGACAATGACACTTCTTCCTAACAAAAAAATTAAGCAAAAATACTTCTCTAAAGATCAAATTATCTACTTAGAAAAGTGTACACTGCTCAAAGTCACATTCTATAGGTAGAGATTTGTTATATTCTATCAACAATGGGAAATCGAGGTAGAAAATTATTCCATGTGTTCAAGATGAAAGTTACCATAATAGCAGAAATTACAGTGCTTATTTTCATTACATATATGTCTTCTCTCTTGCTAAACTACTGATTTCAAAAGAGATTATTGTCTCTGATGCAGAGACAGACAAAAAGAACTCAGTCTATAATTTTCAGTCTAGAAGAAAAGACATTCATAAATACAATTTTAAAAATCAAGTGGAGATAGCTTAACGTAAGCAACAATTTTTAAAAATCCTGTCTATCATGGAAAAAAGATTATTTTTTAAAGTTCCCCATCAAAATGTAAAGAATATGTTCTTAAAGGTTTGTCTATGGGCTGGAGAGATGGATAAGCAGTTGTGAGCACTGGCTCTTCTTACAGA
Source organism: Rhizomys pruinosus (assembly GCA_009823505.1). Taxonomy (NCBI): domain Eukaryota; kingdom Metazoa; phylum Chordata; class Mammalia; order Rodentia; family Spalacidae; genus Rhizomys; species Rhizomys pruinosus. The sequence goes on along the minus strand of VZQC01004901.1, from coordinate 585,970 downwards.
GGATTTGGGTTTGGTTCCCAGCACCTACATGGTGGCTCACAACTATCTCCAGTTCCAGGGAATCAAACTCCCTCTTCTGGGTTCCACAGGCACCAGGCCCCCACATGGTGCACATATATACATGTAGATTAAACACTTATACACATAATTTTTTAAAGTTCATCTAAAATCTAAAGTATTAAAACTACTAGCATTTATCCACATTGCTATATAAGATATAGAATTCATGAAGTTACCTAAGACACTAACAGGACCCTGTCATCATTTGTGAGTCATTCTTAAATAATAGTCATTTATTTTATATTTATTAGCAATTGTACTTTTATGAATACATATTTAAACATAGATTAAAATAACCAACCTCTACATTTTTAGGAAAATTTTTAAAAATCCTGTAATATATTCTGAAATAATTTCAAAATAGATTGCTTTCAATGTTAACTAATCTTATTTTTCTATTTTCAAGTCAATACACTAAGACAAAACCTACTAAGATGGTTTAATACATAGCCAACAAGATTACAACAATAACATCATCTTCTTTTAAGCTAACAAAATTACACATCCCTTATGTACAGGTTGAAAGAAATGCTACATTTTGGAAAATGTTAAAATTCACATTAGAAAAAGCAAAAAAAATTCAGCATTTCTCTGTGTTTTTTAAAAAAATATCATTACCAGCTGGACGTGGTGGCGTACACCTTTAATCCTAGCACTTGGGAGGCAGAGGCAGGTGGACCTTTGTGAGTTCAAAGCCAGCCTGGTCTACAGAGTGAGTTCTAGGACAGCTGGAGCTACAGGGAGACCCTGTCTCAAAAAAGACCAATATATATATACATACATACATATATATAATTATATATATATATAATAATATATATTACAGCAAAAGTGATGCTTTCTGGTATAAGATCAAAGTCTATTGTGTAATCTATCAAATCATAATGGTTATCTGGTTTGACAATGAACATTTCAACATCTTGAAAAAAACTTTTGATATTACTTACTATTACTCTTTTATCAACTTTGAATGGAGTTATACATAATCTACTAAGTACAAATATTTTCTGGAAGTATTGCTTATTGACCTTCTGTGCTATGTAATATACTCAATAAGAGGCTTTAAAATAATCTTTGAGGAAAGATACCTGCCAAGTGACAACATGTTCTTGGTAAGAACATTATCTCTGGGATTTAGAATTTCAACTCAAAATAAATCATTGATGACTACTACTACCACTGAAAAAAAAAAAAAAAAAAAGATAAGAAAAAGGTTTCTATCAATAGAAATGGCAACAACATGAAAATGTGAACCTGTGAATTAGTTTAAAATCATTCCAGGATATTTCAACTTAATCTCAGCTGCATTATAAAATTCTAAGAACCAAATGAAAGGCAATTTCACAATATATTTTAAACTTGAATTTAGAAACTAAACTTCAAAAATCACATAGGAGGGGCTGGAGAATTGGCTCAATGTTTAAGAGCATTGGATGCTCTTTCAGAGAAACCATATGGCAGCTAACTACAGTTCCAGGGAATCCAACACCCTCTTCTGACCTCCACAGGTACTACACAACATGGGTGCACTTACATGCAGGCAACAAACACATGGAAGTGAAAGTTATTATTCATTGAATCAATCCTACATCAGTTATAGTAAGAAAAAATGTTTGTAGGCTCATTCTGATTATATCTTAAAATAGTTGAAAGGAAAGAGAAGGGAGAAGAAATATTAAAATTCTGTCAACGGCCACATCACATTGAATGTGCCCATTCTTGAAAGACTTGTGGGATTAGGCTTGGATAGTACTTGGATAAGAGAAATGCTAACAAAATCTACCAGTGATAATTGAATCCAACCAAGATGAAGAATTAATACATGGATGAAATAGCAAGTCAAAATGTTCCTGGCAGCTGAATAAGAGGACGCTCCAATCATTACTGGATTTATTTTATTTTATTTTTTTTAGTTTTGTGGATTTACACCACAAATTTTCTAACTCTGCCATTCAAGATATACGACTCTCACCTATCACAATTATCATCTTACTGACCTCATATTCTCTCAAATTGGTTAGGGATTTAAAGTTTAGAGTATGCTAATAGTGAAGTTCAAATTCAATCCCAGTAACTGCTGTTCACATAGTCAATACAAACCCTAGAGGATTCTATCCCAACTCCCAGGTCCAATAGTAGAGCTGCTGCTCTGTTCTATAAATACTATTGGTTCTGGATGACTTTCAGGGAAAAACCAAAAGAAAATAAATTGTAGCAGCCAATCCAAGAGTCAAGAAGGCATGGATAACAACCAAGACAGATTCTCTCCTTTCTAAGTACCCATTCCAAGAAAAAGAACAGGGATAGAAATTCTTTCTAATATAGGCCAGTTATTTTATAAGACTGAACAAGAGAATAGAGAGTTATGTGTTACATTAAAATTCTTCAATGTATTACACAAATAATTTTGAATCTGTACTGAAATAAACATCCTCATTTGCAAGCTGAATTAAAAACTTTAAAAACTAAATAACAATTCACATTTTTTATTTTGTGTCCAACAAATACAAGATATTATAAATAACCAACTTAGGGGCTGGAGAGATGGCCTAGCAGTTAAGAGTGCCAACTGCTCTTGCAGAGGACCCGGGTTCAATCCTTAGCACCCACATGGCGGCTGAGAACTGTCTTTAACTCCAGTTCCAGGGGAATCCGATGCCCTCTTCTGACCTCCGTGGCATTGCACAACATGGGTGCGCAAACCTACATGCAGATAGTACACTCATACACATAGAAAAATAAATAAAAATTTAAAAAATTTAAAAAATAAATAACCGACTTAAACTCTACCCATAGAACTAGTTAACTGTAGAATGGGGAGGTGACCTCAGGTAAAGTTTCCACATTTATCTTGAAAACACATTATTTTGAGTTAGGATAAGTCACCATTAATAAAAGTCCAAACCTAAAGACTTAATTGAAGATGCATATGTCCCTATCTTATAGAAAAGCCTAAAAAGTATGGTTTAAAAACTAAAATTATCTGACTTTTCCCTAGATATAATTGTTTCTGAAATGCTCTCATCCCTCACCAGTCAGTCCTCTCTATAAACTGCTCTCAGTGAAACAGCTCAACTTACCAAATCAGCTCCTGGGGCAACTTACATCAAGGTAGAAAGACCCACTGTTCGGAACTGTTGTATACAATCAAGCAGGGCTACAATTATAAAATAATCACGTAAAACTCCATTTAGAGATTATGCTGTCCAAATAGCTTGAACCAGACATATTTTGAGTTTCCAACATTTTTAGATTTTGGAAAATTTGCATATACAAAATGAAGTATCTTCGGGATAGGGAAACAAATATACACATAAAATTCACTTTTGTTTCATATACATCTTAAACACAGAGCTAATGCTAACCATTCATGGTACCAGTAAAATATATAATAATATGATCAGCCATTTATGGTAATGGATTTTCTGTATTAAAATCATGCCCTAAATTGTCTATAACTTTGCAGAGGAGGCCATGGTGCTGGCGAAAGGTGACAAGCCTCAGCTGACATATTGCGGCCCTACTCTAGCCTTGAGCTGATTCCTCCAGTCCTTGCTAAGATCCTTCCAGCTACACAGAGTTTGAAAAAAAAGCCATTAGTGAGTGAACTGATATCTTCAAATTACTCAAAATTAAGGAAGATATGCTGAATGGTTTGGTGACTATGAAAGTGTAATGTGGTTTTCTTTCAGAAAGATTGTATCAAGCATGGCCTCATTGGCAACATTTGAAGAACAATCTTTAACATCTAATTATACTTGATTTATTATTTCAGTGTCTGTAGACCTGTACTGAACATAAAGTAAATCCAAAAAGACATACATATATACATATTTAAAAAAATCCTCCATCTTTCAAGTGAGTCATTTGTTTTCTTCTTTGTTTTTTGAGTAGTTTATATATTCTGGAAGTTAATGGTCTACAGATACATCACCAGTAAAGGTTTCCTCACACTGTGTGGGTTTTCTCTTCACTTCACTGGCTGTTTCTTTTGCTGTACAGCTTTTGAGTTTAATGAGGTCCCATTTGTCAATTATTCTTATTTTCTGTGCAGCTGCTGTCTGATTTAGAAAGTCTTTTCCTATGCCTATGTTGCTGCCAAGGTTTTCTTGTATTGCCTTCAGAGTTTCTTCTTTTTTTTTTTTTTTATGTGTATGAATGTACTGTCTGCATGTAGGTTGGTGCACCTGTGTCATGCAATGCCGCAGAGGTCAGAAGAGGGTGTAGGATTCCCCTGGAACTGGAGTTAAAGATGGTTCTTAGCCACCAGGTGGGTGCTGGGAATCAAACCCGGGTCTTCTGCAAGAGCAGTCAATGCTCTTAACCGCTAGGCTATCTCTCCAGCCCCCTGGAGTTGATTTTTGTACAGAGAGGTAGGGGTTTAGTTTTATTCTTCTACAAGTGGTGATCCAGTTTTGTCAACACCATTTGCTAAAGATGCTGTCTTTCCTCCATTGAGTCTTCTTGGCCCCTTTGTCAAATATGAGGTGGCTGAAATTGTATGTGCTCAAGTTTGGATCTTCAGTTTTGTTCCATTGGTCTACAGGTCTGTTTTTGTGCCAGTATCAGGCTGTTTTTATGACTATAACCCTGTAATATAGTTTGAAGTCTGATATAGAGATCCCCCCTGTATTGCTCTTTTCGCTCAGGGTTGCTTCGCTATTAGGGGTCTTTTGGTTTTCCATATGAATTTAAGGATTTTTTTCCCCAAGTCTGTGAAGAAACTCATGGGGATTTTAATTGGGATTGCATTGATCTGTATATTAATTTGGGTAGAACGGACATTTTTACTATATTAATTTTTTCCAATCCATGAGCACGGGAGTTCTTTCCATCTTCTGATGTCTTCTTCAATCTCTTTCTTCAGCAGTTTAAAATATTTTTTGTAGAGATCTTGGTGTCTTTGGTTAAGTTTGTTCCTAGGTATTTTATGTTTTTGAGGCTATTATGAGTGGGAAGGTCTCCTTATATTCCTTCTCCAGTTGTTTGTTGTTGGTGTAAAGAAAGGATATTGATTTTTCAAGGTTAATTTGTATCCTTCCACTTTACTGAAAACCTTAATCATTTCTAGGAGTTTTCTGGTGGAGTTTTTAGCATCCCTTAGGTAAACTATCATATCATCTGCAAAAAAGGATAGCTTGGCCTCCTCTTTTCCAATTAGTACTCCTTTAATTTCCTTTTCTTGCTTCATTGCCCTAGCAAGCATTTCAAGTGCTATATTGAAGAGGAGTGGCAATAGGGGACAGCCTTGCCATGTTCCTGCCTTTAAGGGAAATGTTTCTAACTTTTTTCTAGATAGGATGATGTTGGCTGTGGGTTTGTTGTATATGGCTTTGATTATGTTGAGGAATGTTCCCTCCAGTCCAATTCCCTCTAGGACTTTAAACAAGAATGGTTGCTAGATTTTGTTGAAGGCTTTTTCTGTGTCAGTTGAGATGATCGTGTGTTTTTGTCTTTCAGTCCATTTATGTGTTTTATGGTATTTATTGATTTATGTATGTTGAATCATCCCTGAATCTCTAGTATGAATCCAACTTGGTCATGATGGATGATCTTTTTGATGTGGGTCTGTATTCAGTTTAAAGAGCTGAACAGAGACTTCACAAGTGAGGAAGTAAAGATGGCTGAGAAACATCTTAAAAGTGTTCAACATCCCTAGTAATTAAGGAAATACAAATTAAAAACCACTTTAAGATATCATCTCACTCCAATAAGACTGGCTAGGATCAAGAAAGCAAAAGATACCAAATGCTGGAGAGGTTTTGGGAAAAGGGCACTCATCCACTGCTGCTGGGAATGTAAACTCATACAACCACTATGGAAAGCAGTATGGAGAACTCTGAAGAGACTCAAAATGAGCCTACCACCCGACCCAGTCATACCACTCCTGGGTATATACACACAGGACTCATCCTACCACAGAGATACATGTACATCCATGTTTACTCTCTTCACAATAGTGAAGAGCTAGAACCAACCCAAGTGCCACTCAAATGGATAAAATGTGGTACATCTACATAACGGAGTTCTATGCAGCAGTAAAGATGACATCATGAACTTTGCAGGTAAATGGATGAAACTAGAAGCCATTATGCTAAGTGAAGTAACACAGTCCCTGAAAAACAATGAATGGCATCCCTCATCTGTGGAGGCAAGCACCAAATCCCTAGTGGTAAGGCAAACTGAGCAATGTTTGTGTTATATTTATTTTTATCTGAAAGCAACTGTGTTCTTACAATGTCAATCCTTTAACGAGCTCTAGAATTAACCTACCACTTATTTTCTGACTTTGTAATTTTGGTATGTGGATATTTTAGAGTAATATAAAATTAAAAGGAAAAATGTGAATTCTGAAATATGATTTGGAATTAACATACAGTTTATTTTCAGAGGTCATAATTATGGCATATGTGTGACATAAAAATAGATGCATAGTTTGGAGCAATACAAATTGGAGGGAGTAACAACAAAAGGACTGGGACAAAGAACTGACTGAAACAGTTAACTTCTGCCAAAAACAATAAACCTCTGCATAGAAAAGCTTGGAAAAGACTGAGAAAAAGATGCAAGACATATATGGCAAAATGCATAATCTTGGGTGGGGGGGCATAGAAAGGTGAATGTGTCTAAATTGGACTGAGAAATGCTGTATGAATTACACAAAACTACAATAAAAATACTTTAAAAATAAAAAAAATAAAAGGCAAAATTATAAAGACCATTAAAAAAACCTCTTCAGTCCTTATATTTCACTAAACTTATAGGCAAAAAATTTAACTTCCTTTTACAATCTTATGATTGCTAATAAGAAAAAGTATTTTTCACATTAATTTGCTGACTAAATATTTTCTGCATTGAATATCTATTTATCTATATTTTCCAATATGTACTGGAACATTCATTTTTCTCACACTAGATTAAAAGAATTTATTTTACAATAGAAAATATTAAATACCTATTTGTAAATGGGATCACCATTTTCTCCAAGTTATCCATTTTCTTTGTTATTTTTCTAATAATGACTTACGACAGAATTCTACAGCCAGCAGGAGCCCTGTTAGAACTAATTTGAGATTGTGGAAATTACGGTCACTGAAATTCCCAACAATGGATGGCAAGTAGTATTACAACTGTTTAGAAAAATATTATCTAAAATTATTTTATAACTATAACCTTATGAATACAGTAATTCCAATTCAGATAATGTCTACATTTTAAAATATTATTTTATTTCTAAAGGCAATCTAAGAATGCATATACAAAGTGACTATAAAAAATAAGTTTCATTCGGCATCTTCACATTATATGTCATGCACTTTGATCATAGCCCCATCCGCTGCCCTTTCTTATCCATCACCAGAATACTGCTGCCCTTCCTCTTCCCAAATAATCTTCTTTAAATGATTTTTTTAAATTTTTATTTATTCTTGTATGTGTATGTGTGTACTGTCTGCATGTAGGTTTGTGTACCCATGTCGTGCAATGCCACGGAGGTCAAAAGAGGGTGTCGGACACCCCTGGAACTGAAGTTCTCCTGGATTTGGAGTTACAGATGGTTCTCAGCTGCCATGTGGGTGGTGGGATGGAACTAGGGTCCTCTGCAAGAGCAGTCGGCGCTCTTAACTGCTAGGCCATCTCTCTAGCCCCCCAAATAATCTCTTATGAAACAAAATGCAATGTTTGCCTGGATATAGTTTATTAATTTTAAGTGATCAACTACAGAAAACCAAATATGTTACCCTATTATGAAAATTAAAGAGAAATATTTTAAACATTAAATATTAATGTAAATTTTTAAGTATTCTAAGAAAAATTGAAAACATGAAAGATCATATCATTTTGTAGGTGACAAGAAAAAAATATGTCAACATCCTTTGAGAAAGACACAAGTTTTTCTAATAGCAATCTTTCACAATGAAATATTAAAAAAGGAGTTCTCATAGAACATTTCATTCAGTAATAGATATTATCTTTGACAAAAAATTTATAGAGGCAGAGTAAAGGATCACTTGATGAAGTTTATTATGTAAGGAAGGAAAGTTACTTTCAAATTAATTAATATTTTTTGAATGTCTACAATCTATCAGATTAATATAATCCAAGTGTAATAACATGTTATAATCCTTAGAAATTATCTTTTTTGTAGCATACTTAATAGATAACTGGCATCTCTTTTTTTCAAAGCCAATTTTTATTGAAGCTTTGTGCATTTCATACAAAATTTCCCATCAAGTCCAGACCCATTCCCCGTTCCTTGTCCCCCACCCCACCAGAGCTCATGCATTCTGCCAAACATGTTTTTCATCTTTTTCTCAGTCTCTTAAAACTATTGATACAGCAGTTTTCTGTTTTGAGCAGAAGTTCACTGTTTCAGTCAGTTCTTTGATCCAAACTAGCATCTCTTTAGAATTAAATTCTTTTTTTTTTTTGGTCTTTTCTAGATAGGTTCTCCCTGTAGCCCCAGCTGTCCTGAAATTCACTCTGTAGACCAGGCTGGCCTTGAACTCACAAAGATCTGCCTGCCTCTGCCTCCCAAGTGCTAGGATTAAAGGTGTGTGCCACCATACCTGGCTTAGAATTAAATTATTTAAACATCAGTTGTTTTAACTCGTGTGTGTGTGTGTGTGTGTGTGTGTGTGTGTGTGTGTGTGTGTGTGTTGGATGGGAATGTTTTATAACAAAGAAAACTTATGGATAGAGTCTTGGGAAGGATCCAGGGGTAGAGAAATTCTAAATAAAGGACAATTCATGATTCTTAGATTTTCTATAAATAAAACAGACATTTCAGAACCTAGAAAGTAAGAATACCTGCAGCTAAGGCTTAGAATTCCCTCAAGGAGATATGAATACATTGATTATTAACATAGTTAAGCAATCAACTGGGCATGGTAGTGGAGACAGAGGCAGGCGGATCTCTGAGTTCAAGGCCAGCTTGGACTACAGAGAGAGTTCCAGGCCAGCTGGGGCTACAGGGACACCCTGTCTCAAAAACACCAAAAAAAAAAAAAAAAAAAAAAAGTTAAAAGAGATGGCTTTGGGACCATTCCACTGTTCCAGAGCTCAGGCATTCTCTCTTAGCCAGTAAGAACCAGCACACTCTCTTCTTCCCATTGGCTCTCTGTGGGCCTTGCCACCTACTGCTGAGGCTTTCCAGAGAACACCTGACTTGCTGGGTTCCTTTGCCCTCCTGGAAAGCTCTTGACTAGCCTGCCTGGATCCATCCATCCCTACAATAAAAAAACCAAAAGGGAGAACCTGAAGCCCAGACCAACTAACTATTCATACTTCATCAGAAAGCAACTAAGCTACATCAACAAAATAAACAGAATGAAACTTCAACTCAACAAAGGCAGGCTTGAATTTCATACCAAAAACACAAGCAACAAAAGAAATCCACATGCCCAGATCACAATGAAAAACCAAAATAATATGTACCCACCAAATCCCACCAGTGGTATAGAAGTGTTTTATAATAAGAACAACTTGGAGGAATCCCAGAACACAGAATTTAAAAGAACAATCATAAACATGATCAAAAAAATTCAACAAATTTAAAGAAGACACAAACAACTCAAAAAGGACAGGAATAACTCCTAACTGAAGATCAAGAAAATGCAAATACACTGATCAGTGATCCAACAAAGACAATTTAGGGACTGAAAAGTGAATTTATGAAGGAGAGAAACACTGAAGAAAACTCAGACTGAAATGAAGCTGGAACTGAAAAGAAAATTCAATAAAACTCAGAAGCCAGTTTGAAATGATAGGGAAAAAGTCTTACCAACAGAATGAATAAAGTGAAAAACATAATACCAAGACTGGATGATAAAGTTGAAGAATTAGACCTCTCAAGCAAAGAATATAATTAAACACACACACACACACACACACACACACACACACACACACACACACAGAAATGAGGGCTGGAGAGACGGTTCAGCATTCAAGAGCACTGATTGCTCTTGCAGAGGACCTGGGTTTGATTCCCAGCACCCACATGGCGGCTAAGAACCATCTTTAAACCAGGTATGGTGGTATACACCTTTAATCCTAGCACTCAGCAGGCAGAGGCAGGCGGATCTCTGTGAGTTCAAGGCCAGCCTGGTCTACAGAGTGAGTTCCAGGCCAGCTGGTGCTATAGGGAGACTCTGTCTCAAAAAAGACAAAAAAGACACACACACACACAAAAAAAAAAAAAAAAAAAAAAAAACCCACAGAAATGGAATATGCTGGAAATAATGGGATACCATGAAAAGACCAAATTTATGCTTCAGAGACAGAGAGAAAAGAAGAATCCCAGGTCAATGGCATTGATCAGATCTGCAATAGGATTATAAAAGAAAACTTCCCTAAATTAAGGAAAGACACCATACAGATAAAAGAAGCACAAAGAACACCAAAAAGAAAGGACCAGGAAAGAAACTCCCCACAGCATATCATAGTAAACAGTAAATGTACAGAACAGGGAGAGGATACTGAAATCTGCCAGAGAAAAACAAGTTGCATATAAAGGAAAACCCATCAGAAGTACAGCTGACTTTTGAATTCAAATGATAAAAATCAAAGAACCTGGAACAAAGTATTCCAAGACCTAAATGATCACAAATGCCAACCCAGAATACTTTCCCAGCCAAACAACTATTACAGTTGAAAGAGAAAGAATCTTCCATGGTACAAAAAGGCTGAAAGAATTTATGTCCAACAAACTAGCCTTACAGAGAATGCTTAAAGCAATACAAAAGGCGTGAGAAAAATGAACCCATACTCAAAAGAAAAAAGAAAGTATAATTATGGAAACACAAAATAGGACCAAGAACCCAAACAGAAATTAAAATGACACTAATGCACATCTTTCACTAATAACTGTAAATATCAATGGCCTCAACTGCCCAGTCAAAAGACAAAAACTAGTTGATTAAGAAACAAAATCTGAGCTTGGTGTGGTGATACATACCCTTAATCCCCTGCTCTCAAGGACATAGTAAGGTGGAATCTCCTGTGAGATTGAGGCCATCTGGATCCCCATGAAAAAGTTCCAGGCAGCTGGGACTACAAGAGGAGCCCTGACTCAACATGGAAAAAAAGATAGATGATGAGAAAGAAAGAAAGAAAGAAAGAAAGAAAGAAAGAAAGAAAGAAAGAAAGGAAGGAAGGAAGGAAGGAAGGAAGGAAGGAAGGAAGGAAGGAAGGAAGGAAGGAAGGAAGGAAGGAAGAAGGGAGGGAGGGAGGGAGAGAGGGAGGGAGGGAGGGAGGGAGGGAGGGAGGAAGGAAAGGAAAGGAAGGAAGGAAGGAAGGAAGGAAGGAAAGAAAGAGAAAGAAAGAAAGGAAAGAAAGAAAAAGAAAGAAAGAAAGAAAGGAAAGAGATATAGAGATGTATCTTTTTGTTGTCTGCAAGAAACTCATCTCACCTTCAACTAACCTATATGCACTACCTTAGGGTTAAAGGATGAAAAAATATTCCAAGCAAATGGCTCTAAGAAACAAGAAGGCACTGTTATTCTACTATTTGACAAAATAGGCTTTAAATTAAAATTAATCACAAGTGATAAATGTCACTTCATTCTGAAAAGCATGAAGATGGAAAGGTTAAACAGCTCAACGTAAAAACAGAAGCTCCAGCAGAAGCCGAGTTTTGACTCTCTGTGGAAAGAGAAGCCAAAGCTATGGTACTTCCTTGCACTGGGACTCAAGCCCTCGAGAGAAGGACAGTCTCTGAGAAGACCCTCAAATAAAACAAGAAGAGCAACTCATCAGATGTGCAAATCACACATAGGAACATATGAAACATGAACAAGAGAGAAAGGCAACATAACTCTCTCAAAAGACCATTATTCTTCAATAACCTAATGCTAAAAGACTAAAATGAATAAAATACCAGACAAACCTGTAAGTATACTTATAAAAACTATCAGTGACCTCAAAGAAGATTCAATGAAGGAGTTGAATGAAGTGAAGAAGTCAGTTAAGGACCTGGATAAGAAAGTCAGCAAACATGGATGAGAAACTCATCAACATAAATCAGAAATTCAGGGGCTGGAGAAATGGCTCAGAGGTTAAGAGCACTGGCTGTTCTTGCAGAGAACCCAGGTTTGAATTCTAGCACCCACACAGCAGCTAACAACTGTCCATAACTCCAGTTCCAGGGGATCCAACACCTTCTTCTGTGCTCTGCAGGGACTGCACGATATGGGTGTACTTACATATATGCAGGCAATACATGAATACACATAAAAACATTTTTTTGGTCTTTTTGAGAAAGGTCAACCTGTAGCTCAAGCTGTCCTGGAACTCACTATGTAGACCAGGCTGGCCTTGAACTCACAGAGATCCGTCTGCTGGGATCAAAGGCGTGCACCACCATGCCTGGCTAATAAAAAGTTTTTGGCTTTGTGTTCCCTGCAGGAAATCCCATGGGGGTAATTTCATTTTTATTTATTTTTATTGAATTTTTATGGGTTTCATAGATAATTTTTCAGTCAGTCTTAATCGCCATCTTACCCACTTCTCCTTTGGCACCCTCCCGCCCCCCATCCCCCATTGTTCACACCTTCTCTCATTTGTGCTAGTCTCCATTGCACCAAATCACTCTCCCTGCTCACTCCTCAGTGCCAGCTCATCCGCTGAGCTCTCGTCAGCCTATCTCTTTTCTAAAGAAGGCCAGGTCTTCCCCACCAACTGCCATCTCCTGCCAATATTTCCTCAGCCAAGGTTGGGCTCTACTATCCATTTCTGCAGGGCTTTTGTCCAGCTGAGCTTGCATGGGTCTTGTGCATGCTGATACCCACGGCTGTAGGTTCATATGAACAGAGATACACCTGCTTCTGCCTCAAGTGCTGGGATTAAAGGAGTGAACCACCACACCTGACTAATAAAAACATTTTGCTGGGCATGGTGGCACATGCCTTTAATCCCATCACTCGGGGGAGGCAGAGGCAGGTGGATCTCTGTAAATTCAAGGCCAGCCTGGTCTACATAGTGAGTTAAGATTGTGCCCAGGTAAATAGTTCATGAGAGGAACTTGACCATGGGCTCAAAGACAAGAGGGAAAATTAAGTAGGAAAGACATTGATAGCATAAGCTACCAGAGATTTCAGTGAGCTGGTAAAAACTAGAGTAGATTAGAGGATTAATGAATTAATCACAGAGCTGCTGGAGGACAGAAGGAAAGGGAGTTCTCAAATCCAAACAGAAAGATAGAATGGGTAATAAACCATCAGAGGTCAAGGGCATGTTTTAAAATGGAACAGCAGAAATTTAGTCACTCAGATATTGAAATTATAAAATTATGCTGCTGCTTCTCCAGTTCTAAATGGAAATAGTGTCCTTTCTTCTTACATACCTGAATACTCCAAAATACTAGAAACAGTAGAGAATAAATAACCTTAATTACCAACTGCTACTTTTGTGTTATCTTTACATCTCTCCTTTTCCCCACATCTTTGGTTATATCAACTATATACAAAATCAGAGTTATACACACCATAGGTAGATTCATGTTGTTCACTTTGATGCCCAGAAGAATCTGCTTTATGTCTTCAGGTGAAATACTATAATTTCAAATTTCTTGTGAGCAACAGAAACCTATGAAGTCATGAAAATTATGCCTTGTGAAGTTTTTATCTCAAAATCTAACAACAGGTATTTGCAGGTCTTTTTAAAATCAGAACTATATGAAAATAAAAGTTACATGAAGTGCCAAAATGAAAATAGAACAAAGAATATTCATTCATCATTTCCTAAAACTCACTGATGACTTTTGCTAGCTATAGCTAACACTTCACCTGTTTCTTTATTGTGTCTCCTCTCTATCTGTTTCTCTCTGTCTCTCTGTCTCTCTGTCTCTCTGTCTCTCTCTCTCTCTCTCTCTCTCTCTCTCTCACACACACACACACACACACACACACCCACAATGGTACACATACATTTTTTCCTGAGCATCCTGAATCATGGCTCTCTACTCCTAAATATTTCAGTATGTATTTCTGCACTTAGGCATATTCTCTTATAAAGCCACAGAGAAATCACTGCAGAAATGTACATTATAATCCTTTTTTTTTTTTTTTTTGGTCTTTTTGAGACAGGGTCTCCCTTTAGCCCCAGCTTGCCTGGAACTCACTATGTAGACCAGGTGGGCCTTGAACTCACAGAGATCCTCCTGCCTCTGCCTCCGGAGTCCTGGGATTAAAGGCATGACCACTACACCCAGCTACATTATAATATTTTGTCTAATCTATATTCCAATTTTGCTGTTTGACCCAAAATGTCTTTTTCCCCTCCTATGCAGTACAGGGTCCAGAAGAAGCATACTGAATTTAATTTAATTGCCATGTCTCCACAGCCTTTCTTTGCCTGTTATAACATCAACATTGACAATTTCAAAGGACTCATTGCTCTCATCTCTGATTTAATAAAGTGTCCCTCAGTTTGCATTTGTCTGATGTGATTAGCTTGAAGTTAGACATTTTGACGATATCCATCTGTCCTTTACAATTTGTTCTGCAAAAAAGATACTGCCTGATTTCTCCTCTGCCCAGTTATGTAGTTTTCTCCTCTCCTGCATTTTAATAAGCCTGGCACTTGATATCAATAAATCATATATCTTTGTCTTCATCTCTCCTAGATTTGGCATTCATGTGTGATCTATATTGTGACAATTTTCCAATTCCAGACCTCTATATTAACCAGTGAGCCCTCAGCATTTCACTAAGAGAAAGAATCCTATTTTCTGACTTACTTATAGGCTTATCAACTTATTTATAGGCTTATCAACTCCTATATTTCCAATGGTTTATACCTTGTTACCCTATCTTCATTTTACTTGGTCGACATTGACTTGTGGAAATGCTTTCAATCTGGCTCTTCTATGTCTGTTAAGTGATTTTCTTTTTTAAGTACTCACTCTAGCTCATTCAGGTTATCAGTCATCCCCCATTTCTCTGAGAGATCTCTCTGGGCTTCCTCTTCTTTGCAAAGTTAGAGGGTTTTTTCCAGGCCTAGTGTTTTGTTTTGTTTTGTCTTTTTGACTTTTTGAGACAGGGTCTCCCTACAGCCCCAGCTGGCCTGAAACTCACTCTATAGACCAGGCTGGCCTTGAACTCAGAGATCTGCCTGCCGCTGCCTCCCAAGTGCTAGGATTAAAGGTGTGCACCACCATGCCTGGCATAAAGATGGTTCTTAGCCACCATGTGGGTGCTGGGAATCGAACCTGGTTTCTCTGCAAGAGCAGTCAGTGCTCTTAACCTGAGCCATCTCTCTAGCCCCATCAGGCCTAGTGTTTTACAGCTTTTTTCAGCAAGTTCTAATACCGGAAATGCCTACTTTATAAAACAAACTGGCACCAGATATGGTGGCATGCCTGTAATCCCAGCACTTGGGAGGCAGAAGCAGGTGGATCTCTGTGAGTTCAAGGCCAGCCTGGTCTACATAGAGAGTTCCAGGACAACTGGGACTGCAGGGAGACCCTGACTCAATTAAAAAAGAAAAAGCACCCCCCCAAAAAACCTGGCAATTTAAAAGAAATATATATGTATATTAATTAAACTTCAGAGTTTAATTAATAAAGTACCCTTAGAATCATCCAAGATATAATAATAAATATGAAAATATTACATTTTATATTTCTTCCCAACTCATAGACCTCTATCGAATATTCCACCCTAATTCTAGAGAATACACTTTCTACTCAGCACCCCATGGAACATTCTCCAAAATCGACCACATACTGGGACAAAGAAGAAACCTCCACAAATACAAAAAGATTGAAATAATTTCATGCATTCTATCAGACCACAGTACAATAAAGCTCAACATCAACACCAGGATAAGCCCTCCTGCCTACAAGAACACATGGAGACTAAACACACTCTTGAATAATGAATAGGTCAAGGAAGAAATAAAGAAAGAAATAAAAGCATTCCTGGAACTGAATGACAATGACAATACAACACAACAAAATCTATGGGATACCTTAAAAGCAGTCCTAAGAGGGAAGTTTATAGCCCTGGGTGCCTACATTAGAAAAACAGAAAGAGCACAAGTGAATGATCTAACACTGCAGCTAAAAGCACTTGAGAGGCAACAACAGATGAACCCTAAATGCAACAGACAGGAAGAAATAACAAAAATCAGAGCAGAAATCAATGAAATAGAAACAAAGAAAACAATACAAAAAATCAATGAAGCCAAAAGTTGGTTCTTTGAAAGAATAAACAAGATAGACAGACCTCTAGCCCAGTTAACAAAAAGAAAGAAGGAACAACTCCAAATCAATACAATCTGTGATGAAAAGGGAAATATCACAACGGACAAGGAAAAGATCAAGAAAATTATATGGGAATATTACAAGAACCTATATTCTACCAAGTTTGAAAATCTAGAAGAAATGGATGAATATCTGAAATCTTGGGAATCACCAAAGCTTGGCCAAGAGGAGACCAGCAGCTTAAACAGACCCATAACATATGAAGAAATAGAGGATGTAGTAAGAAGCCTCCCAACTAAAAAAAGCCCAGGCCCAGACGGTTTCACAGCAGAATTCTATAAAACATTTCAAAAAGACCTACAACCATTATTTCTGAAACTGTTTAGAAGTATACAATCAGAGGGAATTCTCCCAAATTCCTTCTATGAAGCCAACATCACTCTATTACCAAAACCAGGCAAAGATACAACTAAAAAGGAGAATTATAGACCCATCTCCCTCATGAACACAGATGCCAAAATTCTAAACAGAATACTGGCAAATCGCATACAGACCCACATCAAGAAGATCATCCATCATGACCAAGTTGGATTCATACCAGAGATGCAGGGATGGTTCAACATACGAAAATCAATAAACATCATCAAACACATAAACGGAATCAAAGACAAAAACCACACCATCATCTCAATTGATGCTGAAAAAGCCTTTGACAAAATCCAGCATCCCTTCATGCTTAAAGTCCTAGAAGGAATTGGATTGGAGGGATCATTCCTCAATGTAATCAAAGCCATATACAGGAAACCCACAGCCAATATCATCCTAAATGGGGAAATGACGGAAACATTCCCTTTAAAGGTAGGAACTCGGCAAGGCTGCCCCCTATCACCACTCCTCTTCAATATAGTGCTTGAAACACTTGCTAGAGCAATAAGGCAAGAAAAGGATATTAAAGGAGTACTAATTGGAAAAGAGGAAGTCAAACTATCCCTATTTGCTGATGATATGATTGTTTACTTAAGAGATGCAAAAAACTCCACCAGAAAACTCCTAGAAACGATTAACAGCTTCAGCAAAGTGGCAGGATACAAAATTAACCTTAGAAAATCAATGGCCTTTCTTTACACCAAGAACAAGCAACTGGAGAAAGAATTCAAAGAGACCTTCCCACTCACAATAGCCTCAAAAACAATAAGATACCTAGGAACAAACCTAACCAAAGACACCAAAGACCTCTACAACAAAAATTTTAAACCCTTAAAGAAAGAAATTGAAGAAGACCTCAGAAGATGGAAAAACCTCCCATGCTCATGGATTGGGAAAATTAACATTGTAAAAATGTCCATTTTACCAAAACTCTTGTATAGATTTAATGCAATCCCAATCAAAATCCCCAAGAGTTTCTTCACAGGCTTGGAAACAAAAGTTCTTAAATTCATTTGGAGAAACAAAAGACCCCGAATAGCCAAATCAATCCTGAGTGAAAAGAGCTACACAGGAGGGATCTCTATACCAGATTTTAAACTATACTACAGGGCTATAGTCATAAAAACAGCCTGGTACTGGCACAAAAACAGACCTGTTGACCAATGGAACAAAACCGAAGATCCAAATCTGAGCACATACAATTTCAGCCATCTCATATTTGACAAGGGGGCCAAGAAACCACAATGGAGAAAAGACAGCATCTTCAGCAAGTGGTGTTGGCAAAACTGGATCACCACTTGTAGAAGAATGAAATTAAACCCCTACCTCTCGCCCTGTACAAAAGTCAACTCCAGATGGATTAAAGACCTCAACGTGAAACCCCAAACTCTGAAGGTGATAGAAGAAAAAGTTGGCAGCAGACTACAAGACATAGGCGTAGGAAAAGACTTCCTAAATCAGACAGCAGCTGCACAAGAATTAAGGTCGACAATTGACAAATGGGACCTCATCAAACTCAAAAGCTTCTGTACATCAAAAGAAACAATCAAGGAAGTGAAGAGAAATCCCACAGAGTGGGAGGAAACCTTCACTGCAGATACATCTGACAAAGCATTGATTTCCAGAATATATAAACTACTCAAAAAACAAAGAAAAAAGAAAACAAACGACCCGCTCAATAGATGGAGCAAAGAACTGAACAGAGACTTCACAAGCGAGGAATTAGAGATGTCTGAGAAACACCTCAAGAACTGCTCAACATCAGTAATCATTAAGGAAAAGCAAATCAAAACCACTTTAAGATATCATCTTACTCCAATAAGACTGGCTAGGATCAAGAAAACAAATGATACCAAGTGCTGGAGAGGCTGTGGGGAAAGAGGAACACTCATCCACTGCTGGTGGGAATGTAAACTCGTGCAGCACTATGGAAAGCAGTGTGGAGAACCCTTGGAAGACTTGGAATGAATTTGCCACCTGACCCAGCCATACCACTCCTAGGCATGTACCCTCAAGACTCACCCCATCACAGAGATACATGCACAGCCATGTTTATTTCAGCTCTCTTCACAATAGCAAGGAGCTGGAACCAACCCAAATGCCCCTCAACTGATGACTGGATAGAGAAAATGTGGTACATCTACACAAAGGAATTCTATACAGCAGTAAAGAACGATGATATCAAGAGCTTTGCAGGAAAATGGCTGGAGCTAGAGGACATCATGCTGAGTGAAGTAACATAGTCCCAGAAAAACAAATGACTGAATGGTATCCCTCATCTGTGGATGCTAGTGCCAATTACCTAGTTGTATGTATTTCTTGTGCACGACCCCTTGAGCTTTTGTCCAAAGCAGTTGGGAGTGATGCAAATTGGAAACAACAACAGAAAGTACTGCATCGAAGAACTGACTGAATCAGTGAACTTCTGCCCAAAACAGTCAACTTCCACATGGAGAATATTGAGAAAGACTGAGAAAGAGATGAAAAGCATGTTTGGCAGAATGCATGAGCTCTGGTGGGGTGGGGGGATGGGGGGCACACGGATCTTGATTTGATAAAAATAAATAAACTAATTAATTAATTTTAAAAAAAGTGGTCACAATAACATGGGTCCACATACAACATGACTCGCCAAGGACGATCTTTGTTTAATCCCCCAAGAGGTTTGGCAGACCTGTGATACAGATTTTAATTAAGTCCTATACCAGAGACTAGAGTTCTGCTTCTTCCTTTTGGGACACTGTCCTTTGCCACAACTATGTAAAAAGGGTGGTTACTCTAAAGTCAAAATGCACAGAGAAAGTCTAAAGTAGCCTGTGTCGAAAAACAACATGAGGAGTGGGGGAGAGGCCCAGCTATTGCCCAGTTCCACCAGTCAGTCCCCTGCTGTTCCACCTCAAGTCACAGTACAAATGTAATTTCACTACAGACCTAGCTAGAATTGTCCAACTACATACTCCTCAAATTCCTAACCAAGAGAAAGTATGATCAAAATAAAAATGGTAGTTGCTGTTTTAAGATGTTAAGCTTTGAGGTTATTTGTTATGTAGCAATAGATAAGTGGAATGTAGCAGTATTGCAGACAATGAATATCACAGAGCAAGTTTATGAAGAATGCTTAGGTGAGGAATCAAAAGTTATAATTATTTTTATTTTTTTAATTTTATTTTTTGTGCATGAGTGTATTGCTTGCATGTATGTAAGTATACCCATGTTGTGCAATACCCTTGGAACTTGGAAGAGGGCATTAGATTCCCCTGGAACTAGAGTTACAGACAGTTGTCAGTTGCCATGTGAGTGCTGGAAATCAATGCAAGGGCAGCTGGTGCTCTTAACTGCTGAGCCATCTCTCCCTGTAGCCCCAGCTGGCCTGGAACTCCCTATGTAGACCAAGCTGCCCTTGAACTCACAGAGCTCCACTTGCCTCTGCCTCCTGAGTGCTGGGATTAAAACCATGCATCACCATGGCTGGGTATATTTCTTTTTTTATTTTATTATTTTTTATGTGTATGAAGGTACTGTCTGCATGTAGGTTTGTGCACCAGTGTCGTGCAGTGCCTCAGAGGTCAGAAGAGTTGGATTTCCCTGGAACTGGAGTTAAAGATGGTTCTTAGCCGCCATGTGAGTGCTGGGAATCGAACCCGGGTCCTCTGCAAGAGAAGTTGGCACTCTTAACAGCTGAGCCATCTCTCCAGCCCCCTGGGTATATTTCTTAAAACACTTGATATGCACATTAATTTTCTTAGCAAGTATCTTGCCCTTGCTCATTTATAGCAGTGCCTAAAGCATTCTGGATAACACCATATACTCTTCTACATTTGCCATGTAACCTTTATGGGCATCCTTTAGAACAGTATTCATTCTCTTGATGTCTACAATGTCACCCTTCTTATAAATTCTCACATATGTGGCCAAAGGAACAACTCTGTTTTCTAACGGTCTCTAGAACAAGTATTGGAAGTCTCTCCTTTTTCTCTTCGTGTCTGTCATTTTAGTAAGTTATTGGGAGATGATGGTTCTTGCCAAAATATTATTTGGCTTGGTTCAATTCATTTTATTTATTATTTTTATTTTATATGTATGAGTATATTGCTTGCATTTAAGTGTACTCATGTAATGCACAGTATAAGATTCAGATGTACAATAAATACTGGCTCCAAAGTGTTAGACTGTTTTGCTTTTATTTATTTATTTATTTATTTATTTATTTATTTATTTATTTATTTTTGTCTTTTCTAGACAGGGTGTTCTGGTTTGTCTTCCATTGCTGTGACAAAACACTCTGACCGACACTAACTTGGGGAGGAAAGGGTTTATTCAGCTCACATCTCCTGGGTCGTAGTTCATCACTCAGGGAACCCAAGGCAGGAACTCAGGGCAGGAACCTGGAGGCAGGAGCTGAAGCACAGGCCATGGAGAAATGCTGTTCACTGGCTTGCTCGCTCTCCTGGCTCATGCCCAGCCTGCCTTCTTATACAGTACACAACAACCTGCCCAGGGTGGCACTACTCATTGTGAGCTGGGCTCTCCCACACTGCTAGACCATCAAGACAATACTCCACAGATGTGGCCACAGGCCAATCCAATGGAGCCAATTTCCTAATTAAGGCTCCCTCAACCCAGGTGTGCCAAGTTGACACCAAAGCTATCCAGCGTTTCCCTGTAGCCCCAGCTGTACTGGAATTTGCTCTGTAGACCAGGCAGGCTTTGAACTCACAAAGATCCGCTTGCCTCTGCCTCCCAAGAGCTAGGATTAAAGGCACATGCCACATGCCCAGCTTTGTTTTGTTTGTTTGTTTGTTTGTTTTAATTTTTTTTAATTTTATTTATTTCTGTATGTGTATGAATGTACTGTCTGCATGCCAGTCTGTGCACCCGTGTCGTGCAATGCCGCGGAGGTCAGAAGAGAGTCTCAGATTCCCCTGGAACTGGAGTTCTCCTGGAATTGGAGTTTCAGACGGTTCTCAGCCGCCATATGGGTGCTGGGGATCGAACCCGGGTCCTCTGTAAGAGCGATCGGCACTCTTAACCGCTAGGCCATCTCTCCAGCCCATTGTTTTGTTTTTTAAACACGTTCCTTTCAAAATCTTACATTTTTATTATACTCTGGATAATTACTAAAGGTTATTCCAAGGACTTGTAATTCTAAGGAGTCTTTTAATTTTTAACGGTTCAACAAAGTAGGTGCTACTTCAAATTCCTTTAAGGTTTAATTTAATAAATGCCAAGGATCTGAAATCCACAGGACACAATTTTTAATATACCTCACCAGCTATCTTCTGAAAAGGAAAGTTAACATATAGAGCAAATAGAGTTCTACTGAGCTCAAATCATTGCTTATGAGAACTGATGAAATTTGTTTTTTGTTGTTGTTGCTGTTGTTCTTTATACAAATATTGCATAATACTATATATATGTATTTATGAAACCAGCTTTTAAATTCACTGCCCTGTGCTTTACCACTAACTATGTTGCCCTAAACATTGGAACAGTTCCATCTCCTTTTAACAACTTCCCATTAAACCTCATGAACCGTATCCTGTACTTAATGGGCTGTTAATATTTTAAAGCTTCTGTAGTTCTACTGTAAATCCTGGTCCCTGCTGAAACATTGAAAATATATACCAAAAAATTATTGGTTGATGATACAAAGAAACCACATAAGTTACATTTTGACAAATAGTAAATTGCCCTATTACAGCAGATGCTATCATAACAATGTAACACAAAGTAATTATGACAGTTGTATATATCTGAAAACATTAAATATGGCTGAGAACATGCAGACATTTTACTGGCTTTGAGCCACATACTTGTCACATTAGGCCAGCATAGGTCACAATGCAGTTGCTTAATAACTAACATGACATTTGAGTGCTCAAAAAATGACTAAAATTAAGGTAATATGCCAAGAGAATTTAATCTGATTATTTTGGCTTAAGAAATTTACCCAGACAAAACATTAATGAGGTAAACTGGTTAAATATCTCAAGAGAGCAAATTTAAAGTCTAAAAATATTTGGTGCTGGCCACTTGGGGGGCAGGAAATATAAACAGATAATTTGATTTATTTTACCTAAGTAACACATTCAAATTCAGAAAGAAAATTGAGATCAAACTTCACAAGGCTTTAAATGTAGATTATAAAAAAGGAAAAAAAAGTGGTGCGTGGTGCGTGGTGCTACACGCCTTTAATCCTAGCTAGCACTTAGGAGGCAGAGACAGGTGATCTCTGTGAGTTCAAGGCCCGCCTGGTCTACATAGTGAGCTCCAAGCCATCTGGGACTAAAAGGGAGACCCTTTCTCAAAAAAAAGACAAAAAAAAAAAAAAAATGTCGATCATGAGCTAAATACCTCGTCATGACTGGAGCAGCCTTTCCTCTCTAGGGCTGCTTCAAGTACCCAGCCCTTCGTCCTTGCTCCTGGCTCAACAGCTGCCTCTTCTGCCTCCTTTCTTGATTTTTGCCTCTTTCTAACTGACCTGTAAATAGCAAGGCAATCCAGATTCAGTCTTCAGATCTCTACAAACATTTAACTTCCTCACCACCAGCTTTAAATTGCACCAGAATACTGATGTTACCCAAATTTTAATTCCAGCACTGTGCTCCTTACTGAAAACCGGGCTCATGTATCCAATTGGCAACTTGACATTTTCTCTGGGCTATCTAATAAGCATTGTAAAATTAGTAAGACTAAAATCAAGAACTCTTATTCTGTTCTTATAAATTTGTTCCTCAAGCATATTTCCCTTTTAAAAAGCAACTCCTTGCAGGGGGAAAAAGTCAGTATAAAATTTAGGGATTTCCATTTATTTAGTTTATTCATTTATTTCATATCTTTCTCTTCCTCTCTCTCTCTCTCTCTCACACACACACACACACACACACACACACACACACACACACACACTCTTCAGTATGTTGTGAAACCTATTGGTTCAGAGCTGGGAAGGTAGCTTAGTTGTTAAAGCTTTTGTCACACAAGCAAAAAGTCCAGAGTCCAGATCTCCAGAAGCTATATAAATGCCAGACAGGCATTGTGGTCAGTGAAGTATTCCAGCCTCAGAAGCCAGAGAAGGTGGGTGAGGGAATACCCAGAAGCTAGAGAATGCTTTGGGTTTGATGAGAGACTCTGCCTCAATGAATAGGATGACAGAGCAACCCAGGATGATTCTTGACATCAACCTTGAGCCATGCATATGCATATAGAACACACCCATACACAAATCAACACACACAAGAAAATTGGGGAAAAAATCTGATGGCTCTTCCTTCTAAATATATATTTAGAATGTGACAAATTATCAACTCCACTGCCACCTTGCTATTTCAACCTCCTGCTGTTTCTGGGTGGAAATACTGAATAATTTTTTTTTTTTTTGTCTTTTGACAGGGTCTCCCTGTATCCCCAGCTGTCCTGGAACTCACTCGGTAAACCAGGTTGGCCTTGAACTCACAAAGATCTGCCTTCCTCTGCCTCCCTAGTGCTGGGCTTAAAGCCCTGAGCCACCATACCCGGCCTGAATAAATTTTTAACTGATAGCTCTACTCTGATCCTTTCTTTTCTACAGTGTATTTACCCATTTCAAAATGATCCTGAACTGCCTTTCTCTCACTGAAAGTAAAAGACAGTCTTTATTATGGACTCTCCAGTATCATAATCTGGTCACCACACTCTTCTGATAGATCTATCATATTCTCCATCATTAAGCTCCGACTACACTGGACTCCTAGCTATTCTTTGACTATACTGAGCTTATTCTTGAATGAAAGACTTTCCTGTAACTGTTACCTTTAACCAAATGTCCTTTTCCAGTATCTTCAAAAACTTAATTACACCATCACTATGATTCAAATGCTAATTAAGTGCCACCTTAAGAAAGTCCTTCTTGCCGGCGATGGTGGCATAGGCTTTAAACCCAGCACTTGGGAGGCAGAGGCAGGCAGATCTCTGTGAGTTCAAGGTCAGCCTGGTCTATAGAGCAAGCTCCAGGCTAGCTGGAATTAAAGGGAGACCCAGTCTCAAAAATACCAAAAAAAAAAAAAAGGCTTTCTTGACTACCTTATATAAAATACCAATTCCCAAATTCATTTCCTAAAGAGTATGACTATGCAGACTCTGTCACTTCATGCACTTACCACTACCTACCTTATTCTATGTCTATCTTGTTTGTAATCTGTATCCTCTACTAAAATGTCACCTCTTCAAAAGAGAACAGGAATTTTCTTTTGTTGGTTTACTGCTATATTTCATTATTTAGAATGCATGGTACACAATGAATGTGCAAAAAAAAATTTATATTACATATTCTCTCAATTTTAAATCACTGCTTTGGAATCTTCACACACAGTTGTTAGTTATAACCAGAGTTTTAAAAAAATCCTAAAGTTTTTTTAATAGACTCTTACAAAATATTAATACTGGGTGCCATTAATTCAGTAGTAATTTAAAAGAATTTATTTTCCTTAATTTTTTTAAAAGCACAGAATAAAAAAAAAGCACAGAATAAATTACTCAAAAGCTTTGACTTATATTAAAATCATATAGTCAGAAAAGAAAAACAGAACAGCATTTGTTGTTTCAAAAAAGGTATACAATTATATTTCATTGAATCAATCATATTCTTTACCAAAAATACATTTGTGAATGAGAGAAAAGAGGACAGTCTTACTGGGAGCAGAGAAAAGGGAGAAATGGTAGAACAAAAAAGTTGAGAGTCTCAGTGAAAACCCCAGCCCATGGCATAAATGTTCCGTTCCAGAGATTAAAGATATAACCAACTATATAAAATGCCATGTGTTATGAACAATAACATTTCTTCTAATTAAATTACTAGATACAAGTCAGTCCTGTTACACCCAAAGTATACTAAGGTGGATTTGATGAAAACACATCATATACACGTATGAAATTCTCAAATAAAAATGGTATTTAAAAATAAATCATTAAACTAAATCCTTGAGGCTGGAGAGATAGCTCAAAAGAGCACTGGCTGCACTTGCAGAGGACTCGGGTTTGATTCCCAGTAACCACATGGTAATGGTCTGTGATAAAGTTCTAGGGGATCCAACCTCCATCGGCATTGCACAACACAGGTGCACTTACATGCAGGCAATACACTCATCCACATAAAATAAAAATACTAAATGCAATATTTTCAAATTTAATCTGTACTTTTACTATTAAGCCTTCATAACTACCCTATGAAAAATATAATGGTATTATAATCTTCATTTTATCAATAAAAACTAATCAAAGCACAAAGAAACAACTTGTGGAATGTTACAAAGTTAGAAAAGTGATAAGAGCAAGGAAGATCTATAATGTAATATTTGATATATTCTGGACAATACACACAAGCATGCATACAATGACACACATATCAACATACATACACACATTGATAATGACTGACTATATATGATTTATACAATAAAAAATTCCCTATAAACATTTTCAATTACTTTGTTTTAGTTCATTACACATTTAGAGGCACATAGCATCAATATGCTCTTATGTACATTTTATACATCTACTGTAGCAGTTAAGTTATGGTTTATACAAATAGCATGCCTAGTGCCAGACATGGTGGCACATGCCTTTAATGGAAGTACTCAGGAGGCAGAGGCAGGCAGATCTCTGCAAGTTCTGGGCCAGCCTGGTCTACAGAGCGAGTTCCAGGCCAGCTACGGCTACAGGGAGACCCTGTCTCAAAAAGAAAAAAAAATAGCCTGCCTAGTTGGTCAAAGACAAAAATATTGCTTATGAAAAAAAACACATATTTGATATACAATAACTAAAAACAATTGCTGAAAGTACATTATGACTGAAAATAAAATTTGATGTAGTTAAAAACCATGATTAGGGGGCTGGAGAGATGGCCTAGCAGTTAAGAGCACAGACTGCTCTTGCAGAGG
Organism: Rhizomys pruinosus; assembly: GCA_009823505.1. Taxonomy (NCBI): domain Eukaryota; kingdom Metazoa; phylum Chordata; class Mammalia; order Rodentia; family Spalacidae; genus Rhizomys; species Rhizomys pruinosus. The sequence goes on along the minus strand of VZQC01004901.1, from coordinate 559,363 downwards.
ACCCGGTTCGATCCCCAGCACCCACATGGCAGCTGAGAACTGTCTTTGACTCCAGTTCCAGGGTAATCTGACACTCTCTTCTGACCTCCGAGGCACTGCACTACATGGGTGCACAAACCTACATGCAGAGAGCACATTCATACACATAAAAAAAAATAAAAATTTAAAAAACATGATTAATTTAAAATATCACTGATAATGATTTGCTGGAAATTTAATTATTCCAAATGAAAATGTTTAATATTAGATTACAATTCTCTTCCTATACATACAATAGTATCTATAAAATATTGTATGAATATTGTTTAGAAAATCCTTGTTATTTGCTCAGTAGCTTATTGATAAACAGTCCAAACTGATTGATTAAAAATCAAGGAGGCTCATGGAAATGTATTTACTTATCTATAGCAACAAAAGAATAAACTCATTTTTTTATCACCTTCTTGCCTTTCAGAATGACCTTAAAGACCTCACTATAGGCATCCATAAACTTAAAGAATCAATGGTTAAAATTATAGGGAAGCTCAGCTGGACATTTTCTCACAAGACAATGGCTTCTCTAAAAGAACGCTGTGGTAAGCCTATATTTTTCTAAGTCCCATTCCACTTTTGAAGTGAGTAAATGAAAACTTGGCGCGATACTTATACAAGATTGCAAACCTTAACATAAGCTGTCAATCACAATTTTCCCAGGCAATTTTCTTTTTTTTTAATTTTTTATTTATTTTCGTATGTGTATGAATGTACTGTCTGCATGCAGGTTTGTGCACCCGTGTCGTGCCACGCCGGAGGTCAGAAGAGGGTGTCAGATTCCCCTGGAACTGGAGTCAAAGACAGTTCTCAGCCGTCATGTGGGTGCTGGGGATCAAACCCGGGTCCTCTGCAAGAGCAGTCAGCGCTCTTAACCGCTAGGCCATCTCTCCAGCCCGGCAATTTTCTTTAGTAAGACAATACATTACTGAGTTTTCCAGAACATTTTCAATAACAAGCACAGCAGGACTTTTTAAAGTAAACATTTTCAACATTATCTATAAAGGTCCAATTATAAAAAAGGTTAATATTTAAAATAAGACAAAGATTAAGCAATGTTACTAAGTACTCCTAATTGTACAATTAAATTATATAATATAATATTGCCCTATATCTCCAAAGACTGTTTTTAACTGTCTGCAATTTCTAAACCCATCAAAAATTACATTTGTATTTGATGCCATAATGTTAGTCATTTTACAATAAAAGTGTAGCCTGTGCTTACATGTGACTACAATTAAATCAATCATTATCAAAGGGCCAATAACAACATATATTCTCAATGAGCATGGTGGCACACGCCTTTAATCCCAGCACTTGGGAATCAGAGGCAGGTGGATCTCTGTGAGTTCAAGGCCAGCCTAGTTTACAGAGTGAGTTCCAGGACAGCTGGGGCTCCAGGAAGACCCTGTCTCAAAAAAAAAAAAAGACAACATTTACACACACACACACACCACACACACACAACTAATATATAATATATACTAATGATATATTATATATTACCACATCTTATGTTCATAGTGGTTGCTGAAGGCTGCTATTTCTACTGGTGCTTTAGTTTAAGTTGATTGTTTCTCTTAAACATTTACATTTCTTTTTTTTTTTTTTTTTGACACATGGTCTCCCTATAGCCCCAGCTGGCCTGGAACTCACTATGTAGACCAGGCTGGCCTTGAACTCACAGAGATCCTCCTGCCTCTGCCTCCCAAGTCCTGGGATTAAAGGTGTGCACTACCACACTCAGCTGAGTATGTTATAAGTCAACCAATAGACATACACAATACTAATGATGGGGTTCAGATATTTAAAATATGGTGCTTTGATACATTGAATATTCAACTGAAAGAATTTAACAAATTGATAGTACAAAAAGGACTATTCCACCACCTTCGCTGAAGGAAGTCATAAGACCCTGAAGTGACACATCCATGCGGAAAAGACCATCCTTATCTCTGAAGATAGAGACAAGGGATGCTGAGAAGAATCTGAGTGAACAGGGCTTAATAAGTCTCCCCTTGTTTACTATTCTTAGCTCATACACCCATGTCCCATCACCTTTTTCCACAAATTTCTACTCTTCATCAACCTGAGTATAAACATTGTAAGGGCCTAATAGCTTCTTCAGGTCTTTATTTCCTTGTTGATTCTCATATCATATGAAATTGCATTTAAAAATTGGCATAGTTTTCTCACACTAACTTGTCTTTTTCAAGTTAATTTTTAGACTCAGCTTGGACCTTTTAGAGAGTCAAGAGGCAGTTTCCCCCCATTACACTAAACCACAGAAAGCACATAAAACGATAAACTTGCTGTTGGGTTCTGGTAGGTAAAGGACAGAATTTTTTGGAGGACTACTGGGCAAGTGACCTGATCTTGTGATGATCCAGAATGGGAGGAAACATTAAGTTCCAACTGCAGGAACGCCTGTAACTAAAAGGTATAGAAATGTATTTTTTTAATTAATTAATTTTTTTTGTTTTTTAATTTTTATTTATTTTTCTATGTGTATGAATGTACTGTCTGCATGTAGGTTGGTGCACCCGTGCCATGCAATGCCGCAAAGGTCAGAAGAGGGTGTTGGATTCCCGTGGAACTGGAGTTAAAGGCGGTTCTCAGCCGCCATGTGGGTGCTGGGGATCAAATCCGAGTCCTCTGCAAGAGCAGTCAGCGCTCTTAACCGCTAGGCCATCTCTCCAGCCCCTTAATTTTTTATGTGTAATGAATGTACTCTCTGCATACAGGTTTGTGCACCCGTGTGGTGCAATGCCGCAGAGATCAGAAGAGGGTGTCAGAGTCCCCTGGAACTGGAGTTGAAGATGGTCCTCTGCAAGAACAGTCGGCGCTCTTAACCACTAGGCCATCTCTCCATTCTGGGAAATGTATTTTATACACAAGGACAAAGGGCACCTCTTGCCCCCACTTCACATCATGTATAAACATTAATTCAAGATGGGTCAAAGCTGTACAAATTAACTATAAAAAATTCTTGCTAGGCATGGTGTTGCACCCCTTTAATCCTAGCTCTCAGGAGGCAAAGGCAGGTGGATCTCTGTGAGTTCAAGGAGAGCCTGAGTGAGTTCCAGGCTAGCTGGGGCTACAGGGAGACCCTGTCTAAAAAAAAAAAAAAAAAAAAAAGATACAATAGAGAAAGTGGGAAAATATTTTCAAATCAAATATTTGGTAAGTATACTATGCAGATCATAAAAAGCTATTGTAAATCAACAAACAATAAAAAACAAGGAATAAATGATTTGAATAGATTTCTCCAAAGAATATACACAAATGGCCAATATGCACATGAAAATACAATCAAAATAATCATCACAGAAAATAAAACCAACATTACAACAGGATAGTACTCTCTGTTCACTATATAGTCATAATGAAGAGACAAAAAGCCAATGCTATAGAGAAATTGTATATAAAGAAATTGTTATCCTAATACATTATAAGTAGGAATATAAAATTGCCGGGCATGGTGGTACATGCCTTTAATACTTGCACTTGGGAGGCAGAGGCAGGAGGATCTCTGTGAGTTCAAGGACAGCCTGGTCTACAGAGTGAGCTCCAGGCCAGCTGGGACTAAAGGGAGACCCTGTCTCAACAATACCACAAAAAAAAAAAAAAAAAAAAAAAGGAAGTATAAGACTAAATTAAAATAAAAAATCGACACTTGGGGAAGAATAAATAAAGCAAATGATCAAATACTAAGGCGTAATGGTCATCAAAAAATACTAGTCCGCGGGCGGGAGAGCATGTCTACGGGTTAGATGAGCGCCGACTCTCTTGCAGAAACCCAGTTCAATCCCCATCATCACACATGTGTTGAAAAACCGTCTTTACTCCAGTTCCAGGGGACGTCTGACGCCTTCTTTTGGACCGTCCGAGGCATTGCCACGACAGGGTGCCACAGACCACATGCAGATAGACATGTCCTTACACAGATAAAAATAAAATTCTAAAAAAAATTAAACAAAGAATTACAAAAAAATCTATTCCTAGCTTGGGTGTGGTGGCCCAGCCTTTAATCCCAGCACTTGGACGGCACACAGGCAGGGGACTCTTTGAGATACGAGGCCAGCCTGGTAATACTTAGTTAAGTCTGGGCCAGCCTGGGGACCGAGGAGAAATATCGCAAAAAAATACCAAAAAAAAAAAAAAAAAAAAAACAATTCTATCTCAGTATCTATCCAAGAGACTTAGAACAACCTATATCTAATACACACAATATACCTAACATGAATATATATACTGATTAATACGCAATAAAAAAGAAAACACACTGAAGTCAAGGTAACAATGTTAACTAAAAATGTAATCCCATCTGAGATCTCCTGAGCCAGCGGAAGGAAGAGCACGGCGACAGTAAGAATGGTGCTCTAAGAAAAGCTTAAAAATTGTCGATCCTTAATCCAGCTGTCTTTGCTTGATTGGCTTTGTGGCTGTGAGAGTCGAGTTATCCTCCCAGCTGGTATTAAAGGTGCTATTGGCTTTATTGGGTAATTTTGTGGCTGTGGGCGAGATTTGATCTCCCAGCCGAGAAAGTTGGTGTTACCTTGAGATCTCTGAATCTCCTGAGCCAGCAGAAGCCCTCTACCCCCTCACCCCCTCCCAACGGATTTGAAGAGGCATACTGAAGGAGCACATGCCAAAAAACTTCAACACTGTGACAGAGCATTAGGACTCACTTGGAACAGGCAAAGAGAGAAGCCCCATATGCAGATCACGAAGAAGAGAACAGCACTGGACAGCTGCAGGAATAATCCAATGCCAAGCTTTACCCACCCATGGAAGACTCCTGCAGTGGGAATCCCTCTGGAGGATGACCCAAGAACAAGACTCAGAAACACAACTGGAACAATATTAAAGAACTAAAATTATAAACATATTATAATAATCTAAACAACAAAAAAAGAAAAAAGGAACTGCAAGAAGGACCTAGAGAGAAGAATGACAGCCCGGATTTGCCTGAAGACCAGTAGAAAATTGAAACCAGATCATGCTGAACCAAAGATTACAGAAAAAAAACAGAAAACTAAAAAAGAATAAAATAAAAAAAAAAAAAAAAAAAAAAAAGAAATCAGAAGAGGAATGAAAATGAAACCCACAACATTCATCCCATTCAAAGAGAAAGGAATGGAAAAAAAGCCTCAGAGGGAATGAGGAAGCAGAACAAAGAATATCAGACCTGGCAATAACACAGACAACTAAAAACCACAAGGAAAGATTATGAAAAATTTAAAAAACAAAAAGTGGAACAACAGGAAGCTGGGGACTACTATAAAAGATCAACCTCTTCATCATAGAATAGAGGAAGAGAGTAATTCCCCAAAGAATGGTTTTGATCATGATCTTTAACAGAATCATATGATGAAGAACTCCCCAAATTAAAAAGGAGAAACCCAAACCAATACCTAAGAAGAACAGAATAACTCCAAAACGACAAATCAAAAAGACAATATACTCCTATGCAACATCATAGTAAACTGTAGCACCCAAAACAAGACAAAACCTTACAATCCACAGAGAAAAACAATAAGTAACTATAAGGGGAACACTGTCAGAATACAACTGACTTCTCAACGGCCAAACTATAAAGCAAAGAAGGAACTGAGCAAAGCATTCCCAGTGTCAAAGACATCAGATGCCAACCCAGTTACTATACCAGCAAAAAAAATGTCCAATTATAGTTGAAGGAGAGAGAAAAACCTTCCATAGACAAAACCAATGAAAGAAAACATCACGAAAAAAAAAAAACCAACCTTCAGAGAACTACTTAAAGCAATTCAAAGAACTGAAAATGCAAGGAGCAACAACCCCAGGCACTAGAAAAGAAAATCCATTAAAACAGCCATAACTGCAGAAGCCACAAACCCAAAACCCAAACTGCAATGAGATCAATACTGCAAAAAGAAGCAACACAAACCTAAACAGTATCACCTTAAATATAATGATAAATCCCCAATTCCAAAAGACACATCTAGACTGGGAGATGGATTTAGAAACAGAATCCATCGATATCTGTCACAAGAAACACCATCTTACCTTCAAGGAGTCACCACACTTAAAGTGAAGGGGATGGTAAAAAAACATATCCAAGCAAATGAGGACCAAAAAAGAAAGCAGGTCTTGCTATCTTAAATCGGATATAAATAGGACTTCAAAGAAAAGAAACAGAAGAACAAAGAAGGCCATTAATTTCATTCAAAACAATTCCCATGAAGGATTTCACAATTATGAATATATAGGCCCCAAAATTCTGGTGCACCAAAACTTATTAAAGACAATTCTCCAGGACACAAGTCACACGATAACCCCAGTACAATCCTAGAGGAGATTCAATACCCTCAACTGTCAGTTGTAGACATGGTAAACAGAAGAAAACAAAACAGAGGAGACATCTGAACGAACGACTTATGATACAGCCCCAAATACCTCATTACCCTACCGAAATCATTCCTCCTAATACCAGATAATCCACTTTCTACTCAGCACCCCACGACATTCCTCCAAAATCTCCAATACTGGGACACAGAAAGAAGACATCTACCAAATCACACAAAAGATTGAAATCATTTCATAGCAATTCTATCGACCACAGTTGCAATAAAGCCACACTCTATCAACACCAGACAAGCCCTACTGCACCAGAACACAATGGACGACTAAATTCAACACACTCTAAGATATATCAATGGGTCAAGGAAGCGATAAAGAAAAGAAATAAAAACATTCTGAACTGATATGGACAAGACAATACACACAGACAACAAAACAGTATGGATGCTTTTAAAGCAGTACTAGAGGGAAGTTTATAAGTCCTGGTGACTACAATAGAAAAAAGAAAGAGCATCCAGTGAATTATCTAACACTACAGCTAAAAGCACTTGCGAGGCAAACAAATGAGACCCTAAAATCAACAACACGAAGAATATAACAAAAATCGAGCAGAAATCAATGAAATAGAAACAAGAAAACAATACAAAAAATCAATGAACCAAATAGTTGGTTCTTTGAAAAAAACAACAGTTAGATCAGTACCCTAGCCCTGCTTAACAAAAAGAAAGAAGGAACAACTCCAAATCAATACCCCCCCCCACCCCCCCCCCCCCCCCCCCCCTCCCCCCACCCAAACCCACACAAACCACTCACAAAACCCCACCACACCCCCCCCCACCCCCACAACCAACAAACCCAAAACCAACCAACACACCCAACCAAACCAACCAAACCCACAAACCCAAACCACAACCACCAACCACCCCAAAAAAAACACAAAAAACACCCCAACCAACACACACAAACACCAACAACAACAACAAAAAAAAAAAAAAAAAAAAAAAAAAAAAAAAAAAAAAAAAAAAAAAAAAAAACACACCCCCCCAAAACCCACACAACAACACCAACACAACTTTTTTTTTTTTTGCTTTTGTTTTTCTTTTTTTTTTTTTTTTTTTTTTTTTTTTTTGTTTTTTTTTTTTTTTTTTTTTTTTTTTTTTTTTTTTTTTTTTTTTTTTTCCCCCCTCCCCCCCCCCCCCCCCCCCCCCCCCCCCCCCCCACCCCCCCACCCCCCCCACTCCCCCCCCCTCCCCCCCCCCACATTTTTTTGGGTGTGGGTTTGGTTTTTGGGGAATGAAAATGGGAAATATCACAACGGACAAGGTAAAGATCCAGAAAAAAACCCTTATTGGAATATTACAAGAAACTATATTCTACCAAAGTGAAACCTAGAAAGAAATGGATGAAATCTGAAATCGGGAATCACCAAAGCTCAACCAAGACAGAGAGATCGCAGCCTAAACAGACCCATAAATTATGAAGAGAATTGAGAAATAAGAAGCCTCACAACTAAAAACCAGATAAACCCCCAGCCGGGTTCGCACAGCAGCTAGATTCTATAAAACATTTCAGAAAGACCTACAAACCATTATTACTGAAACCTGTTTAGTAAGATAGATATACAAACAGGGAATCCCCAATTCCTTCGATGGAAGCCAGGGCATCACTCTATTACCAAAACCAGGCAAAGAGATACAACTAAAAAGGGGAATTAAGACCCATCTCCCTATGGAAACAACAGATGCCAAAATTCTAAAAAAGGATAATGGCAAATCTCCTTTAACTAGACCACATCAAGCACGAAGATCATCCATCATGACCAAGTTGGATTCAACAGAGATGCAGGGATGGTCTAATATACAAAAATCAATAAACATCATTCAACACACATAAACGAAATCAAGACCCAAAAACCACCCCTCATCTCAACTGATGCTGTATGAAGAAAAAGGCCTTTGACTACAATAGCATACCCTTACATGCTTAAAGTCCTAGAAGAATGGATTGGAGGGACTTCTTCTCAATTGTAATCAAAGCCATATACAGGAAAAAAACCTAAGGCCCCATATATCCATCTAACATGGGGAAAATGCCGAAACATTCTTTAAAGGTAGGAACTCGGCAAGCTGGCCCCTATACCACTCCTTTCAATATAGTGCTTGAAACATGCTAGAGCTCAAAGGCAAGAAAGAGAACTTAAAAGGTGTACTAATTGGGAAAAAGAGGAAGTCAGCTACTCCTATTTGTTTGATGATATGATTGTTACTTAAGGGGATGTAAAACTCCAACCAGAAAACTCTCGGAATGATTAAGAGTTCAGCAAAGTGGCAAGATACAAAATTAACTTAAAAAAATCAATGGCCTTTCTTTCACCAAGAACAAGCAACTGGAGAAAGAACTTCAAAGAGACCTGTCCCACTTACAATCAGCACTCAAAAACAATAAAATACTAGGAACAAACCTAACCAAGACACCAACATCTCTACAAACAAAAAATTTAAAATTTAAAAGAAAGACAATTGAAGGACATCAGAGATGGAAAAAAACCCTCACTCATTGGATGGGAAAATTACCATTCTAAAATGACCATTTTACCGAAAACTCTTGTTTAGATGTAACCACATTCATCTCAATCAAATTCCCAATGAGTTCTTCTACAGGCTTGAACAAAAGTCGCTCGATATATCATTGTGGAAAAACAAAAGAACCTCAAATAGCCAAAACAACACCGGAGTGAAAAAGAGCTCACAGGTGGGGGATCTCTTATACCGACATCAAACTACACTACAGAGCTATAGGGTCATAAAAAAAAAAAAAAGTAACTAAAAAAAACCTATTGACCAATGGAACAAACCGAAGATCCAAAATCTGAGCATCATGCAATTTCAGCCATCTCTATATGTGACAAGGGGAGCCAAGAAGGCCCCAATGGAGAAAAGGACAGCTCTTCAGCAACTGGTGTTCGGCAAAACTGGTTCACCACTTGTAGAAGAATGAAATTCAAACCCTACCTCTCTCGCCTGTACGCCAACTCCAGATGGATCAAAGGACCTCACCATTGAAACCCAAACTCGGAAGGTGATAGAAGAAAAAGTTGGCAGCCGACTACAAGGCCACAGGCGGATAGGAAAATACTTCCTAAATCAGACAGAATATCTGCACAAGAATTACGGTCGCACTATGACCAATGGGACCTCATTAAATAAAAACAAAGCTTCTGTACATCAAGAAGAAAACAATCAAGGAGTGAAGGAAATCCCACAGAGAGGGAGGCAAATCACCTGCTCAATTCATCTGACAAAGCACTTGGATTCAGAATATATACACTTCAAAAAACAAAGAAAAAGAAAACAAATTGATACACTAAGATGGAGCACAAGAACTAGAACAGCGGACTTCACAAGTGAGGAATAGAGATGGCTGAGAAATATCCTTTAAGAAGTTTCAACATCTATCATAATTCCATTAAGGAAATGCAAATGAAAACCCCTTTAAATCTCATCTCTACTCCAATAAGGATCTGCTAGGATCAAGAAAACAACTGATACCAAAGTGCTGTAGAGGCTTGTGCGGAAAGGGGAAGGAAAGGGAACATCTCATCCACTGCTTGGTGGGAATGTAAAACTCGTTTTACAGCATTGGCACGCAGCGTTGAGTGAGGAGAACCATTGGAAGACTTGCGAATGACCTTGCCACCCGACCCAGCCATTACCACTCCTAGGCATGTACCCTCAAAGACTCACCCCCCCACAGAGATACATGAATGGCCATTGTGTATGTAGCTCTCTTCACAATAGCAAGGCGTGGAACCAACCCAAAATGCCCCTCAACTGACAAGTGGATCGAGAAAATGTGGTTTACATCTAACAATGGAGTTCTATGTCCAGCAGTAATAAAGAAGAAAGACGACACATCACGAGCTTGCAGGAAAATGGCTGGAGTAGAGGACATCATGCTGAGTTGAAGTAACACCCTCCCAGAAAAATCAAACTATGAATTGTATCCCTATCTGTGGATGCTAGTTGCCAATTACTAGTTGTAAGTATTTCTGTGTAGGGCCCCCGCGCTTTTGTCCAACGCAGTTGGGCGTAATGCATATTGGAACCAACAACAACAACAACAGAAAGGACTGCATCAAAGAACTGACTGAAACAGTGAACTTCTGCTCAAAACAGTCAACTTCCTCATGGAGAATATTGAGAAAGACTGAGAAAGAGATGAAAAGCATGTTTGGCAGAATGCATGAGCTCTGGCGGGGTTGGGGAATGGGTGGGAACACGGGTCTAGATTTGTTAAAAAAAATAAAAATAAATTTATGTGAAAAAAAATTAAAAAATAAATAAATAAAAAAATAAAGCAGCAGGGGCACCTTACCAGGGGTGCACGACAAATGAAGCTTTATGTCCCTCCTCTAAATAAATAAATAAATAAATAAATAAATAAATAAATAAAATGTATCCATATAATTACATGTCATTCAGTCACAAAAAAAGGAACCAAGTACTGATTCATCCTCCTATATTAGTGAGCATTGAAAGCATATTACAAGCTGGGCATGGTGGCGCATGCCTTTAATCCCAGCACTCAGGAGGTAGAGGTAGGCAGATCTCTGTGAGTTCAAGGCCAGCCTGGTCTACAGGGCAAGCTCCAGGACAGCTGGTACTAAAAGGGAGACCCTGTCTCAAAAATACCAAAAAAAAGGAAAAAACTAAAAAAAGAGCATAATACAAGAATTAAGCAAATCTCAAAACAATGTACATAAGTGGTAATCTAGTGCTGGAGACCAGAGAAAATGCTTGCTAACTGTTACAAGTTTCTTTTGGGGGCAATATAAATGTTCAGAATCCCTATTTGCATCTTCCCCCATCGCTCCCTGCCCAAGCTAATTCTAGCCTCATATATATAATACAGCCTACAGAGTCTGATTTGTATCTCCAAATGTCCAGTGTGGATACACCCACTGGACCCACCAAGAATCCCACCCCGTAAGACACTGTCTTTCTCCCTCACTGCAGCCATCAAATGGCAAAAATTCCTGATTTTAGCTTGCATAGGATTTCTGCAAGCTGTTCACCATTACTGTGAGTTCATATGAGTAACTGACCAGATATCTGGAAGACTATTTCCTTGTCCTCATCCACCACCTCTGGCTTTTACAATCTTCCTACCCCTGGCCACTTCCACAATGCTCCCAGAGGCTTGGGAGGCAGAGGTTTGAAATAGGTGTCCTAAGCCGGGCGTGGTGGTGCACACCTTTGATCCTACCACTTGGGAGGCAGAGGCAGGCCAGCTGACAAAAAAAATAAATAAATAAAAGACAAAAAAAAAGATAAAAATAAAAAAGAAAAGAAATAGGTGTCCTATTCAGGGATAAGTACTCTGCAGTCTCTTATTCTCTGCACATTGGCTAATTGTGGGTTTCTACATTAATCATCATCTTCTGCATAAGGAAACTTCTCTGGTGAGAGTTGAGAGGTGCATTGATCCTCTCTGTAGAGGTATCTCACAGACTCTGAGCTTGTCCAGTTCTAGGTCTCTGCAATACTCTCCATCTGTTGCAAAAAAGAAGCTTCTTTGATGAAGGTTAAGAGGTACACTTGTCTGTAAATATAAGGATACATATTTAGAATAAAGTAGGAAATTATGTTGGTCTAGGGATGTGACAAAAGTAGGTTTTTCTTTAGGACCTCTCCAACCATGTGTATCTGACTATATTTATGGCACCCACTGAGTGGGCCTTAAATCCAATTAGATTGCTGTTGATTAACCTGACAATAAAAGTGCCACTACTGTACCAACAGTGAGAGTTTTCTGGGCTGGTCATTGTTATTTATTAGGCTTTACAGCTGGGTAGGCCCTTTGATTGGTTTCTTTCTTGTGTTCAGGGAGGAGGCTTCCAGCTCAGTTACAGCTCAATTCCTCCAAGTTGTGTGTCTGAAATGTGGCCTGACTTTAGCAATAAGGTCTTACCTTCAATTTCTGAGAGGCAATCGAGGGCTGTGATAATGGTCTTTGCTATTTTGAGTTTTTTGTTACTACCCTTACCAACAACTCAAAGGAAGGTTTTCCTGCCTGGCACTTTGTTATTGGTTATATGGCCTTCAGCTATACACATGAACTCATATATTTATTGTATGTGTATTTCTTAGTTTGGTCTTTTGAACTCCAGTACTTAACACCATCAGCCACCCAGGTTTTCAGACCTTCAATGCAGTGAAAGTTATACTATCAGTTTCCTTCGTTCTGAGGCCAATCAGGGGCTTCAGGTCACAGATGGCTTCTCCTAGGATTGCTCAGCTTTCATAAGTTTGTGAGCCAATTCCTCTAAAAAGTCCCCTTTCACATATTGCAATTGGCTCTGTCTCCCTGTGGAACTCTAAGACAGTGGTGATAGTTGTACATCTTTATGAATATACTAAAATCACCAAATTACACATTTGACATATGAATTTCATATGATTTATAACATATATTTCACTATTTAAAAAAGACAAAGGAAGCCGGGCGTGGTGGCGCACGCCTTTAATCCTAGCACTTGGGAGGCAGAGGCAGGCGGATCTTTGTGAGTTCAAGGCCAGCCTGGTCTACAGAATGAGTTCCAGGACAGCTAGGGCTACAGGGAGACCCTGTCTCAAAAAGACCAAAACAAAAAAAAAAAAAAAAAAAAAAAAGACAAAGGAATGTCATTTGAAGTCACTATAATTTATTAGGTGAAGTACAGAGGGAAATACAGAAAAGGTTGCTAAGGAAAGATGATAAAATTTGAATTACTTTTTGAAAAATTGTGTGTGTGGTGGGGGGTAACCCATGGAGGCCAAAAGAGGGTGATGGATCCCCTCGATCCAGAATTACAAGTGATTGTACCCTGACTAATGTGGATGCTGAGAACCAAACTCAACACTGACCCATTTCTATAGCCCCTAAATGATATGTATTAAGTGTACTATCAACTTCTTAACTACTCTGCTTACCTTATCCAATGCATCTACATCTATTTCCAGGGTTTAATTCTCCTTCCCTAGAACGGCAATCATTTCTCTTTCTAATTTAATTCCCCTTGAGGCTTTTCAATTCCATTGGTTTCAACATTTTCTGCTAGCAATACTCACACATTTACTTTTTTTAAATACTAGGTCTGTATTTTCTCCTATCTGAGAAAGATTTCTCTCCTAATTTTCTTTCATGTTCTCAAGCCAGCATATCTACTATTTCAATAGCAGTAAATATGAATATTCTCATGTTACAAGTTGAAATTTGGTGTATATGTTAAATTACTCCTCATTTTCCCACAGAATAGACTTGTGTGTGTGATGTTTCCGTTTCACAGACATTCGCACTCTCTAATTAGACAACCTACTAGCCAATGTCACTTTCACTAGTCCTATATACCCATTATGACACATTGCCCCAAACATTTTACATTATTATTAAAATAAAAAACTAAACCTAAAGATAAATTTACAAAATAAGTTCACTTAGAGACTCTAGATTTATCTACCTTTTAATTTTATATAGGGGAAATGAATGCATGAAGAAAACAAAAATGGAAGTAAAATGTTATTCTGTGTATTTGGGGAGCAAGGTACATGTGTGTGCAGATAGAGGCCACAGAAGGAACTGGGTGCTATTCCTTGAGAAGCATACACCCTGTTTTATTTAAAACAAGGTCTCTCACTGGCCTGGAACTCACCAAATAGGCTAGAATGGCCCCAGCAAATGCTAGGGATCTTCTTGTCTCTATGTCCCCAGCGTTGGGTTTACAAGTGTTTCCCACTGTGCTTTTTTTACATGGGTTCTGGGGATTGAACTTAGTTCCTCATGCTTATGCAGCAAACACTTCAGTGACTTAGCTATCTCCCCAATCCAAAATATTAAATTTTAAACCAAAACGAGATGATCTAATAACATGTAAACTGTCAAATAGGAAGAAATGAGAAAATCTAAAGCCTCTAAAAAGTAGAAATATTTTTACAAGAACTCAGTGACTGAGTTAAATACATATTACTCACAGCTGAAAAGGGAATTAAAAACTAGATTTATTCAGGCATGGTGGAGCATGCCTTTAATCCTAGCACTTGGGAGGCAGAGGCAGGCAGATCTTTGTGAGTTCAAGGCCAGCCTGGCCTCCAGAGCAAGTTCCAGGACAGCTGGGGCTACAGGGAGACCCCGTCTTGAAAAGAAAAAAAAAAAAAAACCCCAAAAAACCTTAACATAGATTTAAAAAATAAAAAAATATGCCCGGCATGGTGGTACACACCTTTAATCCCAGCACTTGGGAGGCAGAGGCAGGCAGATCTCTGTGAGTTCAAGGACAGCCCGGTCCACAGAGCAAGTTCCAGGCCAGCTGGGGCTACAGGGAGACCCTGTCTCAAAAACGCAAATATAAATAAATACAAAAATATTAAGATAACAGTAGTCTAATGAGAACATCAAACATCAATAGACCCAGGAGAAAACTGAGAAGCTATAATTGCAAATCTAATGTCTTTGAACTGCCCAAATACTGATGGAAGACATAAACTCAAACTTTATAAGGTACATTATATATTAAGGGGACATTTAACTTAAAAAGCAAGATGATGGAGGCCTGCCCAAAACATTAAAAATCATAATAAATTTAGACAGAACAAAATACACCTAAAATATTGAGATTCAAAAAGATAAAGTTCCTCTTACTATTAGGTGATTTCTAGACACAGACCTAAAATGAAAAGGATTACAAATAAAAGCCTAGGAAAAAAATATACCAATCAAATATAGTACTTTAAAAGAAAGCCAGATCGGGGCTGGAGAGACAGTTCAGCAGTAGAGCTCTGACTGCTCTTGAAGAGGACCCAGGTTCAATTCCCAGCACCTGCATGGCGGCTAAGAACCGTCTTTAACTCCAGTTCCAGGGGGATCCAACGCCCTCTTCTGACCTCTGCGGCATTGCACGACACGGGTGCACGGACCTACATGCAGACAGTACACTCATACACATAAAAAATAATAATAAATAAATTTTTTAAAAAAGAAAGCCAGATCATAAAATAAAAAAGATTAGAATCATTAGCATGCCAAGAACAATTCAAAAATTGCATCTAAATAAAAATCATCAAACTCTGTAAAGCAAATATTGACATAACAGATGTAAAGTGACAAATCCGAATTAGAGAGATATTTTAAAATATATTTGTTCTAGTTAGCTTTCTGTTTCTGTGATCAAAACCAACTTGAGGAGCAAAGAGTTTATTTGGCTTACAGCACAGTCTATCATAAAGGGAAGCCAAGGCAGGAAGTCAGGGCAGGAACTGAAGCACAGACCATGGGGTAGTACTGTTTACCGTCTTCCTTCTCTGTCCCACGCTCCGCCTGCTTTATTACACAATACAGGATCACCTGCCCACAATGGGCTGGGGCCACACACATCACTCAACAATCAAGAAAAAATCCTACAGACATGACCACAAGCCAATCCAAAGGCAGCAGTTTCTCAACTGAGGCTCCCTCTAACTCAAGTATGTCAACTTGACAACTATAGCTAACTAGCACAATTGACCCCTTGTCAACTTAACACAGACTACTTTAAACCATTTCTTATCCCCAAGATCTCATGTAAATATTAATATTACAACATAAAACAGTACAACTTTAAAAGTCCCATAGTCCTTAAAAAATCCAAACACTTTAAAAGTTCAAAGCCTCTTTTAAAAGTCTTTTAACTGCTGGGTCCTGTAAAATCCAAAAACAAGTTACCTACTGTCTTACTTCAAAAGGGAGGAATCGGATACACCTAAGCAAAACCTAAGTCCATCAAAGTAGCTCAAGGCTAGACATTGGGGACTCACTCACAATCCTGTGGGCTCTAAAGGGTTTCAGCAGCTCTGCTCTACTGGCTTTTTTGTCCACAGCATACATAGCTTGTCTTATAGGCTCAGTCCAGCTCCACTTCACACCTGCCGCTGCCCTTAGTGGTCTTGCCATGGTCTTGGCATCTCCAATATGCTGGGGTCTCTACTGAAACCTTCATCAATGAGCTCTCCTGGCTTCTCAGGGTACAAAGCCTCAGATTCTCTCCATGATCCCTTCACAACTCCATCACGTTTCCCCTGCTTTCTTACATACCAGAAGACCACCTGCCCAAGTTTGCCACTGCCAGAAATAGGCTGTGCCCTCCCAGATCACTCAACAACGTCTCACAGACATGGGCACAGGCCAATACAATGGAAGAAATTTCTCAACTGAGGTTCCCTCTAATGCAGGTGTGTCAAGTTAACAACCAAAGCTATCAAGCACAATAACTAGAAGGCATTGACTATTTGCATTGTGTTTTCTCATTCAACAATGTGGTATAACTTTTCTTTTTGTGTTGTAAAATATACTTTTCTGATACAAATAAATGTTTGAAGTTTTGAAAAAAATGTACATGTCACATTCTCATTAAAAAAAAAAAAAGACTTGAGGGGCTGGAGAGATGGCTCAGCAGTTAAGAGCACTGACTGCTCTCTTGCAGAGGACATTGGTTCAGTCCTCAGCACCCACATGGTGGCTAACAACTGTCTGTAACTCTAGTTCTAGGGGATCCAACACTCTCTTCTGACCTCTGTAGGCACTGCACAACATGGGCGCACTTATATGCAGGCAACACATTAATCCAATAAAATATTTTTTTAAAAAGAACCCAACATACATGGGCACTTACATATATACAGTCCCATGAGCAAGTGCCCATGCTCATACACATAAAATAAAAAGATAAAACTTAAAAAGGATTTCTATCAGTTATATTTTATAGAATAGTGACAATTTTAGGGGCTGGAGAGATAGCCTAGCGGTTAGGAGCACCGACGCTCTTGCAGAGGACCCGGGTTCGATCCCCAGCACCCACATGGCGGCTGAGAACCGTCTGTGACTCCAATTCCAGGAGAACTCCAGTTCCAGGGGAATCCGAGACCCTCTTCTGACCTCCGCGGCATTGCACGACACGGGTGCACAGACCTTGCAATGCACACATGAACACCTCTTTATACACATGACAAAAAAATAAAAAAAAAAAAAAAAAAAAAAAAAGAATAGTGACAATTTTAAATGAAATTTTAGAAATTTACAATAGCTTGCAAAACTGTGGTCGAAGATGTAAAAACACTGAAAATAATGAATTCACTATCTAGCACACACTCAAAGAGAAGGGCTTATACCAGGCGTGGTGTATGCCTTTAATCCCAGCACTCAGGAGGCAGAGGCAGGTGGATCTCTGTGAGTTCAAGGCCAGCCTGTTCTACACAGGGAGTTCCAGGACAGCTGGAGCTGCAGGGAGACCCTGTCTCACAAAAGACCGAGAGAGAGAGAGAGAGAGAGAGAGGCAGGCATAAATGAGGTTAAAAATAAAAAGTGGAGTTCACTGGAGACCATGTTATAAATCTTATAAGCCTACAATGGATGCTATAAATTTTTTGTTTGACAATTTCACTAACTTTTCTAAAGACCTCTGTGCATAGATTACCTGGTTTAGTTTAGACCTTGCTTTCACTAATTGGTGTAGGACATGGCAGTCACCTAACTTTTCTGTTCCTTAGCTTCTTCATTAAAAGAAAGGAGGGGAGATAATAACAATATCTAATTCATGCAGTTATTTAAATTTTAAACATTAAGCAAAAAGCACCTTTATTGGTATAAAAATAAAAGAAGCCCTCAGAGGTCAACTAAGTCCCAGGGGACTATGCATGGGAGCATCTCTTGACATGTCCTGCAAATAGGAAAGTATAACCAAAAAAAAAAAAGTATCAGGCTGGTATAACATAGTCTTTCTGGATGCTTAAGACCATACTTAATGACCATACCAATTTGGCTGAGGGACTTAAGGGATAACTTTGTTCCTTGCCCTCAGAGGTCAACTAAGTCCCAGGGGACTATGCATGGGAGCATCTCTTGACATGTCCTGCAAATAGGAAAGTATAACCAAAAAAAAAAAAGTATCAGGCTGGTATAACATAGTCTTTCTGGATGCTTAAGACCATACTTAATGACCATACCAATTTGGCTGAGGGACTTAAGGGATAACTTTGTTCCTTGCCCTCAGAGGTCAACTAAGTCCCAGGGGACTATGCATGGGAGCATCTCTTGACATGTCCTGCAAATAGGAAAGTATAACCAAAAAAAAAAAAGTATCAGGCTGGTATAACATAGTCTTTCTGGATGCTTAAGACCATACTTAATGACCATACCAATTTGGCTGAGGGACTTAAGGGATAACTTTGTTCCTTGCCCTCAGAGGTCAACTAAGTCCCAGGGGACTATGCATGGGAGCATCTCTTGACATGTCCTGCAAATAGGAAAGTATAACCAAAAAAAAAAAAGTATCAGGCTGGTATAACATAGTCTTTCTGGATGCTTAAGACCATACTTAATGACCATACCAATTTGGCTGAGGGACTTAAGGGATAACTTTGTTCCTTGCCCTCAGAGGTCAACTAAGTGTCAAGGGACTATGCATGGGGGCATCTCTTGAAATGTCCTGCAAATGTGAGTCACCAGTCTTCCTGTGCAAGGGAAGGTCTTGGAGAGCTACTAATGGGACTGTATATATGTAAGTATAACCAGAAATAAATAATCAGGAAGGCCTGAGAAATTGTACTTCAGACATAAAACTTGAGATCTAAGTAAAAAGACAAAAAGTAATAAAGTATCAGTTCTGAAGTTACTAGTTCTTAAAGTGTCTCCTTCAATACATTCTTCTTTACTAAAAAAAAGACTTCTACAAATTAAACAGAGTTATTTAGTTAATGTGTATAAAAACAATTCATTAAATAACATACTTAGTCAATGTTCAGCACTGAGGGAAAAGTACTGTCCTATTTCCATTCTTAGTTGAAACTCCACAAGCATAGGTAATACCGGTTTTGTGAGGTCTCAGTTTGTACATGAGGCCTAATTGGTGACACCAGCCTTCACTCTTCACAATGTGCCCATATGCACAAAAAATTGTATTCACTCCAGGATTTCATCCTCCTGGAGTGGGAAGAAAACTCAGGAGGCAGAGGCAGGCAATATCTGTGCATTTAAGGTTAGCCTGGTCTACATAGTGATTTCCAGGCCAGTGGGAGCTAAAAGGAGACCCTGTTTCAAAAAAAGACCAAAAAACTCTTAAAAATAAATCTAGCCGGGAGTGGTGGCACATGCCTTTAATCCTAGCACTTGGGAGGCAGAGGCAGGTGGATCTTTGTGAGTTCAAGGCCAGCCTGGACTACAGAGTGAGTTCCAGGTCAGCTGGGGTTACAGGGAGACCCTGTCTCAAAAAGACCAAAAAATAAATAAATAAATAAATAAATAAATAAATAAATAAATAAATATCTAATATGATCGAGTTATACAACTCTTCAACATAAAACCAAAGGACTCATGCTACTGCAGAGATACTTGCACAGCCATTTATTGTTGTGCTTTCCACAATGTCTAAGAAATGAAAACAGGGGCTGGAGGGATGGCCTAGCAGTTAAGAGTGCCGACCACTCTTGTAGAGGACTGGGTTCGATCCCCAGCACCCACATGGCGGCTGAGAACTGCCTCTAACTCCAATTCCAGGAGAACTTCAGTTCCAGGGAAATCTGAGACCCTCTTCTGACCCCTGCAGCATTGCATGACACGGGTGCACAGATCTACATGCAGATAGTACATTCATACACATAAAAAATAAATAAATAAATAAATAAATAAATAAATAAATAAATAAATAAATAAAAGTATTTTTTTTAATGAAATGAAAACAGCCTAAATGTATCTCCACTGATGAATGAAAATCATGGTACATTTACACAATGGAGTTCTACCCAGTGGCAAATAAAAACAAAATCATGAAATTTGCAGATAAATAGATGGAACTAGAAACCATTATATTAACTGAAGTAACATAGACTCAGAAAAACAAGCTACATTTGTTGTCTCTCATTTGTGGATCTTAGCTCCAAATCCCTCAATTTCATTCCACAGAAGCCAAGAAAATGGGAAAGAACTGTAGAGAGGTAGATACAAGGAGACAGATATTAAGGGGAAAATGGGGGAAATTAGGGCACTTTAACTGGGGAGGGAATAGGGAGTAATAAATGGGGAAGTGAAAGGAGAGATAAATAAGTAGATTGTGTGAAAAACCAGAGGGAAATGTATTAGTCCAAAGTCTTACTAAAAACATAACTTATGATATATATATATATATATTACACGTATACAGCTGGAGGATATATAACCAAAACCACAATACCAGGCAGGAGAATGCTAGTCAGGGTTATCCAAAAGACTCCCAAAATAATACAGCCCTTGATTGCTTCCCAGAACTTGAGGGTAAGACCATTGCTAAAGACAGACCATATTTGATATGAGACTTGAAGCAATCCAGCTGGCACTTACCTGGAAGCCTCTCCTCTGAACACTACCTTTCATGGTATCAGAGGATACTATGCAAGCTGCCAAGGGAGAAAACTCATCAATGTTCCTACCTACCTGAAAAGCCTAATAAACAGCAATGACTGACCCAGCAAACTATGGTTATTGGTACAGTAGTGGCACTTTTATCTTGGGGGTAATGAACAGATGGATAATTGGAATTAAGTCCCACTCAATGGGAGCGAACTCATGTGTGGTACTGTAAACATAGCCAAATACACATGGCTGGAGAGGTCATAGGTCCTAGAGATAAACCTTTTTTTTTTTTGGTATTTTTGAGACAGGGTCTCCCTGTAGCCCCACTGGCCTGGAACTCACTCTGTAGATGAGGGTAACCTTGAACTCACAGGGATCCCCAGCCTCTGCCTCTGCTTCCCAAGGGCTGAGATTAAAGGCGTGCATCATCACGCTTGCCTTAAACCTACTTTAATTTTTTTTTTTATTTTTTGGTTTTATATGTATGAATGTTATGCTTGCATGTGCCTAAGTGTACCCATGTCATGAAGTGCCCATGGATAACAGAAAAAGGTGTCAGATTCCCTGGAATTAGAGTTATGGATGGTTGTTAGGCTGCCACATAATTAGAGTTATGGATGGTTGTTAGGCTGGCTTTATAATCTAGGAACACCAAAATAAGAAGTCATGACCCATTAAGAGGATAAATATGCCAACTTTAATTAAAAATCAAACTATTTGACTTAGTGTGCAGGTTTTTGCATCTATACTTTAAGATACATTTATGAATTCCTATGCTTTTCACTAATGAAAAATTACAATAGTATATTAACTAAAAAAATAGCCTGTAAACAAAGGCATTCTTAAATGTTAGGCACTTTGGGTTTCTAAGATTTAGTCTAGTAAGAGGAATGGATTACTAATACATAACACAACATAGATGAACCATTTACATAAAACTTCAAAATTTGAAAAAAAATTATAGTCAGAAGGCTAGATTAACTGCTGTCTGGGCTGGAGCAAGGGTGGGGCTGGAAATGAGGGGAATAGGGCATGACTTCCTTTAGGAGTAACAAAATATTCTCAGATTAATTACGGTGATGGTTATACAACCTGTGAAAAAGTCTGTCACTGAATTCTATTTCAAATGGGTAAAGTGTATGGTATGAATTATATCTCAAGAATGTTGTTTCCCTACTAAGAAATTAGATACAATTCCAATCATAAATATATAAACTGTAATGTGTTAACATCCTTAAATGGGAAAATATGGTTCCAATACTTTATGCAAAAGAAAGCCAAGAAACAAATTAGTCTGTTCATGCTAATGGCCAATACTGATGCTGGTGCACTCCAAGTCACTAGCCTCTTACTGAAATTTCTGTCTAGGTATAAATTTTTTTACTATTTTGTCACAAAATAAATTAAGAATTTCACTTGACTTTAAGCCTGTGGTTCATATTTCCTGACTTCAAATGGAAATGAAAAATGTGTCAAATTGCAGGATTTTAATCCTAAATAGCTAGTAATTTGTACTTTGTTAATACAAAAGTTAATGAAGTATACGAGATAATCCATGTCAAGATAATGCTTGACTTAAACATTCTACAACTTACATATATGTCAAAACACATTTTGTATAACTGTAAATACACACAATTTGTTCAACTTCAATATAAATAAGATGGCTGAGTGTGGTGGCACATGCCTTTAATTCTAGCACTTGGGAGGGAGAGGCAGGTGGATCTCTGGGAGTTCAAGGCCAGCCTCGTCTACATAGTGAGTTCCAGTACAGCTGGGGCTTCAGGGAGACCCTGTCTCAAAATGGAATAAATAAATAAACAAATAAATAAGGTACACGCCTTTAACTCCCACACTTGGGAGGCAGACTCAGGCTATGGGTCTGTGAGATTGAGGCCAGCCTGGTGTACATAATGAGTTCCAGCCAGCCTGTGGCTACAGGGAGACCCTGTCTTAAAAAGAACAAATAAATAAATAAATAAATAAATTTAGGCCAGGTGTGGTGGTGCACACTTTTAATCCCAGCACCTGACAGATCTCTGTCAAATGGAGGTCAGCTGGTCTATATAGTGAGTTCCAGGCCAGCTAGGGATACAGAAAGATCCTGTCTCAAAAAAAATAAAAAATTTAATGAATATAAATAATTTATGCAAAATAATAATTCATAATAAGAACAAAATACAAAGTTTAATTAATTACAATTAGGAAGTTTTATTACAAGTTAATACTGTGTATACACAGTCCTATTTTACCCTCTTAAACTGTGTTTCTAGAGTTTTGGGTGCAAAGTGTTAAGCATTTGTTGATTTATATAGGGTTTAAAGGAGTTATTGAATATCAAACTGGGGGCTGGAGAGATGGCTCAGTGGTTAAAAGCACTGACTGCTCTTGCAGAGGACCCGGGTTTGATTCCTAGTACCCACATGGCAGCTAAGAACTGTCTTTAGTGCCAGGCATGGTGGCACAATGCCTTTAATCCCAGCAGAGGCAGGCAGATCTCTGTGAGTTCAAGTCCAGCCTGGTCTACAGAGTGAGCTCCAGGCTAGCTGGGACTAAAGTGAGACCCTGTCTCAAAATAAATAAATAAATAAATAAATAAATAAATAAATAAATAAATAAATAAATATCAAACTGACTTAGATGATCACAGTGACAGTGAACAAATTTTAGTAAATCTAATCTACAAAAGCCATCAGTATAAGTTACTAATACTGAGAGTTAAATAAAACATCACAGAAATGAGGGGAGGGGGCCTGAATGTGATCCAAATAAAGTGTATAAAATTCTTGAAAAAATTAATTTTCTAAATAAAAGAATAGTTTCATTATTCTGCAAAAGTTTATTTAAAATATATAGAATATAGTTTATAGAAATGTCATATTTTCACACATTTATCTATAACACTAACTTTGGTATTCAGAGCTAAGAGCTCAGGTGATACTATAATAAAAAAGAAGTAACTATAGTTTAGGAAATGACTTTATTAATCTTTATTAATCTAGGTAGTAAAAGGAGGAATCTTCTATATTATACATTATTATTATTAACAATACCTATAAAATAGCATAGATATGTTTACATAAAAAACACATGTATATATTAAAATAAAATATGTATATATAATTTTGATAAGATTCTGGTGTTTTTTTCAATATTACTGATGCTGGATTAAACAACCCATAAATATACAGGTTCAACCTTATTTTTGAGACAGGGTCTGTCACTGAGCCTGAAGCTCACCAATTGACTAAACTGACTGGTCAGGAAGCCCTAAGGATCTTCTTGTCTCCACCTCCCATCAGATCTACAATGCTGTGTGTGAGTACTGGGGATCAGAATTCAGGTTCAAATGCTTGCCTGTCAAACCTTTTACCAACTAAGCTATCTCCAGCCTCCCAAAAGGATTTCTGTGACCTATGTTACATCACCCAATGTAAACTGAGATGCAATATGAAATATATATGTATATATATATATATATATATATTTAGGATAAAAGGAAATACAGTATATTGGATCATATATATATATATATATATATATATATATATGATGAGAGAAAATACAGGAGCTATGTAAATATCTGTGCTCATTTTGTTAACTGTATATAGTAGAAGTTTTCCTGCAGTAATTTCATTAACACTATTCATATCCATATATTTTAGCCAAAGGTTTCTACATTAGTATAGTTCTTAGAATATTTTTAATTCCTTAAGTATATTTGGGAGTATTTCTGACCACAAGATTCTAAGAAATTGTAGACTTCATTAGACAGTTATGTCAACACATGAGGATAGAACCATGTGATTTTTGTTTTACTCAGCAAACATATCATAAACAAAGTTTTATGGATTATAATATAAGGGTGATAAAGTAGATTTAGAAGTACTTGAAAATGTTATAATTCAGTTAACACAAATTTTTTCTAAAAGTTAAATTACATTATTTTACTGAGTCTCAAGATTCTGATCCTATTTACTTTATTATATTCCCTCCTTAGACTTTAATATCTATGAGCCTACCATAGTTCATGCATGTTATGCATAGTTTAATTACAGCCTTGCAAATGAAATAATCAAAACTACAAAGCTATTCCATACAACCAAGGCATAATAATGTTTTCATTTTGCTTAGTATTTGTTATGGTCCTTTCACTTTGCCCCTTATTTTTAAATATTGTCAAGAGGTTAAAAGTATTATCTTAAAAGTATTAAAGCATAGCCGGGTGTGGTGGCGCACGCCTTTAATCTTAGCACTTGGGAGGCAGAGGCCAGCCTGGTCTACAGAGTGTGAGTTCCAGGACAGCTGGGACTACAGGGAGACCCTGTCTGGAAAAGACCAAGAAAAAAAAAAAAGTATTAAAGCATAATGTTTCTACCCAATGATAATTAGACTATAAATAAACTAAAAACAAAGCTTGGCACTACAGGTATACACCTGTAGTCCTCACTATTTGGGAGACTAAGACAGAAGGATGGTTTGGAGCCCAGGTACTTGATGTCAGCCTGAACAATATGGCAAGACATTATCTCAAAAATAAATACATAAAAATGAACTTGGGGCTGGAGAGATGGCTCAGCAGTTAAGAGCACTGGGTGATCTTGGAGAGGACCCAGGTTCAATTTCCAGCATCCACATGGAGGCTAACAATGGTCCTAACTCCAGTTACAGGGAATACGACATCCTCTTCTGACCTCCTAGGGCATTGCATGACATGGATGCACTTACATACATGCAAGCAATACACTCATACATATAAAATTATTTTTGAAAGAAATTAATTTTGGGCTGCTCTTGCAGAGGACTCAGGTTTGATTCCCAGCACCTACATGGCAGCTAACAACTGTCTGTAACTCCTGTTCCAGGGGATCCAACACCCTATTCTGACTTCCACAGGCATTGCACAACACAGGTGCAGGCATTACACTCAAACACATTAAATAAAAAATTCTTAATTAATTTTTAAAAATAAACTGAGACAGAATAGATAGTATAAAGAGACAAGATCATGGGGCTGGAGAGTTGGCTCAGTGGTTAAAGAGCATTGGTTGCTCCTCCAGAGGACCCAGGTTTGATTCCCAGCACCCACATGGTGGCTAACAACCACTCCAGTTCCAGGGAATTAGACCTCCTCTTCTGACCTCCATAGGCATCGCACAACATGGGTGCAGTTACACACATGCATGCAATACACTCATACACATAAAATAAAAATAATAAAATATTACAAAAGAGGGACAAGATCACCTGGATTTAATTTTTTTTTTTTTTGTTTTTTTGTCTTTTCAAGACAAGGTGTCCCTTTAGTCCCAGCTGGCCTGGAACTCACTATGTAGATCAGGCTGGACTTGAACTTAGAGATCCCCCTGCCTCTGCCTCCTGAGTGCTGGGATTAAAGGCATGTGCCGCCACACCTGGCTGGGTTTAATTTATTAATAAGTTGACCTTTTGGAACTTATTTAGTAATTTTGAGCCAGTCCCCCCCTTTATTTATTTATTTATTTATTTATTTATTTATTTATTATTTTATTCACCACACAGTCTCACTAGCTGAGCTATAACTTCCTATGTAGACCAGACTGGCCTCAGGCCTGCCTTGCCTCTTAAGTGCTGGGATTAAAGGCATGCGCCCCCATGCCAAGCCAGTTTCCCATTTCTAATGTGAAATCACAACATTATACTACTTCACAGAGCTGTTAAAGAATGAATATAAAATTTTTTAAATTTATGTATATGTGTGTGTTTATTTGAATGTATGTCACATGTGTAAAGGTATTGGCAGAGGGCATTGGATCCCCTGGAGCAGAACTTATAGGCAGCTCTGAGTGCTGTGAACCGAACTCAGGTCTTCTGCAAGGCAGCAAGTATTTGTTTATTTGTGTTTTGGGTCTTTTAGAGACATAGTCTCTCTATAGCTCCAGCTGTCCGGGAATGGAACTCACTACGTGGACCAGGCTGGCCTTGAATTCACAAAGATCCACCTGCCTCTGTTGGGATCAAAGGCGTGCACCACCACACCCGGCTTAAAAATCTTGTTTTTAATAAGTATTTTTCTCAATTAACAACTCATACCTGTGCTTCCAGCTGAAGATTATGAATAGAACTTATAAAGAGAAAAAAGTTATTAAATTTGTAAATCAAATGCTAATCTTTTCTCTTTTTTCTTATTTAGTTGATTTGATACAAACACATTAATAGCAGACTATATTCTTTTTTTTTTCTTTTATTAAGGAAGCAGACTATATTCTTTCTCAGTAGTAAAAATTAAATTATCACCTTTATCTTTATACACTCATTTCTTGAACAAGGCTTTAGATAGAACCAAATATAGTCACAAAATCAAGCAAATGCAACAATCAAAGGAAAAATACTTGCAACAAACCATACCTAGTAATAAGAACTGCATTATCGTGGTGGGCAATCCCATTTTCTGGAATGGTGTTTCCATCACTTTGGTGGGAGAGAATGGATTTCTGCCACTTACAGAAGCTATCGAGGGACTTGTCTGCATGGTGGTTTATCTCCAAGTTTGGCTGCAATACAACATGCATACCAGAAATGTTCCAAACAAATTACTAAGGTCAGTTGTCAAACTTTTTGAAAACTAAAGTGGGACTATAATTAGAAGCAGTGGTTTCTAGGATTAATCTCTTGCCAATTTTTATCTCCGCAATATTTGACCTAGAGTTCATTTGATTTGTTATTGAACAGACTTTCCCTCTAGTTCAAACTTCAACAACAATGTGAACATATCTGAAATCATCAGCATACAAAAATCAGCCAAAACCATTCTTATCAGATAGGCCAAACAAATGCTCATCCTTAATGCTGAAACATATAGCAAGTATGAATATATGGAGAGTTTTAACAAGACATGGGGTGTATACTACTGTAAAGTAATTCAAATGCGAATAAAAAATTAAAGCTAAAACTCATATTTAACTAGAACTTCCTCAGAGAGGTAACAAAGTATTTTTTATAATATCAAATCCACAACCTAAAAGTTTTAGATTTGTAAACTAATTCATTCTTACCTGATCTTCTGTGAGAACAATTAAGCGAGCCACTATAATATTCACAACGTTTCCTAGGCTGGAATCACGGTAAAGTTTGGCAACCTGACCTCCAGAAAATAAAAAAAGACACAAAGTCAGACAAAACTAATAGGGTGGTACTTTGACTTTCTAAAATTATAACACAATTTTTATATTTTTTTATTTTTATTTTTTTTTAAATATTTTTATTATTATTATTTATCTTTGTATGTGTATGAATGTACTGTCTGCATGCAGGTCTGTGCACCCGTGTCGTGCAATGCCGCGGAGGTCAGAAGAGGGTCTCGGATTCCCCTGGAACTGGAGTTCTCCTGGAATTGGAGTTACAGACGGTTCTCAGCCGCCATGTGGGTGCTGGGGATCGAACCCGGGTCCTCTGCAAGAGCGTCGGTGCTCTTAACCGCTAGGCTATCTCTCCAGTCCCATAACACAATTTTTATAACTCTATTGTGTATATTGAAAAATAGTCTTTCGGGGCTGGAGAGATGGCCTAGCGGTTAAGAGTGCTGACCACTCTTACAGAGGACCCAGGTTCAATCCCTAGCATCCACATGGCAGCCGAGAACCGACTGAAACTCCAATTCCAGGAGAACTCCAATTGCAGGGGAATCCGACACCCTCTTCTGACCTCCGCAGCATTGCACGACACGGGTGCACAAACTTGCATGTAGACAGTACATTCATACACATACAGAAAAAAAAAAAAATAGTCTTTCACTCTGTCTTGGGTCTCTACCCTCAAAATGCCTTACTTAAGGTTTTGATTTTTATTTTATTAAATTTGTTTTTGAGAATTTTATATATGAGTATTGTATTTGCATTATTTCTACCCCTCCAAGACCCCCTCCAACATCTTCCATGTCCCCTTCTCCCTCACAATTTCTTGTCCTCTTCTTGGATTGTTATTGTTACATATACATACATACATTTTTATATATGTACACACATAAACACACAAACATGCACACTGATATATATATATATATCAGTGATATATACATATATAATACATATACATACACACCGATATATATATATCGGTGTGTACGTATATGTATTATATATGTATATCAGAGTCCATTTGGTGGTGCTCATGAGCACATGTGATTAGGGCTGCCCACATAGGATTAAATGACTGCTCAGGGAGCTACTCCCTAAAGAAAATTGACACTCGATCAGTATCCATTGGTTGCCTATAGTTCCTCTCGAAGTACGACCCCATGAAATTTTTCCCATCCAAATTGGAATAAAATGGAGTTTCATGAGTGCAGCTTCTCTGTCATGTCTACAATGCATTAACTAGCAGTAGGCATCCTGTCCTCTGACTATAAATTCTTTCTTTCCCCTCTTCCAAGATGTTCCCTGAGCCTTAGGTAGTATAGAGGTTGCATTGTAGATGTATCACTTAGGGCTGAAACGTTTTTAAATAAGTCTACAACAAAAAATATTTTCACCTAAAGATGAATTGCAACACAATCAATTATAATATGACCTGGTGTTTCAAGTTCAAGTTCCTTAGATAATATTTAATAACTTATTTTCAAACATTCATATTAAACTAAGACTGAATAATAAGAACATTTTAAAATTCATCTTCTACGCAATTTGAAACTTAATTGATTAATTCTTGGCCTGGGAAAGGGAAGGTCAATGTTGCTTGATGGTAAAGCACATATTTACTGTGTACAAGGCCCTGAATTTAATCCCATAAACACAAGAGAAATCCATTTTCTATAATTTTACACAGATGAATTTATATCATTATTTATTTCACAATTAAAAAAATACACGTCCTGCCAGGAGTGCTACCACACACCTTTAATTCCAGCATTTAGGAAGCAAAGGTAGGCAGATTTCTGTGAGACTGAGGCAAGCCTGGTCTACACAGTGAATTGCAGGCCAGCTGGGACAACGGGTAGACCATTTCTCAAAAAAAAGAAGAAAACAAAATCCTTTGACCTTAGTATAAAATACAACCAACCAATAAGTAAAATAGCATATACAGGGATCAAACTTACAATATTCATCACACTCAAAATATAGTGTTCAATGTCTTTGCGGCCATGGTAGCCCACCATCATTTTGTCTGCTACCACTAGTGTCTCCACGAATCGCTCAATGCTCACTGATCTTCTCTGTCTATGGTGTGTGTCATTAATTGGTAGTAAAGAAGAAAAAGCAGATGATGTTTCATTTAGCCACCAAGGTTTGCCACTTCTTGTGAGATCTATAATAAAAATAATTAAGCAATTAATTTATATTCTCTAATCAAACATTTTTATCTATAGATCTTTCATGTAGATATGCTTCTCATAAATTCCCTAATGTATTAAAATTTTCAAAATAAATGAAGAGGGTAAAGAAGTACAGTAATAAGAAAAACTTTTATTTTAAAAAAATCAAATATAACATTCAACTGCTTATTTAAATGAAATATAGGTATGAAATTAATAATAGAATTTTAAAAATAATCATTTCAGAGGCTGAAGAGATGGCCTAGCGGTTAGGAGTGCTGACTGCTCTTGCAGCGGACCCGGGTTCCATCCCCAGCACCCACATGGCGGCTGAGAACTGTCCTTAACTGCAGTTCCAGGGGAATCCAACACCCTCTTCTGACCTCTGTGGCATTGAACAATGGGTGCACAAACCTGCATGCAGACAGTACATTCATACACATAAAAAAAAAAATAAAAAATAATAATCATTTCATATTATTCCCATGATCAATTTTAATACTTTATATTTGGAATATATACTATAAAGAATCACTTAAAGGTTAAAAAGCAATTAGGGGGGCTGGAGAGATGGCCTAACAGTTAAGAGCGCCGACTGCTCTTGCAGAGGACCCAGGTTCGATCCCCAGCATCCACATGGCGGCTAAGAACCGTCTGTAACTCCAATTCCAGGAGAACTCCAGTTCCAGGGGAATCCGAGACCCTCTTCTGACCTCTGCAGCATTGCATGACACAGGTGCACAAACCTACATGCAGACAGTACACTCATACACATACAAAAGTAAATAAAATAAAATAAAAAAAATCTAACCCTAGCATGCTAAGAGCATTTATGCTAAGATAAGATGCTTTTATTATACCATCTTATTTAGAACCAATTCTATTCTTCTAGTAGTCTGAATTCTAAAAGGCTCTGAATTAGGTTTTCCACATAATTTTGCAGTCTATAATTATAATGGCAGAACACACAAAGTATTATTTTTCCTAAGCCTAAATTCAGGATAAGAGATAAGGTTGGGAAGAACTCACACAAATTGGCAAACCAGCCCATCTGTAATTCTAACATCAGAAGGCAGGCGGGGGATTCCCAGAGGCAGCTGGCTAACAAGACTAGCCATATCTGTAAGTTCTGGGCTTGGCTAAGAGACCCTGTACCAATGACTAAAGTGGAAGAGTGATAGAAGATGATTTCTGCCATCAACCTCGAGCCTCTACAAATACAAGCACACACGTGTGTCCCCACAGAAGCAAAAGAACATCCATATACACAAAAATACACACTCCCCATTCACATATGAAAAATGGAAAAAGAAAAAAAGCCAAGGTATGTTAAAACAAACCTTGAAAAATATTTCAAACACAGTTTTTTTAAAAAATCATATTTGGTTTGGATTAATATTATATTCTCTGTTTATAAACATCTTCATTTTCAGTACTGAGGACCATTTTTAGTAGTGTGGCATTTGTAAAGACTGCCTTAGCACTCAGGAGGCAGAGGCAGGTAGATCTTTGTGACTTCAAGGCCACCCTGGTCTACAGAGTGAGTTCCAGGACAACCAGAGTTACAGGGAGACCCTGTCTCAAAAAGACCAAAAAAAAAAAAAAAAAAAAAAAGACTCCCTTATTTATCTTATTTATATTCATCTTTATTAAGTAAATTTGAGCAAATAGAGATCCTCTACATTTATTACTTCCATATCATTATACAGTATTGAGCATCTTTATCACCTCCACTTACTGAATAATTTAATGGGGAAAAATTAAATAAATATATCGTATAATTGGTAGAAAATTGGGGCTGGAAAGATGGGTTGGTCAGTGGTTAAGAGCACTGACTGCTCTTGCAGAAGACCCAAGTTCAAATCCCAGCACCCACATGATGGCTAACAACTCTCTGTAACTCCAGTTCCAGGGGATCCAACATCTTCTTCTGACCTCCACAGGCATTGTATAACATGGGTGCACTTACATACATGCAAGCAATGCATTCATACACATAAAATAATAAAAATTAAAAAATATTAAAAAAGAAAGTGGCACTATTTAAATTTTTCTGCTTCTATTAGCTTTTAACTTTTAAAAACCTGCATGGGTAGGATAGACAAAATTTTACCAAGTAAGAAATGAAAATTATCATGAGAAGAAGCAGTTAAATACTTTGAAAGCTCATATAAATTAAATAATTTTCTTTATTCATGGTTAGGGGAGAGGGAGAGAGAGAGATAGAGAGAACCTCTCCCAGGTAGTCAGCAAATGTTTCCCTACGTCTGGTAGTGACACTCAAACTCATAAGGTGCCACCTTGACCTCTGTGCTCTGCTCACATTCTTTTGTGGGTATGGACAGGACCTGAAACTTACTCCCAACAAATACAATGCAGCAAAGATATTGGAATCCAAGTTATGACATATATACAAATACGTGATTGTGTTATATAACAATACAGCACTTTTCTACTCTAGATTCTTTGTTGGCTTGGAGAAAGCAAGCAATCCTGTGAACCTAAAGAAAGGAACTGCAGGTTGCCAGTGGCAGATAACCAGCCCCAAATTAAAGCTACCTAGAATCACAAAGAATTGAATTCTATGAAGAACCAAAGGAATGGGGATATGGATTTTTCTCCAGTCATGATTCCAGGTGAGAATCCAAACTCTGGCTGAGCCAACACAGATAATCCATCCATTAATGGTCCCAACCCACAAAACCTGTAGGGTAATAAGTATGAGTGTTTATTTGTAGTAAACATTGTTGTAAAAATAGCCAGATATCAGGCCGGCTGTGATGGCACATGCCTTTAATCCTAGCACTTGGAAGGCAGAGACAGGCGGATCTCTGTGAGTTCAAGGCCAGCCTGGTCTACAGAGTGAGTTTCAGGCCAGCTGGGGCTACAGGGACACCCTGTCTCAAAAAAGATTTTTAAAAAATAGCCAGATATCTCTTTTTTGCATTAATATAACTCCAGTTTCTCTAACTCTCTAATTATAACATCATTATGCCTAATCTTTTCTTCCTCTGCTGGACAACTTAAATGTCTAAATATAGGATATTTCCATTCCCCATTTGATTTCTCTTTAAGTTAAGGCATTGGAAAATGAATCAGACACTGGGCACTAAACAATAATGCTGCTCTTCTCTCTTCACTGCTACTGTCAATACTATTCTGAGTATAAGAAGTCTCAAATTTTTAGCTTTTTTAACTGATGGTTTCCTTGGCAGTCAGTCTCTGGAACTATAAATTCTTTGAATATAAATAAGGTCTGTATCTTCTGGATGGGAAGGTGATCTGGCTGTGATATCTGTTATCATATTGATAGCCAGGGCTGGTTCAGCTGATCTGGCTGGCTAGGCAGGTGTCCCCTTCCTCCCTTGCTGATCAACGTGCCTCCCTCCCAAAGCTGTGCAGTTAATGGAAGAGGAAGACCTTCCCTACAGAAAAGGACCAGTCTTTGGTCAAGAGTATACAAGTAGCTGTATACCCCCACTAGAACCTCCGAACAAACTCTCAAGGTGTGCATCTTTTTATTTATATATGTCCAACAAAGGCATTATATATCATGTATAATTATATATTTAGTATTATGTATATAGAAAGAATTGCTATACCCTCTAATTCATTTGTTAATTAAATTAATCCAATATAATTGACTCATTAGAGATCTCTATCTAAGTTTTATAAGTCTTCAAATCATTGCCTAATGCTGAGCACAATGAACTGTAATTAATTCTACTTCTGGTCTAAGATAGAATACAAGATTAGCTTGTTTTGCTTCAAAATGATCAGTAGTTCCTCAAATGATGCTTGTTATTCTTTGCTCAATTTAATTTTTGACAAAATATAGAATGTTAAAAGAAGCTTAGTTCTACACATATATAATGAAGCAACTTTCTCTCTAAAACGAATACATGGATCTCATGTTTTGATCACTACCCAAATGTCTGAGTATACATTGTCTTTCACAATTATTTCATTGACCCGCCATACTTTGGTTCATGACATTTATTCTACTTGCTAGTTACGCTTTATTTCTCTATTTTCCCATTAGCTCACTGCCCCTTTTCTGGCTAGAACACAAGCTCCATGAGAGCAAGGACCTTTTGTATTTTACAACTGCTGCATTCCTACCACCTACAAGAGCTTTGCATATAGTGTTAAGTGAGTATTTATTGAATAACTAGGTGAGTGGATGATTGGAGGTATAGAGACACAATATTATCTATATCAATGGGCTGAGAAGGCATCGCATTATTTCTGGGTACAATAAAAGTGATTTATATTTTTCATATTTTTTCCTTTTTTCATGAATTCTCTATCATTTCTAGAGCAGACAGAAATTACTCCTATAAGAGTTTTAAATTCTTTTTGGGGGCTGGAAAGATGGCTCAGCAGTTAAAAGTATTGGCTACTCTTGCAGAAGACCCAGGTTTGATTCCTAGCACCCATATAGTGGCTAACAACCATCTAAAACTCTAGTTCAGGGGAATCTGACACCCTCTTCTGACCTCCTGAGGTACTGCATGATATAGGCACACTAACATACATGCAATCAAAACATTCATGCACAAAATAAAAATGATAAATAAAATTTTTAATTCATATTTTGAATTTAGGTAAAATAGGAAAATTTAGAACTGAGTATGGAATAAATGTACTTAGTTTCAAAAAGGTTTTATATCCTGTATTTTGACATAAATGTGAGTTCCTTGCAATAGGCTAACTCTCACTTGACAGATAAGTTGAAACAGTGCACAATTAAGTTCTTGGCCAGAAATGTCCCAAAGGTTTTATATCCTGTATTTTGACATAAATGTGAGTTCCTTGCAATAGGCTAACTCTCACTTGACAGATAATGTTAAAACAGTACACAATTAAGTTCTTGGCCAGAAATGTCCCAAACTTACTAAACACAAAGTGTGTTTACTTAGTAACACCTAGTGAATCTTCCGTAACACAGGGCTGTACTGTAATACTCCCATCCATTGGAAGCCAGCAAGTGTTTGAAGATGTGCTACAGCAATATTTAGGATACAGATTTGATTGAAAACAGGAAGATTAAACCTGGAAAGAGAAAACCTCAGTAGAACATGAATACAATAGTTTAAGTAAAGAGAGATAGGAGACTGAATTAACTAGACTGATGTTAGGGAACTGAACTGTTTAGGAAATGATCTTAGTAAAGAGATAGTGATAAAAACAGAAACCTCATTTATTTCTTACAACCCCCGTCAACAACCACAAACTTCATCTCCGTAACCCCAACCCACATTATCATAAACAATATTATCCATTAATTTGTAGACCATGAGAGTCTCTTTGGTTCAGGACCTTTGTAAATACTGTTTCCTCTGTGTAGAACAGTTTAGTAGCTGCCACTTTTGCTCAGATAATTTTTCTTTTCCCTCAGGCCTCAAGTGAGAAGGCATATCTTCCATAAAACTTTCCTTGATCACTGAAGCCCAGGTTTGTTGTCATTATTATATATTTGCTTATATACTACCTTTGAATACTACCAGAAGGTTCTTCAAGTCTTATCAAAGGTATGTATTTCCTGATACCAGTGTGAAAATACAAGACTAACCAAATAGTACAAAGTAGAAGGAATACATGTGCATGCAAGTCGTAAATAAAACAAGGCATTCGTCTGAGCAGTTAAGAGCACTGACTGCTCTTGCAGAGGACCCGGGTTCGATTCCCAGCACCCGTCTTTAACTCCAGTTCCAGGGGAATCCAACACCCTCTTCTCACCTCCGCAGCATTGCATGACAGGGGTGCACCAACCTACATGTATACAATACATTTATACATGTAAGAAATAAAAAAAGCCACTCTTTAATTTTTCCTTAGAGGAAAAAAAATGCCAATTTTTACACAGATTAATATTTTAAAGCCCTATTAAAGAGCTTCCAAACTGACTTAAAACTATTAACTCATAATAATTTTTTAAGATAGCTTTGGATATCATAATTATAACCACTCAAATTCCAATAGGTAGTTTTACTACTAATAATATTATACTTGCCAGAAAAAAATATGTCAGTAACACAAAATGCTTTCCAAAAGCTGCACACTCACCTGAAACTCCACAATGAGAATGATCATAGAGATGACGCTGTTGGAGGGTAGACTTTTTGTAAATAACATGAGGATGGCCATTTTCATAACTAAACTGCTTAGAATCTTCTGTGGTATTCTTCAAAGGCTCAATAAAATATTCTTCATCTTCTGTAGCAATAATACCATGCTAAAAGAAAGAGAAACAAAGGATTTACCTAAAAGGGTAATTTTAAATAGTAGTGATCATCTGTCAGTTATGGTGGCACATACCTTTAATCCCAGGACTTGGGAGGCAGAGGCAGGCAGATCTCTGTGAGTTCAAGGCCAGCCTGGTTTGTATAGCAAGCTCCAGGCCAGCTGGGACTAAAGGGAGACCCTGTCTCAAAAAGGCCAAAATAATAATAATAATAATAATAATAATATAAATAAGTAGTAGTGATCATCATTACCAATATTCAAAAATAAATGGATATCTCTCCAAAACAGAGGATAAAATACATGCTAATAAAAAATTTATTCTATCATCTATACTCAGTAAAACATTACATGAATTTCCCCACTCTTTAAGGACAATTAAATGCCTGTATATGCTTTCACTGTATGCCATATATACATTTTATCCAATTTTCATAACAAATCTACAAGGTAGCAGACATATAAAATTCCTAAAATTTAATTCCTTTCCAAATTGTGCAACTTCATTTTCTATGTTTAAGTATAGCTTTGTTACTAAGTTTTACATAACACACAAGGGCAGGGGGCTGTAAATCACTTTCAAAACCAGTCCCTAAATACCACTCCAGTGGAATTTTCTACTTCTTCTCTCCCTATTGCCAATTGAATAGAAAGCACTCCCAAATCTAGGGGAAGTAGAAGCCAATTAGGAAGGCTCCTGAGTCCCTTATAAGACCACCTGATGTAAATACTAATAGAAGGGAGAAATAAACTTCATATATGTATATATATACATATATATATATGTATATATATATATATATATATATTTTATATATGTATTGTTAGAAGCCAAATAGGAAGGCTTCTGAGTCCCTTACAAGACCTCTTATAAGACTACCTGATGTAATACTAACTAAGGGAGAAATTAAACTTCATATATATATATATATATATATATATACATATATATATATATAGTTTCTGAGAAATAAACTTCTTTGTTGATAATCATGGACACTTGAGTTTCCTTACACCAATTTAAAATCATTCCCGCCGGGGCGTGGTGGCGCACGCCTTAATCCTAGCACTTGGGGGCACAGCAGGCGGATTTTTGTAAGTTCAAGCCAGCCTGGTCTACAGAGGAGTTCCAGACAGCTGGGGCTACAGGGAGACCCTGTCTTGAAAAGACCAAAAAAAATAATAAATAAATA
Source organism: Rhizomys pruinosus (assembly GCA_009823505.1). Lineage (NCBI taxonomy): Eukaryota > Metazoa > Chordata > Mammalia > Rodentia > Spalacidae > Rhizomys > Rhizomys pruinosus. The sequence goes on along the minus strand of VZQC01004901.1, from coordinate 521,872 downwards.
AATAAATAAATAAATAAATAAATAAATAATGGCATTCCCATTTTAACTATGAAAGACTCAGGTAAAAAAAAAAAAAATTGCCCATATTTATTGCTATAACTCAAGCAAAATTCTGCTGTTCTTCACAGTATTCCATCACTTTTACACCGATTTAATTCTGCTTGTATTCTGTTCTAATATTCCCTCTTTAGAAGTCTTCTTAACCCAGATGGACTAAATTTCACTCTCCTCTGAGCTAAATTAGAGTTTATTATCAATGTCATTTATTTTGTTTGATGCCACATTGCTTTGCGGCATCTCAAATCATGAAGCTTAAGTTCAGTGTAATTTTTCCACTACCCAACTCTCCAAGTAGACTATTTTCTTCTTCAAGAGAAAGAGTTATGACTTATTTATTTGTATCGGTTACAGTCCCAGAGAGTGTTTCATAGGTAAGTAAGTTCAAGTAAGTTTGTTGATAAAAACAAATAAGATAAGAAAAGTTATGTTCTTCAAAAAATAAGAACTTCAAAAATAAAATAAGTAAATAAATAAGGAACTTCCACTATTGCTTAATATTTTTCCTAATTATGGCATATGTAAGGATGGCTCTTAATCCAACTACCCTTTAACACCAGATAAAACACAAACTCTCTGAACTTATTTCCTCCTCTGGGAACTGAAAGAGTTGGTCTAAATTGCTGGTTTTAAAACAGCACTCTGGGGCTGGTAGGTGACCTTAGCGTGTTAAGAGCGAACGGACAGACCCGCTCTTGCAGAGGACCGGGTTTCGATCTCCCAGCACCCACATGGCGGCTAAGAACCGTCTGTGATTCCAATTCCAGAACTCCAATTCCAGAACTCCAGTTCAGGGGATCCGAGACCCTCTACTGACCACCGCAGCATTGCAAGACACGGCCCTGTGCGCAGACTGCCATGCAGACGAATACAATTTCATAGCACATTAAAAAATAAATAAATAAATAAATAAAAATTAAATAAAAATAAAAATAAAAAAAAAAACAAACCAAAAAAAACAGCACTCTGGGGAGCCCTAAGGGTTCTGTGAAACTGCCTTCAAGGGATTGCCCCAGACAACAAAGGGATTCCTGGGCTCAAAATCAGCTGTGCTTTTATTAATTAGTGCATTAAGTTTCCAAATAACATTTCATATGAGAAAAGAGTTTCTTGCTTTAAAAAGTATGGGGAGTGAGGAGCTGAAAACCTCAGGTCCAGATAATCTCTAAAGTTTCTCCAAATTCTAAACTTCTGTGATTCTATTTAGAGAAATTCATTTTAGCTACTATATTCTTAAAAGGATAAACTGGACATAACCTGACATGCTTTAACTTACAAAGAAGGTTGGAAATCACCTACAATCTACATGTTATGAATTGAAGAATAAAAAACAAAAAGGAGCCTTAGAAACTTCATATTATTTTTTACAACTATTTCTATTCCTTTATGGGTGACAGTATCTCTATTAAATACCCAAAACACTACAAGGATATGCCATTAAAAAATTTAATATCCGTATGTACAAATAACTAGGGAGTTTAGCAATGCACTAGAAAACTGACCACAATTTCTGCAAAACATGGGCAAGTTTTGTTAAGAGTTTTGATTAGAAATATAAGAAGTGGAATCTTAGGGCATGGCCCAGGAAGGGACCAGCAATGAATCACACTGGTCTAGTAACAGCTTTATGTTGAAAGCCTCTACAAGAAACTCCTATGTATTGAGGGGACATGAATGTCAGGAGAAAGAAAAAAAAACAAAAACCGTTTATAATGAAAAGATTCAGAGAGAACAATCCAGAGGTTTTATGTATTAGGCATTCTATAAAATTTTATTATATTATATATTTATATATTTATATGATTTTCAACTTTTTTTTTTTTTTTTGTTTTTTTGGTCTTTTTGAAGACAGGGATCTCCCTGTAGTTCTGGCTGTCCTGTGAACTCACTCTTTGTAGACCAGGCGGCTCTTGAACTCACGAAGATCCGCCAGCTCTGCCTCCCAAGTGCTAGATTANAAAAAAAAAAAAAAAAACAGCTACAAACCTCATGCCATAACTGTCTCCCTTATGTGACTTCAAATCATTACATAAAGATTTTAATCTTCTGGATCACTCTCACTTTATGCAATACAATTTCTGAAATAATCATTGATTTTAATACTTTATAACACAATTCTTAATATGTGTTATGTGTGTGCATTTATACTCAAACTCTTTTGCAATATTTTGGAAATTTGGAAGAGAAAATTAAGCCAGGCATGGTGGTGTACGCTTTTGATGCCAGAACTCGGAAGGCAAAGGCAAGTGGATCTCTGTGAGTTCAAGCCAGCATGGTTTACATATTGAGTTCTAGGACAGCATGGGCTACAGGGAGACCCTGTCTTGAAAAGACCAAAAAATAAATAAATAAATAAATAAATAAATAAATAAATAAATAAATAAAATGCATTCCCATTTTACATATGAATTAGGCTCAGAGGTAAAAAAAAAAAAAATTGCCCAATATTATGTGCTATAACTCAAGCAAAATTCTGCTGTTCTTCACAGTATTCCATCACTTTTACACCGATTTAATCTGCTTGTATTCTGTTCTAATATTCCCTCTTTAGAAGCTTCTCTTAGCCCAGATGGACTAAATTTCACTCTCCTCTGAGCTAAATTAGAGTTTATTATCAATGTCATTTATTTTGTTTGATGCCACATTGCTTTGCGGCATCTCAAATCATGAAGCTTAAGTTCAGTGTAATTTTTCCACTACCCAACTCTCCAAGTAGACTATTTTCTTCTTCAAGAGAAAGAGTTATGACTTATTTATTTGTATCGGTTACAGTCCCAGAGAGTGTTTCATAGGTAAGTAAGTTCAAGTAAGTTTGTTGATAAAAACAAATAAGATAAGAAAAGTTATGTTCTTCAAAAATAAGAACTTCCAAAAATAAATAAGTAAATAAATAAGAACTTCCACTATTGCTTAATATTTTTCCTAATTATGGCATATGTAAGGATGGCTCTTAATCCAACTACCCTTTAACACCAGATAAAACACAAACTCTCTGAACTTATTTCCTCCTCTGGGAACTGAAAGAGTTGGTCTAAATTGCTGGTTTTAAAACAGCACTCTGGGGGCTGGAGGGATGGCCTAGCGGTTAAGAGCGACGACCGCTCTTGCAGAGGACCCGGGTTCGATCCCCAGCACCCACATGGCGGCTAAGAACCGTCTGTGACTCCGGTTCCAGGAGAACTCCAGTTCCAGGGGAATCCGAGACCGTCTTCTGACCTCCGCGGCATCGCACGACACGGGTGCGCAGACCTGCATGCAGACAATACATTCATACACATAAAAANATGCTGAGTGTTGTGGCACATGCCTTTTTAATTCTAGCACTTGGGAGGGAGAGGCAGGTGGCTCTATGGGAGTTTCAAGGCCAGCCTCGTCTACATCGTGAGTTCCATAACAGCTGGGGGGCTTCAGGGAGACCCTGTCTCAAAATGGACTAAATAAATAAATAAATCAATTACGGTACACGCCTTTAACTCCCACACTTGGGAGGCAGGGGACTAAGGCTATGGGGTCTGTGGTGAGATTGAGGCCAAGCCTGGTGTACATAATGAGTTTCGCCAGCCTGTGCTTACCGGGGCGACCCCTGTATTAAAAAGAACAACTAAATAAATAAATTAAATAAAATTTTAGGCCATGGTTGTGGTGGTGCACACTTTTAATCCCCGCACCTGACAGAAACTCTGTCAAAGGAGAGGCAAGGCTGTCTATATAGTGAGTTCCAGGCCAGGCTAGTGATACAGAAAGCTTCCTGTCTCAAAACAAAAATAAAAAATTTAAATGAATATAAATAATTTATGCAAAATAATAATTCATAATAAGAACAAAATACAAAGTTTAATTAATTACAATTAGGAAGTTTTATTACAAGTTAATACTGTGTATACACAGTCCTATTTTACCCTCTTAAACTGTGTTTCTAGAGTTTTGGGTGCAAAGTGTTAAGCATTTGTTGATTTATATAGGGTTTAAAGGAGTTATTGAATATCAAAAACTGGGGGCGGAGAGATGGCTCAGTGGTTTAAAAGCACTGACTGCTATTGTAGAGGAACCCGGGTTGGGTTTGATTCCTAGTTCCCCACATGGCAGCTTAAGAACAAACTGTCTTTAGTTTGTCCAGGGGCATGGGTGGCCACAATGCATTTCAATCCCAGCGAGGAGGGCAGATCTCGGAGTTCAAGTCCCGGCTGGTTCTACAGAGTGAACTCCAGGGCCAGCTGGGACTAAAGTGCGACCTGTCTCAAAATAAATTAAATAAAATAAATAAATAAATCAATAAATAAATAGATAAATAAAATATCAAACTGACTTAGATGATCACAGTGACAGTGAACAAATTTTAGTAAATCTAATCTACAAAAACGGCCCCTCCAAGAAAGTTTACCAATTCCTGAGATTAAACAAACACATCACCAAAAATGAGGGAGGGCCTGCTGAAGTGATCCAATAAAGTTGTATAAAATTCTTGAAAATATTAATTTTCTAAATAAAAGAATAGTTTCATTATTCTGCAAAAGTTTATTTAAAATATAGAATATAGTTTTAGAAATGGTCAATTTTCACACCTTTATCTATAACACTAAACTTTGGTATTCAGCGCTAAGACTCAGGGGATAGCTAACCATGAAAAAGAAGTAACTATAGTTTAGGAAATGACTTTATTAATCTTTATTAATCTAGGTAGTAAAAGGAGGAATCTTCTATATTATACATTATTATTATTAACAATACCTATAAAATAGCATAGATATGTTTACATAAAACAACATGTATATATTAAAATTACATATTTGTATATATAATTTTGATTAATATTCTGGTGTTTTTTTCAATCTACTGATGCTGGATTAAACAACCCATAAATATACAGGTTCAACCTTATTTTTGAGACAGGGTCTGTCCATGGCTGAAGCTCCCCAAGTGACTAAATGGGCTGCGTCAGGAAGCCCTAAGGAGGAATCTTCTTGTCTCCACCTCCCATCAGATCTACAATGCTGTGTGTGAGTACTGGGGATCAGAATTCAGGTCCTCAAATGGCTTGCCTGTCAAACCTGTTACCAAACTAAGGGCTATTTCCGCCTCCCAAACGGGATTTCTGTGACCTATTTTACATCACCAATGTAAACTAGATGCACTATGAATATATAGTTTATATAATATATATATATATGTTTGTATTTATACATATATACACATAGTTTTTTATATATCTATATATATATCTCTATATATATATATATCTGATGAGAGAAAATTACAGGAGCTATGTAAATATCTGTGCTCATTTTGTTCCTGATTATGTAGAAGTTTTCCTGGCCCGTAATTTCATTAACACTATTCATATCCATATATTTTAGCCAAAGGTTTCTACATTAGTATAGTTCTTAGAATATTTTTAATTCCTTAAGTATATTTGGGAGTATTTCTGACCACAAGATTCTAAGAAATTGTAGACTTCATTAGACAGTTATGTCAACACATGAGGATTAGAACCCATGTGTGATTTTTGTTTTACTCAGCAAACATATCATAAACAAAGTTTTATGGATTATAATATAAGGGTGATAAAGTAGATTTAGAAGTACTTGAAAATGTTATAATTCAGTTAACACAAATTTTTTCTAATCTACAAAGTTAAAATTACCTTATTTACTGAGTTCTCAAGATCTGGATTCCTATTTACTTTCTTATATTCCCTCCTTAGGACTTTAATATCTTATGAGCCTACATAGTTCATGATGTTGGCATAGTTTTAATACAGCGTGCCAAATGAAATAACAAAACTACAAAAGCTCTTCCATACAACCAAGGGCATCATAATGTTTTCATTTTGCTTAGTATTTGTTATGGTCCTTTCACTTTGCCCCTTATTTTTAAATATTGTCAAGAGGTTAAAAGTATTATCTTAAAAGTATTAAAGCATAGCCGGGTGTGGTGGCGCCTCCTAATCTAAAGCACTTGGGAGGCAGAGGCCAGATGGTCACAAGAGTGTGAGTTCCCGGACAGCTGGGACTACAGGGAGGACCCTGTTGGAAAAAGACCCAAAGAAAAAAAAAAAGTATTAAAGCATAATGTTTCTACCCAATGATAATTAGACTATAAATAAACTAAAAACAAAGCTTGGCACTACAGGTATACACCTGTAGTCCTCACTATTTGGGAGACTAAGACAGAAGGACTGGGAATTTGGAGCAGGTACTTGATGTCAGCCTGAACAATATGGCAAGACATTATCTCAAAAAATTAAATACATAAAAAAACATGAACTTGGGGCTGGAGAGATGGCTCAGCAGTTTAAGAGCCCTGGGTGATCTTGGAGGAGGCCCCAGGTTTCAATTTCCAGCATCCACATGGAGGGCTACACATGGTCCTTAACTCCCGGTTACAGGGACTACGCCATCCTCTTCTGACCTCCTAGGGCATTGCATTACAATGGCTTGCACTTTCCTACATGCCGCCAATACACTCATTACATCTTAAAAAAATTATTTTGAACGAAATTAATTTTGGGCTGCTCTTGCAGGAGGACCTCAGGTTTGCTTCCCAGGCACCCTCACCTGGCACGCTAACAACTGTCTGTAAACTCCTGTTCCAGGGGATCCAAACCCTATTCTGACTTCCACAGGCATTGCACAACACAGGTTGCAGGCATACACTCAAAACACATTCAATAAAAAATTCTTAATTAAAATTTTTAACAATAATAAACTGAGACAGAATAGATAGTATAAAGAGACAAGATCATGGGGTGGGGAGGTGGTTCAGTGGTTAAAGAGCATTGGTTGCTCCTCCAGAGGACCCAGGTTTTGATTCCCAGCCCCACATGGTGGCTAACCACCACTCCAGTTCCAGGGAAATTAGGACCCCTCTTCTTGACCCTCCATGGCATCGCCCAACATGGGTGCAGTTACACACTTGCATTGCAAACACTCTACACATCAAATAAAAATATATTAACATTTGATTCAAACGAGGCCGACAAGATCCCTGGATTTAATTTTTTTTTTTTTTTTTTTTTTGTCTTTTCAAGACAAGGTGTCCCTTTAGTCCCAGGCTGGCCTGGAAAACTCACTATGTAGATCCGGCTGGACTTGAACTTAGAGTCCCCCCTGCCTCTGGCCTCTTGACGTGTGGGATTAAAGGTGTGCGTCGCCACACCTGGCTGGGTTTAATTTATTAATAAGTTGACCTTTTGGAACTTATTTAGTAATTTTGAGCCAGTCCCCCCCCTGTATTTATTTCTTTTATTTATTTATTTATTTATTTATTATTTTATTCACCACACAGTCTCACTAGCTGAGCTATAACTTCCTATGTAGACCAAGATAGCCCTCAAGCTTGTGGCAGCCCTCCTGCCTCAACCTCCCAATTGCTGGGATTAAAGGCATGCGCCCCCATGCCAAGCCAGTTTCCCATTTCTAATGTGAAATCACAACATTATACTACTTCACAGAGCTGTTAAAGAATGAATATAAAATTTTTTAAATTTATCGTATATGTGTGTGTGTTTATTTGAATGTATGTCACATGTGTAAAGGTATTGGCAGAGGGCATTGGATCCTGGAGCAGAAACTTCTAGCGTCTGCGGCTGTGAAACCGAACTCGGTCTTTGCAAGGCGCAAGTATTTAGTATTTGTTTATTTTGTGTTTTGGGTCTTTTAGAGACATAGTCTCTCTATTAGCTCCAGCTGTCCGGGAATGGAACTCACTACGTGGACCAGTGGGCTTGGCCTTGAATTCACAAAGCTCCACCTGCCTCTGTGGGATCAAAGGCGTGCACCACCACACCCGGGCTTAAAAATCTTGTTTTTAAAATTTTTTCTCAATTAACAACTTCATACCTGTGCTTCAGCTGAAAGATATGAATAGAAAACTTATTAAAGAGGAAAAAAGTTATTAAAATTTGTTAAATAAATTGCTATCTTTTCCTTTTTTCTTATTTCGTTGATTTGATAAAAACACATTAAAGCAGGGACATATTCTTTTTTTTTTCTTTATTAAGGAAGTGCAGGACTCTATTCTTTCTCAGTAGTAAAAATTAAATTATCACCTTTATCTTTATACACTCATTTCTTGAACAAGGCTTTAGATAGAACCAAATATAGTCACAAAATCAAGCAAATGCAACAATCAAAGGAAAAATACTTGCAAATCACAAACATACTAGTAATAAGAACTGCATTATCGTGGTGGGCAATCCCATTTTCTGGAATGGTGTTTCCATCACTTTGGTGGGAGAGAATGGATTTCTGCCACTTACAGAAGCTATCGAGGGACTTGTCTGCATGGTGGTTTATCTCCAAGTTTGGCTGCAAATACAAATGCATACCCGCAATGTTCAAACCAAATTACTACGTAGTTGTCAAAACTTTTTGAAAACTTCAAGTGGGACTCTAATTAGATAGAAGCAGTGGTTTCTGGATAATCTATTGCCAATTTTTATCTCCGCAATATTTGACCTAGAGTTCATTTGATTTGTTATTGAACAGACTTTCCCTCTAGTTCAAACTTCAACAACAATGTGAACATATCTGAAATCATCAGCATACAAAAATCAGCCCCCCACCATCTTATTCCGATAGGCCCAAACAAATGCTCCTCCTAATGCTGGAACCACCATATAGAGTATGAATCTAGGAGGTTTTTAACAAGACATGGGGTTTGTTATACTACTGTTAACTTAATTCAAATTGCGAATTAAAAAATTCAAGCTAAAATCAATATTTAACTAGAACTTCCTCAGAGAGGGTGTAAACAAAGTTATTTTTTTATTAAATATTTCAAAATCCACAACTAAAAGTTTTAGATTTGTAAACTAATTCATTCTTACCTGATCTTCTGTGAGAACAATTAAGCGAGCCACTATAATATTCACAACGTTTCCTAGGCTGGAATCACGGTAAAAAGTTTGGCAACTGACCTCCAGAAAATAAAAAAAGACACAAAGTCAGACAAAACTAATAGGGTGGTACTTTGACTTTCTAAAATTATAACACAACATTTTTTTATATTTTTTTTATTTTTATTTTTTTTAAATATTTTATTATTATTATTTATCTTTGTAGGTATGAATTACTGTCTGCATGAGGTTTGTGAACGTGTCGTGCAATGCCGCGGAGGTCAGAAGCGGGTCTCGGATTCCCCTGGACCTGAGTTCTCCTGGAATTGGAGTTTACAGACGGTTCTCAGCCGCATGTGGGTCTGGGGATCGACACCCGGGTCATCTGCAAGAGCGTCGGTGGCTTTAAACCGCTAGGCTATCTCTCCATTTCCCCATAACACAATTTTTATTAACTTATTGTGTATATTGAAAGATAGTTTTCTGGTGCTGGAGATATGGCCTAGCTTTTAAGAGCGCTGACCACTCTTAACAGAGGAACCCAGGTTCAATCCCCTAGCAACCACATGCAGCGAGGAACCGACTGAAACTCCAATTCCAGGCGAAACTCCAATTTGCAGGGGAATTCCGAAACCCTCTTCTGCCCTCAGGCAGCATTGCACGGACCACGGTGTGACACCAAAACTTGCATGAGATAGTACATTCATACAACATACAGAAAAAAAAAAAAAAAACTCTCTTTCCACTCTGTCTTGGGTCTTTACCCTTCAAATTGCCTTACTTAAGTTTTGATTTTTACATTTTATTAAATTTGTTTTGAGAATTTTAATTTGCTATATGCGTATGTATTTGCAATATTTCACCCCTCCAAAAGACCCCTCCAAATTCTTCCATTTTCCCCTTCTCCTCACATTCTTGTCCTCTTCTTGGATTGTTATTGTTACATATACATACATACATTTTTATATATGTTACAACATAAAAACACACAAACATGCAACTGATATATTATATATATACATCAGTGATATATTTTTTTACATATATAATCATCTTACATACACACCGATATATATATATATATATATATATATAATATCTATATATATATATATATTCGGTGTGTACGATATGTATTATATATGTATATCAGAGTCCATTTGGTGGTGCTCATGAGCACATGTGATTAGGGCTGCCCACATAGGATTAAATGACTGCTCAGGGAGCTACTCCCTAAAGAAAATTGACACTCGATCAGTATCCATTGGTTGCCTATAGTTCCTCTCGAAGTACGACCCCATGAAATTTTTCCCATCCAAATTGGAATAAAATGGAGTTTCATGAGTGCAGCTTCTCTGTTATGTCTTACAAAATGCAATTAACCTAGCAGTAGGCCTCCTGTCCTCTTCTATCAATTCTTTCTGCTGCCTCTTCAAGATGTTCCCTGAGCCTTAGGGTAAAGGTTGCATTGTAGACATTGTATCACTTAGGGCTGAAACGTTTTTAAATAAGTCTACAACAAAAAATATTTTCACCTAAAGATGAATTGCAACACAATCAATTATAATATGACCTGGTGTTTCAAGTTCAAGTTCCTTAGATAATATTTAATAACTTATTTTCAAACATTCATATTAAACTAAGACTGAATAATAAGAACATTTTAAAATTCATCTTCTACGCAATTTGAAACTTAATTGATTAATTCTTGGCCTGGGAAAGGGAAGGTCAATGTTGCTTGATGGTAAAGCACATATTTACTGTGTACAAGGCCCTGAATTTAATCCATACAACACAAGAGACAATCCATTTTTATAATTTTACACAGATGGAATTTATATCTTATTTATTCACAATTAAACAACATTACACGTCCTGCCAGGTGTGTTGACACACACCTTTAATTCCCGCATTTTAGGAAAGCAGAAGGTAGGCAGATTTCTGTGGGGACTGAAGGCAACGCTGTCTACACAGTGAATTGCAGGCCAGCTGGGACACCGGGAGGACCCTTTCTCAAAAACAAGAAGACAAAACAAAAAAAATCCTTTGACCTTAGTATAAAATACAACCAACCAATAAGTAAAATAGCATATACAGGGATCAAACTTACAATATTCATCACACTCAAAATATAGTGTTCAATGTCTTTGCGGCCATGGTAGCCCACCATCATTTTGTCTGCTACCACTAGTGTCTCCACGAATCGCTCAATGCTCACTGATCTTCTCTGTCTATGGTGTGTGTCATTAATTGGTAGTAAAGAATAGAAGGAAAGAAAAACAGATGATTTTTGTTCATTTAGCACCCAAGGTTTGCCATTCTTGTGAAGATCTATAATAAAAATATAAGGCAATTCATTATTTCTCTAATCACAATTTTTATCTATAGTCTTTCATGTAGATATTTGCTTCTCATAACTTCCCTTAATGTATTAAAATTTCAAAAAATATATAAAAATAAAAAAAAAAAAAAAAAAAAAAAAAAAAACTTTTATTTTAAAAAACCATATAAATCCAATGCTTATTTAAATGAAATATAGGTATGAAATTAATAATAGAATTTTAAAAATAATCATTTAAGGAGGATGAAGAGATGGGCCCCCTAGCGTTTAGGGTGCTGACTGCCTCTTGGAGGGGGACCGGGGGGGTGTTCATCCCCAGCACCAGAACCCACATTGCGGCTGAGAACTATCGTCCTTAACGCAGTTTCAGGGGGAAAAAAAATTTTTTTTTTTTTTTCCAACACCCTCTTCTGACCTCTGTTGGCATTGAACAATGGGTGCACAAACCTGCATGCAGACAGTTACATCACTTACACATAAAAAATAACAAATAAAAAATAAATAATATTTCATATTATTCCCATGATCAATTTTAATACTTTATATTTGGAATATATACTATAAAGAATCACTTAAAGGTTAAAAAGCAATTAGGGGGGCTGGAGAGATGGCTCAACTGTTAGGAACACTGGCTGCTAGAGGGCACTTTTGCTCTTGCAGATGACCCAGGTTCGATCCCCAGCATCCACATGTCGTAAGAACGTCCTGTAACTTTCCAATTCGGAGGAACTCCCAGTTTCCAGGGGAATCCGAGGACCCTCTTCTGACCTCTTTGCAGCCATTGCAGGACCACAGGTGCACAAACCTACATGCAGACGTACCCTCAACACATACACAAAGTAAATTAAAACTAAAATAAAAAATCTAACCCTAGCATGCTAAGAGCATTTATGCTAAGATAAGATGCTTTTATTATACCATCTTATTTAGAACCAATTCTATTCTTCTAGTAGTCTGAATTCTAAAAGGCTCTGAATTAGGTTTTCCACATAATTTTGCAGTCTATAATTATAATGGCAGAACACACAAAGTATTATTTTTCCTAAGCCTAAATTCAGGATAAGAGATAAGGTTGGGAAGAACTCACACAAATTGGCAAACCAGCCCATCTGTAATTCTAACATCAGAAGGCAGGCGGGGGATTCCCAGAGGCAGCTGGCTAACAAGACTAGCCATATCTGTAAGTTCTGGGCTTGGCTAAGAGACCCTGTACCAATGACTAAAGTGGAAGAGTGATAGATATAGATGGCTGCCCTCAAACTCGAGGCCTTACAAAATACAAGCACACACGGTGTTGCCCCACAGAAGCAAAAGACACATCATATACACAAAACATACAAACTCCACATTCACATTTCTGAAAAATGGAAAAAGAAAAAAAGCCAAGGTATGTTAAAACAAACCTTGAAAAATATTTCAAACACAGTTTTTTCTAAAAAATCATATTTGGTTTGGATTAATATTATATTCTCTGTTTATAAACATCTTCATTTTCAGTACTGAGGACCATTTTTAGTAGTGTGGCATTTTGTAAAAAAAAGCCTGCCTTAGCACTCAGGAGGCAAGGGGCAGGTTGATCTCTGTGTTCAAGGCCCACCCTGGTCTACAGAGTGAGTTCCAGGACAACCGAGTTACCGGGAGACTGTCTCAAAAATACCAAAAAAAAAAAAAAAAAAAAAAAAAAGATCCCTTAGTTTATCTTTTTTATTTTCTTTTATAAGTAAATTTGAGCAAATAGAGATCCTCTACATTTATTACTTCCATATCATTATACAGTATTGAGCATCTTTATCACCTCCACTTACTGAATAATTTAATGGGGAAAAATTAAATAAATATATCGTATAATTGGTAGAAAATTGGGGCTGGAAAGATGGGGTTGGGTCAGTGGTTTAAGAGGCACTGACTCTCTTGCAGAAGACCCAAGTTCAAATCCAGCACCCACCTGATGGTAACAACTGTCTGTAACCCAAGTTCCAAGGGGAGCCAACAATCCTTTTTGACTTCCACAGGCATTGTATAAACAATGGGTTGCACTTAAATACATGCAAAGCAATGCATTCATACCAACATTAAAATTAATAAAAATTAAAAAAATCTTATTTTTTTTTTTTTTTTTATTAAAATTTTTATGCTTCTATTAGCTTTTAACTTTTAAAAACCTGCCATGGGTAGATAGACAAACCTTTACCACGTAAGAGAAAAATGAAAAAATTATCATGGACGAAGCAGTTAATACTTGAAAGCTCATATAAAATTAAATAATTTCTTTCTTCATGGTTAGGGGAGAGGAGAGAGGGAGCTAAGGAGAACCTCTCCCAGGTAGGCAGCAAAATGTTTTCCCTCCGTTGGTCGTGACACTCAAAACTCATAGGGCCACCTTGACCCTGTGCTCTGCTCACATCTTTTTGGGTAGGGACAGGACCCTGAAACTTTACTCCCCACAACTACAATGCAGCAAAGGATATTGGAATCCAAGTTATGACATATATACAAATACGTGATTGTGTTATATAACAATACAGCACTTTTCTACTCTAGATTCTTTGTTGGCTTGGAGAAAGCAAGCAATCCTGTGAACCTAAAGAAAGGAACTGCAGGTTGCCAGTGGCAGATAACCAGCCCCAAATTAAAGCTACCTAGAATCACAAAGAATTGAATTCTATGAAGAACCAAAGGAATGGGGATATGGATTTTTCTCCAGTCATGATTCCAGGTGAGAATCCAAACTCTGGCTGAGCCAACACAGATAATCCATCCATTAATGGTCCCAACCCACAAAACCTGTAGGGTAATAAGTATGAGTGTTTATTTGTAGTAAACATTGTTGTAAAAATAGCCAGATATCAGGCCGGCTGTGATGGCACCTGGCCTTTAATCCTAGCACTGGAAGGCAGGGAGACAGGAGGATCTCTGTGAGTTCAAGGCCCAGGGCCTGGTCTACAGAGTGAGTCTAAGACAGCTGGGGCTACAAAAAAAAAAAAAACCTTGTCTCAAAAAAGATTTTAAAAATAGCAGCAGATATCTCTTTTGTGCATTACTTCCTAAAACTCCAGTTTCTCTAAACTCTAAGTATAAAATCATTATGCCTACTCTTTTCCTTCCTCTGCTGGACACACTTAATGTCTTAAAATAGATATTTCCATCCCCATTGATTTCTCTTAAGTTAAGGCCTATTGGAAAAATGAATCAGACCACTGGCACTAAACAATATGGCTGCTCTCTCTCTTTCACTGCTACTCGTCACTACTATTCTGAGTATAAGAAAATTCTCAAATTTTTAGCTTTTTTAACTGATGGTTTCCTTGGCAGTCAGTCTCTGGAACTATAAATTCTTTGAATATAAATAAGGTCTGTATCTTCTGGATGGGAAGGTGATCTGGCTGTGATATCTGTTATAACTCTATTTGCTAGGCAAGGGCTGGTTCAGTGATCTGGCTGCAGGCAGTGTCCCTTCCTCCCCTTGTATCAACGTGCCTCCCTCCCAAAGCTGTGCAGTTAATGGAAGAGGAAGACCTTCCCTACAGAAAAGGACCAGTCTTTGGTCAAGAGTATACAAGTAGCTGTATACCCCCACTAGAACCTCCGAACAAACTCTCAAGGTGTGCATCTTTTTATTTATATATGTCCAACAAAGGCATTATATATCATGTATAATTATATATTTAGTATTATGTATATAGAAAGAATTGCTATACCCTCTAATTCATTTGTTAATTAAATTAATCCAATATAATTGACTCATTAGAGATCTCTATCTAAGTTTTATAAGTCTTCAAATCATTGCCTAATGCTGAGCACAATGAACTGTAATTAATTCTACTTCTGGTCTAAGATAGAATACAAGATTAGCTTGTTTTGCTTCAAAATGATCAGTAGTTCCTCAAATGATGCTTGTTATTCTTTGCTCAATTTAATTTTTGACAAAATATAGAATGTTAAAAGAAGCTTAGTTCTACACATATATAATGAAGCAACTTTCTCTCTAAAACGAATACATGGATCTCATGTTTTGATCACTCACCCAATGTTCTGGTATACATTGTTTCACAAATATTTTTATTGAACCCGCCTACTTTGGTCATGACATTTCTTTTTCTACTGCTAGTTACGCTTTTTTTCTTCTTTTTCCCATAGCCCTGCCCCTTTTCTGGCTAGAACACAAGCTCCATGAGAGCAAGGACCTTTTGTATTTTACAACTGCTGCATTCCTACCACCTACAAGAGCTTTGCATATAGTGTTAAGTGAGTATTTATTGAATAACTAGGTGAGTGGATGATTGGAGGTATAGAGACACAATATTATCTATATCAATGGGCTGAGAAGGCATCGCATTATTTCTGGGTACACTAAAAGGGGATTTCAGATTTTGTCATATTGTTTCCTTTTCTATATTTTTCTATATTTCTAGAGAGACAGAAATTATCTATAAGAGTTTTACAATTCTTGTTGGGGCTTGAAAAGATGGCCTCCGCAGTTTTTAAAAGTATTGGCTACTCTTGCAGAAGACCCCAGTTGAGTTCCTCGCACCCATATCGTGGCCTAACACCCATCCATAATTCTATTTTCAGGGGAATCTGACACCCTCTTCTGACCTCCTTGAGGGATGCATGATATAGGCACACTAACATACATGCAATCAAAACACATTTCATGCACAAAATAAAAATGATAAATACAATTTTTAATTCATATTTTTGAATTTAGGTTAAAATCGGAAAATTTAGAACTGAGTGATGGCATAAATTAAATGTTACTTGTTTCAAAAAGGTTTTTATTATCCTGTATTTTGACCATAAATGTGAGTTCCTTGCAATAGGCAGACTCTCGCACTTGACAGATAAGTGTGAAACAGTGCACACCATTAAGTTCTTGGCCAGAAAGTCCCAAAGGTTTTATATCCAGTATTTTGACATAAAATGGAGTTCCTTGCAATAGGCTAACCGCACTATAGACAGATAATAAGATTAAAACAGTGACACAATTAAGTTCTTGGCCAGAAATGTCCCAAACTTACTAAACACAAAGTGTGTTTACTTAGTAACACCTAGTGAATCTTCCGTAACACAGGGCTGTACTGTAATACTCCCATCCATTGGAAGCCAGCAAGTGTTTGAAGATGTGCTACAGCAATATTTAGGATACAGATTCTTGAATTGAAAACAGGAAGATTAAACCTGGAAAGAGAAAACCTCAGTAGAACATGAATACAATAGTTTAAGTAAAGAGAGATAGGAGACTGAATTAACTAGACTGATGTTAGGGAACTGAACTGTTTAGGAAATGATCTTAGTAAAGAGATAGTGATAAAAACAGAACAAACCGATCATTTATACTTCTAAAACACCCCCGTCAACAACCACAAACTTCATCTCCGTAACCCCAACCCACATTATCATAAACAATATTATCCATTAATTTGTAGACCATGAGAGTCTCTTTGGTTCAGGACCTTTGTAAATACTGTTTCCTCTGTGTAGAACAGTTTAGTAGCTGCCACTTTTGCTCAGATAATTTTTCTTTTCCCTCAGGCCTCAAGTGAGAAGGCATATCTTCCATAAAACTTTCCTTGATCACTGAAGCCCAGGTTTGTTGTCATTATTATATATTTGCTTATATACTACCTTTGAATACTACCAGAAGGTTCTTCAAGTCTTATCAAAGGTATGTATTTCCTGATACCAGTGTGAAAATACAAGACTAACCAAATAGTACAAAGTAGAAGGAATACATGTGCATGCAAGTCGTAAATAAAACAAGGCATTCGTCTGAGCAGTTAAAGAGCACTGAACCTGCTCGTTCTCAGAGGGACCCTGGGTTGTCGATTCCCAGCACCCCGTCTGAACTCCAGGTTCCAGGGGAAGCTCCAACACACTCTTCCCAACCCCCGTCCGCAGCATTGCATGCCAGGGGTGCACAACCTACAAGTAATAAAACATTTTTATACAGGTAAGAATAAAAAAAAGCACTCTTAATTTTCTGAGAGGACAAGAAAAAAAAATGCAATTGTTGACAAGAGATAGAGTTTAATAGAAAAAGCCCTAGTAAAGAGGTCCAAACTGACTTAAAACTATAACTCAAATAGTTTTTTACGATAGCTTTGGAATCTAATTTAACCACTCAAATTCCAATAGGTAGTTTTACTACTTAATAAATATTATACTTGCACATGAAAAAATATGTCAGTAAACAAAAATGCTTTCCAAAAAGCTGCACACTCACCTGCCAAACTCCACAATGAGAATGATCATAGAGATTGACGCGTTGGAGGGTAGACTTTTTGGTAAATAACCATGAGGATGGCCATTTTCATAACTAAACTGCTTAGAATCTTCTGTGGTATTCTTCAAAGGCTCAATAAAAATATTCTTTCCATCTTCTTAGCAATAATACCATGCAAAAAGAAAGAGAAACAAAGGATTTACCTAAAAGGGTAATTTTAAATAGTAGTGATCATCTGTCATTATGGTGGCACATACTTTAATCCAGGACTGGGAGGCAGAGTCAGGGCAGATTCTGTGAGTTCAAGGCCAGCCTGGTTCATAGTGGTTAAGCAAACCTGTCACAGGGGCCAGCTGGGACTAAAGGGAGACCCTGTCCACAAAGGCCAAATAATAATAAAATAATAAATCATAAACGAAATGATAGTAGTGATCATCGATTACCCAATATTCAAAAGATAATGGATATACTCTCCAAAACCGAGGATAAAATACATGGCTTAATAAAAAATTTATTCTATCATCTATACTCAGTAAAACATTACATGAATTTCCCCACTCTTTAAGGACAATTAAATGCCTGTATATGCTTTCACTGTATGCCATATATACATTTTATCCAATTTTCATAACAAATCTACAAGGTAGCAGACATATAAAATTCCTAAAATTTAATTCCTTTCCAAATTGTGCAACTTCATTTTCTATGTTTAAGTATAGCTTTGTTACTAAGTTTTACATAACACACAAGGGCAGGGGGCTGTAAATCACTTTCAAAACCAGTCCCTAAATACCACTCCAGTGGAATTTTCTACTTCTTCTCTCCCTATTGCCAATTGAATAGAAAGCACTCCCAAATCTAGGGGAAGTAGAAGCCAATTAGGAAGGCTCCTGAGATATCCCTTATACGAAAGACCACCACCTGATGTAAAACGTTCATAGAAGGGAGAAATAAAACTTCAATATATTATATATAATACCATATATAATCTAATGTTATAGATAATGATATATAGTAATTGTATGTAGAAGGGCCCAAATGGGAGGCTTTCTGAGTCCCTTACAGACCTCTTATAAGACTTACCTGAGTAATATCCTAACATACGAGTGAGAAATAAACTTCATGATATAATACTATATTATACCTTTCGCTACCTATAATTATTATAGTGTTCCTGAGAAAATTAAAACTTCTTTGTTGATATCATGGAGCACTTTTGAGTTTCCTTACAAATTAAAATGATTCCCCCCGAACTTCCCCGCCGGGCGTGGTGGCCGCACGCCTTTATCCTAGCATTGGGGAGGCACAGGCAGGCAAAGCGCATCTCGTGAGTTCGCACGGCCAGCCTGGCTAATACAGAGGGCGTTCCAGGGACAGCTGGGGCTACAGGGGGCGACCCTGTCTTGAAAGACCAAAAATAAATAAATAAATAATAAAAATAAATCAAAAATAAATAAAATGGCATTCCCATTTTTTACAATGAATTAGGCTCAGAGGTAAAAAAAAAAAAAAAATTGCCCAATATTATGTCTATTAAACTCAAGCAAAATTCTGTTTCTTCTACAGTATTCCATCCACTTTTACAACCGGTTTAATCTGCTTTGTAGCCTGTTCTAAGATTCCCCCTCTTTAAGAAGCCTTTCTTAGCCAGATGGACTATAAAGTTCACTCTCTCACTCTCCTCTGACGCTAAATTAGAGTTTATTATCAATGTCCATTTATTTTGTTTGATGCCACATTGCTTTGCGGCATCCTCAAATCATGAAGCTTAAGGTCAGTGTAAAGTTTTTCCACTACCCAACTCTCCAAGTAGACTATTTTTCTTCTTCAAGAGAAAGAGTTATGACTTATTTATATGTGTATCGGTTACAGGTCCCAGAAGAGTGTTTCATAGGTAAGTAAGTTGCAAGTGAAGTTGGTTGATAAAAACAAATAAGATAAGAAAAGGTGGTAGGTCTTCAAAATGAAGAATCGTTCCAAAATAAAATAGAGAAAATAAAAAGACAACGGCCAACGATTGCTAGAAGTTCCGTAATAGGCAAGGGTACGGATGGCGTCTTAATCCAAAACTTACCCGTTTAACACCAGATAAACACAAATCTTGAACTTATTTCCTCCTCTGGGAACTGAAAGAGTTGGGTCTACATTGTGGTTTTAAGGAACAGCACTACTGGGGGCCGGCGGGATGGCCTAACGGTTTAAGAGCGACACCCAGCTCTTGCAAGAGGACCCGGGTATCGATCCCAAGCACCCACATGGCGGCTAAGCACCAGTCTGTGACTCCGGTTCCAGGAGAACTCCAGTTCACCAGGGGAATCCAGGACCGTCTTCTGACCTCCGCGGCATCGCACGACACGGGTGCAAGACCTGATGCAGAGACCAATTACAATTCCATAAATGAGACAAAAATTAATAAAAAAATAAATAAATTAATAATAAAAATTAAATAAAAAATAAACAATAAAAAAAACAAAAAAAACAAAAAACAGCACTGCTGGGGAGCCCTAAGGGTTCTGTGAAACTGCCTTCAAGGGATTGCCCCAGACAACAAAGGGATTCCTGGGCTCAAAATCAGCTGTGCTTTTATTAATTAGTGCATTAAGTTTCCAAATAACATTTCATATGAGAAAAGAGTTTCTTGCTTTAAAAAGTATGGGGAGTGAGGAGCTGAAAACCTCAGGTCCAGATAATCTCTAAAGTTTCTCCAAATTCTAAACTTCTGTGATTCTATTTAGAGAAATTCATTTTAGCTACTATATTCTTAAAAGGATAAACTGGACATAACCTGACATGCTTTTAACTTACAAAGAAGTTGGAAATCACCTACAATTACATGTATGAATTGAAGAATTAAAAAAAACAAAAAGGAGCCTTAGAAACTTCATATTATTTTTTACAACTATTTCTATTCCTTTATGGGTGACAGTATCTCTATTAAATACAAACACTGACAAGAATATGCCATTAATAAATTCAAATACCTATGTACAAATAACTAGGGAGTTTAGCAATGCACTAGAAAACTTGACCACCAATTTTACAAAAACATGGTCAATTTTTGTTTAAGAGTTTTTGATTAGAAATATAAGACGGGATGGTGAAATGCTTAGTGATTGGCCCGTAAGACCAGCACATGAAGTCACCACTGGTCTGTGAACGTATTATGTTGACAAGCCTCTAACAAGAAAAATCCTTATTATTGAGGGACAATGAAGTCAGAAGAAAAAACAAAACAAAACCGTTAATAATGAAAAGATTCAGAGAGAACAATCCAGAGGTTTTATGTATTAGGCTTCTATAAACATATTTTATATAATTTATATATTGTATATCTTTATATGATTTCAACTTTTTTTTTTTTTTTTTTTTTGTTTTTTTTTTTTTTTTTTGGTCTTTTTGAGACAAGGGTTGCCCTGTAGCCTTTGGCTGTCCTGGAACTCCCTCTGTAGGACCAGAAGCCTGGCTGCTTGAACTCACAGAGATCGCCACGCCCTCTGGCCTCCCAAGTGCTAGGATAAAGGGGGGCATGCGGCCACCACGGGCCAGCATTTTCAACACCAACTTTTAAATAGCTCTTGAGAGTAAGTACTACAACGAGCTGCACTATGTAAATAAGAAACTGAAATGGAGCAAAGTTAAAATAGCAAACTCACTTCACTGACTTTGGAGCATGGCTGCCTAACCACTACACTATAGTTATCTCATCCTCTAAGCACTGCTTCTGATTATATCTAATCGTTCATCAAATACGCTTAGTGTACCTTCAATGGTATGAAAACTACACTAAGTGGTTGAGATAAAACAGTGAAAACAAAAAATGGTTGGATGGATCATATCCTAGTGAAAGGGACTTAGAAGATAGTATTAATTATATAATGACATAAAAACGATCAGTAGGGGCTAGGGAGAGCATGGGTCATTAAAGACAGTATAAGAACACTGACACCGTCTTAGCCAGGGACCTCAGGTTCATTTCAGCACCACAAGGGCGTACTAAGAACCTTCTTTAAAAGCCGGTGTGGAGGGCTAATCCCAACCTTTTAATCCCAGCACCTCGGGAGGCCAGAGGCAGGTGGACTCTGTGAGTTTCAAGCCAGAAAACGGGGGTGCAGACGACCTGTCTCCCAAAACACAACACAGCACACCACAACACCACACACACACACACACACCACACACCACACACACAAAAAAAAAAAAAAAAAAACAAAAAAAAAAAAAACAAACAAAAAAACAAAAAAAAAACGACATTAGAAGTAAGGAGATTAGGGGCTGGAGAGATGCCACAGGGTTAAGAGGACTGACTGCTTACAAAGGACCAGCACCTAAATGGGAGCTAACAACTGTCTGAAACTCCATTTCCAGAGGATCTGATACCCTCTTCTGGCCTCTGCAGGTATTTTACAGATAAGTGCACTGCACTTACATACATGCAGGCAAAACGCTCATACACATAAAATTAAAACTAATTAATTAATGTAAAGAGATTACAAAAACTAATTAGGATAGTTGGGAATATCCTCTCTAATATAGTGATGTTTGGGCTGGACAAATAGCTCGGACAGTGAAATGCCTGCTGCATGAGGACCTGAGTTCAATCCCCAAAACACATGTAAAAAGGCTGGGTGTGGTGTGGCATACTTTTAATTTCAGTTCTGGGGAGGTAGAAAAAGGTGAATCACTAGGGCTCAGGGACCAGCCAGTCTAGCCTACTGTGCAATAAGAGACCAATAAGAGATCCTATCTCAAAAACAAGGTGAATGGCATCAGGGGAAGGCTACCCAAGTTGACCTCTATATATCCACACATGCACGCCTGCATACACATAAATGAACACACACACACACACACACACACATACACACACACACACACTCACCACAAACTATAGTGATATTGGAACAGAAACCTGCATAAAGTAAGGGGGTAAAAAAAGATGTCCTAGCTGGGCGTGGTGGTGCATGCCTTTAATCCCAGCACTCAGGAGGCAGAGGCAGGCAGATCTCTTGTGAGTTCAAGGCCAGCCTGGTCTACCAAGGGAGTTCCAGGACAGCTGGGGCTACAGGGAGACCCTGTCTCAAAAACACCAAAAAAAAAGGAAATGAGGAAGGAGCATCCTTGCAGAATCCTGGGTAAGTGGAAGTCCCAGAAATTTGTGTGTGACTGAGAGGAGAACTACTCCCACTTCCTTCAGCACCCCAACTCCTACTTACACTATTTGTATCAGGATTTCAAGGACTACTATCATACCCCCTCCTCCTCCCAGTTTCTACAAGAAGCCCAAGCTACACCTTCTGAATTCCAGTTCCCATATAGTCGTATACATTACGCATTCTGATTCCATCTCCTATCCCTTTGCCCATCATCTTAAGCACTTAATTACCTGTCAGGCTCAAGGTAATTAAACTTTGCTATACCTTCAGTCTCATCTGTGAATGTTTGAACAAAAACCCTAAATGACTTCCTTTGTCTTTCTCTGGAAATATGACGCTATTCTCATTTATATGCATTCTGTTGAATCTCTAGGTAGGTTTCTTGTGACTGACTGCCATTTAAAAAAAAAAACGATGCTGGGCTTAGTGGTGCAAGCCTTTAATCCTAGCACTTGGGAGGCAGAGGCAGGCGGATATTTGTGAGTTCAAGGCCAGCCTGGTGTATAGACTGAGTTCCAGGACAGCTGGGACTACAGGGAGACCATGTCTCAAAAAGACCAAAAAAAAAAAAAAAAAAACCCAAAAAAAAACACAACAACAACAATAAAAACCCCTCTTTCTCTCTCCACAAAACAAAACAAAGGAACTGGAGAAATGACACAGCAGTTAAGAGCACTGACTGCTCTTGCAGAAGACCTGGGTTCGATTCCCAGCACCCACATGGCGGCTAAGAACCATGTTTAAGCCAGGCGTGGTGGCGCATGCCTTTAAACCTAGCACTCAGGGGAGTGATGCATATTGGAAAGAACAACAACAGAACAAGACTGTGTCAAAGAACTGACTGAAACAGTGAACTTCTGCTTGAAACAGTCAACTTCTGCATCGAGAATTTTGAGAGACTGAAATAAAAATGAAAAACATGTTTGGCAGAATACATGAGTTCAAGGCCAACCTGTGAGTTCAAGGCCAACCTGGTCTGTGAGTTCAAGGCCAACCTGGTCTACAGAGTGAGTTCCAGGCCAGCTGGAGCTATAGCGAGACCCTGTCTCAAAAAAAANAGAGAGGACCTGGGTTCCATCCCAGGCACCCCATCGGATGGCTAAGAAACCATCTTCTAAGCCAGGCATGTGTGGCAAAACCGGCGTCCGATGCCTTTAATCCTAGCCCTCGGTAGACAGAGGCAGGGTGAATCTCTGTGAGTTCCAAGGGATAGCCTGGTTTCTACAATGAGGTCCAATAGTTGCTGGCTGGAATGAGCTTATAGGGGAAATCTCTCTCTCAAAAAACAGACCCCCCCCAAAAACAATATATATATGGACAACTACATAGTGATAGTAGTAGCCATAGCTATGCACTTTATTCCAATTATAAATAAAATAGATCCATATTTATTATGTTACAGTTTTTTTTTTGAACATTTTATGTCCACCTATTGATGAAAATTTTATTTTTTATTTATTTTTTGGGTCCTTTCCAAACAGGATCTGCCCTGTAGCTCCCACTGTCCTGGTGAACTCACTCTTGTAGACCAGGCCTTGCCTTGAACTCACAGGAGGATCCACCTGCCTCTGCCTCCCAAGTGCTAGGATTAAAGGCATTCGCACCAAATGCCTGGCCATGAAAAATATGAAATAATTATGAGCCACATAAAATAGTCTACTCTGTCTATAAAAGCATTTAACTGTGTTTTTTTAAAAATAATTTGACTACCAGTTTCATCTAGAGTAGGTCTTATTAACAATCCTGTATTTCTGGTCTCTGGGTATAAAATATCCTGAGAAGGGGTCCCTCTTAATTTTTTTTTTTTTTTTTTTTTGTTTTTTTTGGCATTTTTGAGATAGGGGTTTCCCTTTAGTCCCATGCTGTCCTAGACTCAATATGATAAAAACCATGCGGCTGACGTCACAGAGAGTCCACTGTGCCTTGCTGCCGAGGAGTCGGGCACAATAATCGTACACCCCTGCCTGCCGTTATTTTCTCTTCCAACATTTCCAAAGAGTATGCAAAAGAGTTGTTTTGTGAGTATAAATGCACACAACCTAAACGAAATAAGTAGTTGTGTATAACATATTACAATCAATGATTATTTCAGAAATTGTTATTGCATAAAGTTGGGAGTGCATCCAGAAGATTAAAAATCTTTACTGTAATCGATTTGAGTAGATAAGTCACATAACGCGGAGACAGTTATGGCATGAGGTTTTGTAGCTGTTTTTTTATTTTTTTTTTTTTTTTTTTTTTTTTTTTTTTAAAAAAAAAAAAAAAAAAAAAAAAAAAAAAAAAAAATTAAGAGACCCTTCTCAGAATATTTTATACAGAGACCAAAATACAGGATTGTTAATAAGACCTACTATAGTGAAATAGTTATCAAAATATTTTTAAAAACATTAAATATGCTTTTATAGCAGAGTAAGACTATTTTTAGTGGCTCTATAATAATATTTTCATGGCCAGGCATGGTGGCGAATGCCTTTAATCCTAGCACTTGGGAGGCAGAGGCAGGTGGATCTCTGTGAGTTCAAGGCCAGCCTGGTCTACAGAGTGAGTTCCAGGACAGCTGGGAGCTACAGGGAGATCCTGTCTTGGAAAGACCAAAAAATAAATAAAAAATAAAAATTTTCATAATAGTGATGAATAAAATGTTCAAAAAACTGTAACATAATAATATGGATCTATTTTATTTATATTGGAATAAATGCATAGCTATGGCTACTACTATATTGAGTTGTCATATATATATTGTTTTTGGGGGGGTCTTTTTTTGAGACAGGGTTTCCCTATAGCTCCAGCCAGCCAGGAACTCATTCTGTAGACCAGGCTATCCTTGAACTCACAGAGATTCACCTGCCTCTGTCTCCAGAGTGCTAGGATTAAAGGCATCGGCTGCCACGCCTGGCTTAGAGATGGTTCTTAGCCATCATGTGGGTCCTGGGAATGGAACCCAGGTCCTCTGCAAGAGCAGTTGGCGCTCACTCTTAACAGCCGAGCCATCTCTCCAGCCCAACATCTATATTTTGTCATCAGGGGAACTCCATTTCTTAGTTAAGAATTAGTATGTTTTTAAAAATACACATTCTGAGTTAGCCTGGTAGCAAGTGTCATATAGGACTATATGGTGAAACCTGGAATGCACAGAGGAAACGACATCAGAACCATACTGTTCAATGAAATAGAAACCAGGTCAGAGACAGAGTCTACAGGGACAAAGCTTCCAAATAATATACTAAACATTGGGAAGGACAGCACAGGAGTGGATCTAACATTCACTTGGACTCCTGAAGAACCTAGAAGTATGACCAGTATCTGTGACTTGACCTGTGAAGGACCACCCACGTACAGGACCCAATTCTGTAGCAGGCCCTTATAAAAGGACTGTCCAGAGTTGAGAAAAATATATATACCCCAATCCGTAAAGTAATGCCCAGAAGTATGGCTCACAGCTATGACTTGATCTGTGAATGCTGCCCATGGATGGAACTAGCATCTGTGACCCAACTTCATAAAAAAAGACTGCTCAGGAGTGTGCCAGGCAGCAGGAAGCCTGGGAAGGAACTGAGAGTCTAGGCTATACCAGCAGACAAGCAAGAGTGCATTCAGATACACACACATTCAGCTCTCTCAATGTCATATTTACTCCTTCTTTATTTAATACTCAATGTCAGGCCATCTCTGTCCTTCTCTTTCTGTTTTTCTCTTCTTATTTTTTTCTCTATTCTTTCCTACATAATTTTCCTTTGATAGGCTTTCTCAAAGAACATGGGCTACCTGGTTTGTATGGTCTCTGTGTCTCAGTCACCTGAGACTTCAGAGAATTTTAGGTTATCTGATTGTGGGGTTTTTTTTTGGGGGGGAGGATCTTTTTGAGACAGGGTCTCCCCTGTAGCTCCAGCTGTCCTGGAACTCACTATGTAGACCCGGCTGGCCTTGAACTCACAGACATCTGCCTGCCTCTGCCTCCGGAGTGCTAGAATTAAAGGCGTATGCCACCATGCCCCGCCTGATTGTGTGTATGTGTGTGTGTGTGTGTGTGTGTGTGTGTTTTCTGATAGTGTTTTTATGTCTCTCTTTTTATTCTATGTTTAGCAAGTCTTTCTCTCTCTCTCTCATCATACACACACCCCTTTTGTTCCTCCTTTCTCTTCTCTATATTTTCTCTTTCAATTAAATACTAATCAACAGTTGACTCTACTTTTCTTTTTGCACTCATACCCATATAAATCATATTTGCTTGCACATCAGTGCTTCTTTACTTCCTAAAGTGATTGGATTTTAAGGTGGTTGTTTGACATTTCACTATTACTCTGTGTTCATAGTGGTTCTACACTTTGATAGTGATTATTTTTCTCAGTAGTATTCTAATCTCAAGGAAGTAATGGGGACTAACCCTAGTGCCCTGAACACAAGTCTAGCAGAGGAAAATGACACTCAAATCTACTGCACCCTAGTCTGTCTTTAACACTGCAAACACTTCTACTGAAAGAAGAGTTTAAAAAAAGACCCATCCAAGGATCTAATCCAACCCCAGATACACAAGGCACCAGTCTCAATGTAAAAACACAAGAGACATGAAAAGAAAAGGCAATGTGACTCCTTGAGAAATGACTAGTTGCACAGTAATATCTTCTGATGAGAATGAATTAGATGAAAACCTAAAGGAATGAAGTGTGTTAAAAGAATAGACTTCTGAATGAATTCCAAGAGAGAAAACAAGTAAGTAGCTGAATAAAGTAAGGTAGTCAATATAGGATATGGAAGTAGAACTCAGTAAAGATAAACCTTGGGGGTGGGGGGGAGAACGAAAATACTCTAAAAGAAAAAATTTCAATAAATAAAAAAAAAGTTCCGTGAGTAGCTTCACCAATAGAATGGATAAAGTAGAGAACAGAATCAGGACTTAAAGATGATGAAGTGCAATTGTATCATTAAGACAATGACAAAGATAATAAGAAAGAACAATGGAATACTTAAGATCTATGGCACACTATGAAAAGACCAATTTGTAGGCATGAAGGAGAATTTCATGCTAAAGACATAGAAAACATTTTCTTTTTAAATTTTTATTTATTATTTTTATTTTAAATGTATGAGTGCATTACCTGTATATGTAAGTGCATCTATATAATGCAATGCCTACGGATGTCAGAATAAGCCCAATCATGAAAGTTAAATACTCCATTATAAACACTTTTCAAATATTTATTGCTTTTTATTTTATTTTATGTGCATGAGTGTATTGCTTGCATGTATGTAGGTGTACCTGTGTTGTACAGTGCTCTTGAAGGTCTGAAGAGGGCATCAGATCCCCTGAGATTAGAGTTACACATAGTTTCAACCGCCATGTGAGTACTGAGAATCACTGAGCCATTTCCCCAGCCACCAGTGTATAATCTTTTAAATGTGCTGTTTGTTTTATAAATATTATTGAGAAATTTTAATGTATGCTCATCAGGGAAATTTGTCTATAGTTCTCTCTCTCCCCCTCTCTTCCCCTCTCTCTCTTTCTCTCTCTGTCTACCCCCCTCTCTACATGTGTGTGTGTGTCCTTATCTTTAAAGCACTGAAGAAACTGAAGAAAAAAACTAGATGGAAAGACTTTATATATTATTAGATGGAAGAACCAATATTGTGAAAAAAGCTAGACTACCAAAAGCAATCTACAGAGTCAATACAATCTAAATCAAATTACAATGCCATTCTTCAAAGAAATAAGAAAAAAATAATCTTAAAATTCATGTGGGAATGCAAAAGACTTCAGAATTCTAAAGCAATCCTAAGCAAAAAGAATGATTCTGGAGTTGTATAACTGATGTCAAGTTATACTACTTGTATATACTTTGTAGTTATATACTACAAAGCCACAGTAACAAAAGCAGTATGGTACAGGCATAAAAAAAAAAAATACACATAGCTCAGTGGATTAGAATAGAAGGCCTATGTGCTAAGAAGATGGTTCAGTAAGTATAGCATCTGCCACTCAAGCTTGAGGACCATAATTCAGATCCCAGCACCCACATAAGTGCCCGCCTGCAATCCCTGTTAGAGGAAAAAGTAAATACTCAATATTACCACAGACAAGCACTTTCTGAATAGGAATCAAGTCTCTTAAGAAATGATGTCAAAAAAAAAAAAAAAAAAAAAAAAAAGGAATAATGTCAACAATTACATAAGGAACTTCATACATTTAAATAGCTGTACACCCAGGGGGCTGGAGAGATGGCTTTTTAGTGGTTTAAGAGCGCCCAACTGTCCTTGCAGAGGACCCGGGTTTTGATCCCCAGCACCCATATTGGCGGGCCGAGAATGGTCTATTGGCCTCTTTTGACCTCCGCGGATGCACGACCTGGGTGCACAGACCTGCAATGCAGCAGTACATTCATACACATTAAAAAAAAATGGGGGGGGCCTGGAGAGATGGCCTAGCGTTAAGAGCGCCGACGCTCTTACAGGGACCCGTGTTGGATCTCCCCCAGCACCCTCATGCGTGGCCAGGAGAACCGTCGGAACCTCCAATCCAGGAGAACCCTATTTCCAGGGGAATCCGACCCTGTCTCTTCGACCTCCGCGGCTTGCCCGGACAGGGCACACAAACGTGCATTGCCAGACAGTACATTCATACACATATAGACAATAATAAAATTAAAAAAAATAATTAAAAAACATAATTAAAAAAAGGCTGTATACCAAAGCAGCAAAGGAAACTGTTAATTGAACTAGACACCTATAGATTGGGAGAATGTATATGCTATATATCTAACCAAGAATTTACAATTTACAATATACAACGAACAACAACAAAAAAATAACAAGAGGCTGAAGAGATAGCTGAGGCGGGGGGTCAGTTAAGAGCACTTGCTGCCCTTCCAGAGGATTCACATTCAGTTCCCAGGGCACCTTCACACACACACACACACACACACACACACACACACAAAAGAAAATCTTATTTTTAAGAAAACTAACAAGAGGATGAAGAGATGGCTCAGGGGTTGCTCTTCCAAAGAACCCAGGTTTGGTTCTCAGGACTCAAGTGCCTAATAACCATCCATAAGTCCAGTTCCAGTGAATCTGATGCCCTCTTCTGGCCTCCATGAGCATTGCATATACACTGCACTTAAATACATACAGGCAAAGCACACATATACAAATGAAAATAAAAATAAATCAATCGAAAAACATTTTTTGAGACAGGGTCTCCCTGTAGCCCCAGCTGGCCTGGAACTCACTCTGTAGACCAGGCTGGCCTTGAACTCACAGAGATCTACCTGCCTCTGCCTCCCGAGTGCTAGGATTAAAGGCGTGCGCCACCACGCCCAGCTTAAAGCGGTTCTTAGCTGCCATGTGGGTCCTCTGGAAGAGCAGTTGGTGCTCTTAACCACTGAGCATCTCTCCAGCCCCTCAAAAAAAATTTAACTAACCAAAAAATCAAACAACCCACTTAATAAATGAGATAGTGAAATGAAAATGTACTCCTTAAAGCTAGGTATGGTAGTCCACGTCTTTAACCCCACCACTGGGGAGGCAGAGGCAGGTGGATATGTCTGTGAGGCCAAAGCTAACCTGATCTA
Organism: Rhizomys pruinosus; assembly: GCA_009823505.1. Lineage (NCBI taxonomy): Eukaryota > Metazoa > Chordata > Mammalia > Rodentia > Spalacidae > Rhizomys > Rhizomys pruinosus. Next base: position 491,697 of record VZQC01004901.1, on the reverse strand, counting down.
CATAGTAAGTTCCAGGACAGCTGGGGCTACAGGGAAAACCTGTCTCAAAAAAAAAAAAAAAAAAAAAAAAAAAAAAAAAAAAAAAAAATACCCCTTAAAAGATGAAGCATAGTTTGCTAATAAACAGGAAAAATGCTCATTCTTATTACCCATTAGAAACATACAAATTACAACTACATTTAGTATTCCAACCCACCCCAGTCAGAATTGCAATCATTAAGAAAACAAATAATGGGGCTGGAGAGATGGCTCAGCAATTAAGAACACTGGCTGCTCTAGCAAAGGACCCAGGTTTGATTCCCAGCACCCACATTCAGGCTAAGAACCATCTTAAAGTCAGGCATGGCACAAGCCTTTAATCCTAGCACTTGGGAGGCAGAGGCAGGCGGATCTCTGTAAGCTCAAAGCCAGCCTGGTCTACATCGTGAGTTCCAGGCCGACTGGGGCTATAGGGAGACCCTGTCTCAAAAACAAACAAACAAAAAAGTCCAACAAAACAAATAATGATAAATGGTAAGGATGTAAACTAGCCCAGATACTATAGAAAGTCAGTATGGAAGTTTCTCAAAAAACTAACAGTAAATCTACTAAGTCACCCAGTTATTCCATTTCTGATTATTTACCCAAAGGACTCCAAGTCAACATTTCACAAAGATATTTGCATATTAATGTTTTTTTTGCAGCACTACTCACCATAGCTAAGTTTTAGAATCAACGTAGGTCAACAGAACTGATAAAGGGAAGTAACTCTAAATTTGATTGAGAAATGATGTATGATGTATGGAAAAAGTTTAATAACAATAAAAAATTAAATTAAATATTAAATATATATATATATATATCTCCAATGGAATATTTCTAGGCCACAAAGAATGAAGTTATATCATTTGTAAAAAAATGACTACAACTAGAAATAATCATATTAAGCAACTTAAACCAGTTTCAAAAAGGTAAATATCATATGTTTTCTCTTATATGTGGATCCTAAATTTTAGACAGAAATATAAAATCATGTACGTATATGTGAAATGAAAATAGAAGTGAAACTAGAGGGACAAAGATAACTAATGGGAAGGGACAAAGGAATGATATAAGGGATAAGGGGATATGCTCAACCTATAATATGTACTTGCATGAAAATGTCCTCATGTAACATAGTACTGTGTGGAATGAATATATAAAATGAAAATTTTAAAATAAAGGAGGCAAGCATGGGGCCACATGTCTTTAATCTCAGTACTCAGGAAGTAGAGGCAAGTGGATCTCTATGAGTTCAAGATCAGCCTGCTCTACATAGCAAGTTCCATAACACCCTGAGGATACAAGGAGACACTGTCTTGAAAAAGACAAAAAAAAAAAAATACTTCATACTGTTAGCTTAAGCAATAAACATTTATTGCCCAGCATGGTGGTGCTCACCTTTAATCCCGGCACTCAGGAGGCAGAGGCAGGTGGATCTCTATGAGTTCAAGGCCAGCCTGGCCTACAGAGCAAGTTCCAGGTCATCTGGGGCTATAGGGAGAGCCTGTCTCAAACACACACACACACACACAAGATGCAAATTTTCCCATTTCCAAGTCTCTAAATTCCATTTACAGATATAAGCTTAAAAAAAAAGAATAATGTAAGTGATCTTGTCAATCCCTCATCTTCCCAACTCCTTAACCTCTTTTCCTCCAAATATCTTGTCTTTCACCTTATCTTACACATATTTATGGTCAGACCCTAGTTGAAATTTTTACAATCTCCAATAATCTTGATTTCAAGGACACCATTCTGTCTTTCATCACTACCCTTTAATATCTCAACATTGGACTATGATAATCCCTTTTTTTCTTTTCCTTTTTCAGTATTGGGGCCTTGGACATGCTAAGCAAACACTCTACCATTAAGCTCTATACTCATTCTAATAGCCCAATTTCTATAAAGAGTCCATTTACCTCATAGGGAACCTCAACTGATTTATCACCTTCAGCCCTTTACTCACTTCATACCTTCATATCTCTCTTAAAATTGTTTCAATTTTCTAGTCCCTTGTCTCTTTGTTACTTCATTGAATTCAATTTATATACCTAAGCTGCATCCTGATCAAATTAAACTTCACAGTTTACGTCTAGCTAGAGAAAACCATAAACATTCTGAATGGCATGGAAAGGGAAGTGACTCTAAATTCGAATGAGAAATGATGTATGGAAAAAGTTTAATAACAATAAAAAAATTAAAAAAAAAAACTCATCACTACAACAGAAGTTGGAGACTACATTGCAAATGCCCACCACCTGCTCTCTGTAATTTTTAAACTATTATAAACTATCTATTCTAACAAGGACAATTACTCCACTATAATGCTTCCTTCCCTTCTTACTCATTGAGAATTTTACTCTAACAACTTTCCATCTCATTACATAATCATTCCAACATCCTTATCAAAGTAAAATTCTCTGGTGCCACCTCTACCTGCAATTACTGATAATTTTTTGTTGTTACAAAATTTTTTAAATAACTCTATATAATTTTTTCTGCTCCTTCTTAAATATGCTCCAATCAAGCCTTTTGCCCTCTTTGAAATGCCATCATGACTTCACTAAAACTGCAGGTCTCTAATAAATAACCTCATTGAAAAAGTTAGTGGCCACCTTTCAGTCCATTATTTTGATATGTCAGCAGCATTTTCCTCTTGAAATATTTCCTTCTCTTGGCTTCCAGGGCATTTGACTGGCTTTCCTTTAACTTCTTTACTTTGTCTTTTGTTGTTTCTTCTTTATCTCTGATACCCCCTGACCTCTTAGAAAAGCAAAGCTCAAACATTGGACTTCTTTGTTTTAGCTATGGTCTTCCCTAAGTAATTTCACATAATCCAGTCTTTAAATGTGTTTTAAATGAGACCTGACATTTTTAAGTCCCAAATCTACAACTTTATAGCTCATAAAGAGATAGTTCATATCTCTCCTCTAAACTCCACACTGATATATCCAATGTCCTATACAACACCAACTTTAACATAGAAAACTGAATTAATAATACACATCCCCCAACCAACAGAAGGAATTTTTCAGTCTTAGTTCCTGCAGCTTTCTCATCCCAGTTGATGGCTGCTATCATCTCCCAGTGGCATAGGACATAACCTTGAATCACTACCAATCTTGTCCTGTATCTTCTAAAGCCTTACCGGCTCCCAGTTCCCTTTTGAACTTGCCTTCCACTAGTTGTCCGCTTCTTTACTTCACCATAGCCACATAGCCTGCTTGCCACACCCCCACACATTTAAGAAATACTACCCAGATAAAACAGTCACCAGAAGGGGTACAATATGGTAAATCATTAGATGATGAGAGCTTCTGCCCAGTTCACAAAATGCAAAGCTAAGTGTGGCAACAGAGGCCAGTGATAGCAAAGAAAGAAAACGGTCACTGTGATGACACCTCTGGCAGCATCAGACACTTGTCCAATCCAGCCTCAGCATCAATAGAAACCAGGGATGAAAGTCCACAGATTCAAATGGCTCTCCCATACCCATGACTATCACTCACAGTCTCCAACTGAACACCAAAAGGAAGCTGCTACAACACCACATCTTTTTTTTTCTTTTTCCATGTGATTCCTTTTCTTTCCCTATACATTTAGCAGAATTTTTACTCCACTGTATTTTCTCAATTCTTCATTTACTAATCCCCTTCACACTTTCCTTCAATTTTGATCTTTTTTTTTTTCTACTTGGGATCATTTTTTCCTTACTTTTTCTTTTTTGGTTCATGTTCTCTACCTGCCCTCTACATTTTAATAGTATTCTGACTTTATCTTATTGGCTATTTTTTTTTTTTTTTTTTT
>VZQC01004901.1:452521-487735 GCA_009823505.1 Rhizomys pruinosus | reverse complement strand
GTCTCCCTGTAGCCCCAGCTGTCTTGGAACTCAGTCAGTGGACCAGGCTGGCCTTGAACTCACAAAGATCTGCCTGCCTCTGCCTCCCAAGTGCTAGGATTAAAGCCACCACACCCGGCTCCCTTTTTTTTTTTTTTTTTTTGGTTATTGGCTATTTTTTATTGAAGTTTTGTGCATTTCATACAACATTTCTTAGTCAAATTCTTGTATCTGATAAAACAGACTTCAAGCCAAAACTGGTAAGTAGAGATAAGAAGGTCACTGTGTACTTTTTTAAAAAGAGCAATTCATCAAAAAGATAAGACAATTGTAAACATAAATGCAACAAACATCAGAGTTCCCAGTTTCAAACCACACACACTAATGGACATAATAAGTTAGGTGAGTCCTTGTAAAATAATAATAGTGTGCCATTCTCAACTCTCAACAGGTTATCCAAAGTAAAACTCAACAACAAAAAAAAACCCTCAGAGTTTAATTAAGTAGATTTAATAGATATCTACAGAATAAGCTACCCAACAGAAACAAAATACATATTCCTCACAGCAGCCCCTGGAACCTTTTCGAAATTAGAACAAATTCTAGGCCACAAATCATGTCTTACCAGGTATGAAAGAATGGAAAAAAATCTCTTGTATACTTTCAGATCATATTGCAATTAAAGTAAAAATCAGCAAGAAAAATTATAGAAACTACATGTCTTAGTTTCTTTTCTGGTTGCTGTGACAAAAGCAACTTCAGGGAGAGTTTATTTCAGCTCACAATGTAGGGAGAGTACATCATGGCAGGGAAGTCAAGGCAGTATGAGCTTATGTGAACTGGACACATCACATCCAGAGTCCATATGCAGAATTAATTCATGCATGCCAGGGTTCAGCTTGTTCTTTCCACTATATATAGTTTAGGATCTCCCACTATTAAGAAGAATGTTCCGGGACTGGAGAGATGGCTCAGTGGTTAAGAGCACCCACTGGTCTTGTAGAGGACCCGGGTTCGATTCCCAGCACCCACATGGTGGCTAAGAACTGTCTTTAACTCCAGTTCCAGGGGAATCCGATGTCCTCTTCTGACCTCCACAGCATTGCAAGACACGAGTGCATCAATCTTGCATGCAGACAGTACACTGATACACATAAAAAAATAATAAATAAATAAAAATTTTTTAAAAAAGAAGAATGTTCCCAAATAAATTAAATTAATCAAGGCAAGCCTTCACGGACATTTTCAGAAGCTCACCTTGATCTAAACAATTCCTTACAGGTGTGCACAGAAGACTGCTTCCTAGGTATTAAACTGACAATACACACATCTTTACCCCGTATTACCTTAGCATCCAAACAGATAACTTTCAAGCCATAATTTTCCACATCTTGTCCCCATAGGCTCATGACCATCTTATAAAAATAAATTCAGTCCAGCTGGGTGTGGTAGTGCACACCTTTAATCCCAGTACTCGGGAGGCAGAGGCAGGTGGATCTCTGTGAGTTCAAGGCCAGCTTGGTCTACATAGTGAGTTCCTGGCCAGCTGGGGCTAAAGGAAGACCCTGTCTCAAAAATGACCCCCCAAAATTTTTTTAAATAAAGAAGCTTCTTTGTTTGATAAGTGGTAAGAGCTACACTTATCTATGACTATAAGGATAAATATTTAGAATATGGTAAGAAATTATACTAGTTAAGGAAGTTGACAGTAGTGGGCTCTCTTTAGGGTCTATGACTTCGCTAACCATGAGTGCTTGGCTATGTTTACAGTACCAGACATGCATTCCTCCTATTGAGCAGAACTTTGGTTCGATTAGGCAGCTTCTGATTATCAGAATCAAGAAACAACCTACAGAATAAGAATAAGTATCTACAAACTGTATATCAGACAGGCAGTATCTAGGATATATAAATAACTTCAAAAATAAATACTAAGAAAAATCTAATCAATAATGGTCTAATTAATTGAATAGACAGTTCTCAAAAGAAGAAACTCAAATGGCCAATAAATACTTAGCCATCAGGAGAAATGCAAATTAAAACTGACTTGAGGTTCCACCTTATCTCAGTAAAAATGACTATCATGAAAACTAAAGCTGGCAAGGATGTGAAGAAACAGGGCCTGTTAACCACTGCTGGTTAACCACACTGTGAAAATCAGAATGCAGGGTCCTCACACAACTGAAAATAGAACTACCATATGACCCAACTATACTACTCCTAGGCACAGACCCAAAGGACTCTAAATCAACATACCCTAGATATACTTTCACATTCATGGGTTGTTGTTATTTGGGTTTGTTTGTTTGTTTTGTTTTTTGTTTGTTCTTTTATGGATTTTTGTTTTGTTTTATTTTTGGTTTTTGTTGTTGCTGCTGCTCTTTTGGTATTTTTGAGACAGGGTCTCCCTTTGTGGCCCCAGCTGGCCTAGTACACACTGTGTAGACCAGGCTTGCCTCAGACTCACAGAGATCCACCTGCTTCTGCCTCCTAAAGATTGGGATTAAAGGAGTGCACCACCACCCAGAACATCTATGTTTATACTTGCGAGAGGCAAGGTTGGAGTACTGAGGAGGAAAGTGGGAGAGGAAAATGAATTGGAATAAACTATAATAACACAAATGTATGAAGACGTGATAATGAAATCTATTATTTTGTATGCTAACCTAAAATTCTTTCAATTAATTAAATAAATATTTCATACATGACACTCTAACGATGTTTGTAAAGAAATGAGCAATAAATGTATTCAACATATGCATTAATGAGAATTAAATCTTTTTTGGGGGGTGGGGTCCCAGCTGTCCTGGGACTCACTCTGTATACCAGGCTGGCCTTGAACTCACAAAGATCCGCCTGCCTCTGCCTCCCAAGTGCTAGAATTAAAGGCATGTGCCACCATGCCAGGCCTAAATATCAAAATTTAAGTAACTATATTAGTTCATTTACTGATAGACAATCTGAACAAATTCTTATATACATATAATGAAATCCATTTCTCTATTACATAGCCTAGGTTTTTTTCAAATTTAAAGTTTCTTTAAATTCTACTATACTTTTATTTTATTTTATTTTTTTATGTGTATGAGTGTACTGTCTGCATGTAGGTTGGTGCACCCGTGTCGTGCAATGCTGCGGAGGTCAGAAGATTCCCCTGGAACTGGAGTTAAAGACGGTTCTTAGCCACCATGTGGGTACTGGGAATTGAACTCGGGTCCCCTGCAAGAGCAGTCGGTGCTCTTAACTGCTGAGCCATCTCTCCAGCCCCTGTACTTATATTTTATATTGAAGTAAAAACAAGAATATGGGTATGTGGTGGTTTGAATGAGAATGTCCCCTTATACCAAGATCTTTCCTCTATAATTTGGAATAAAGATAGCTACTATGAAAAAAAAAACTATCTTGTGAAAATCATTATAAACATTACTAACAGGAAAATGAAAAGCAAAACCAGCTAAATAGTGAATAATTTCAGACTACTGTCTTTCTATTAAACCCATCTACATATATTTGAATATGTAAATTCACATTTACATTGTGAATTTATTTTACCATCAGAAATTTAAAATTATAGTATCAACTTACCAATCCAACACAGTTGCTTAAAGCCACTTTAGTTGTACTGTGTTGATCTTGCAAGTATCCTGTGTAATGACAGTTGTCTAAAAAGTCGTGTTTCCACTGAGGTCCATCTTTCCCCCAATATTCTACTGTAAAATGTTTAGACACAAAATTTGTATTGAGAGTCAAGTTTAGATGAAAGTGCTTGCCATAGGCTGAAAGTTTAAAAAACAACTTAGACACTGCCTGCTGTGGGTCCATAGGGTCCATACTCCGTCTTCTCCTTGAGTGTTTATCATTTTTCACAGTAAAGCTGAGAAAAGCTCCATTTTGATCAACCCTTATTGGAATAGTGAGCTGGTAGTGTTCAAGATAAGTCAGGAATTCCTCTTTGTAATCACAGGCAGAGAATCCAGAAAAAACACATGGAAGAAAAGAAAATGTAACAAAACAATGAAGTAGCAATATACAATTATGTCAATTAAAACTGTATGCCATTACATTGCAGTAAGGATAAACAAATTTTATATTAAACAAAAATAAAAGAGTAAATGTGTAAAATCTAAATATTAAGTTTTAATTGCTTCATTCCTCAAAACATTATTTTAAAATTATTTGTGAAGGACTAGTCTTCTTTTCTAAATTTAATTTTAAAATATGGATTCTAAAAGCTAAGGTTTTCTAGAAAGATGAAGATTTTATATGAAAATGAAAAATACACATATGCAAAAGAATGTTTAGCTCAAATCAAGGCATGGTGGAGCACGCCTTTAATCCCAGCAGAGTTCAAGGCCAGGCTGTTCTATATAGTGAGCTCCAGGGGTCAGCTGGGGCTATGGGGAAATCCTGTCTCAAAAAAACCAAAAATTAAAAAAAAAAATGTTTAGCTCAGATGAAATAACTTTTGTAATCTAAAAAGTTCAGGTAGAATTTCAATGGTCTTAAATTGTCTTTAAAGAACAAAAATCACTACTGGGAATATGAAATGCTCTGGCCACTTTGGAAATCAACCTGATAGCTCCTCAAAATAGTAAGCATGTGGGTGTGATGGTACACACATTTAATCCCATCATTTGATCCCCTTAGATCTCTTAGTTTGGTCTACATAGTGAGTTCCAGGCCAGCCAGGGCCACATAGTGTGACCCTGTCTTAAAAAATAAAAAACAAGGAGTGGGCACCTTTAATCCAGCACTTGGGAGGCAGAAGCAGGCAGATCTCTGTGAGTTCAAGGCCAGCCTGATCTACATTAGGGAGTTCCAGGACAGCTGGGGCTGCAGGGAGACCCTGTATCAAAACGAACAAGAGGGCTGGAGAGATGGCCTAGCGGTTAAGAGCGCCGACCGCTCTTACAGAGGACCCGGGCACCCACATGGCGGCCGAGAACCGTCTGAAACTCCAATTCCAGGAGAACTCCAGTTCCAGGGGAATCCGACCCCGTCTTCTGACCTCCGCGGCATTGCATGACACGGGTGCACAAACTTACATGCAGACAGTACATTCATACACATACAGAAATAAATTTTAAAAAAATTGTAAAAACAAAAAGAACAAGAAAAAGCCGGGCGTGGTGGCGCACGCCTTTAATCCTAGCACTTGGGAGGCAGAGGCAGGCGGATCTTTGTGAGTTCAAGGCCAGCCTGGTATACAGAGTGAGTTCCAGGACAGCTGGGGCTAAAGGGAGACCCTGTCTCGAAAAGACCAAAGAAAAAAAAAAAAAAAAAAAAAAAAACCCAAAAGACCAAAAAAAAAAAAAAAAGGTTAAACAGCATCAAACATGGAGTTGCCAGATAATTTAACTATGTACTCCTGGGTACACACACAAAAGAAATAAAAATCTCCAATCAAGAGGAAAGCAATATTGATACATGCTATGAAACATAAATAAACCTTCATAATAACAGCTATCATAATCAAACTTCATTTTCTATCATGAAATAAACCATATTATGTAAAAGAAGCCAGTCACAAAGACTAGCTATTTCATGATTCCATTTCTATGAAATAATTGGTACAAGCAAATTTCTAGAAATAAAGTTCAAGGGAACTTGGGAGCAACTATAAATGGGTACAGGTTTACTTTCAGAAATATTACAATATCCTAAATGCTATAATTTTTTGATATACTTTGAGAGATATACACACACAGTTCTAGATATGTACCAATTTATAACACCCTTGGAAATCTGGCTCATCAACATCAAAAAAATGATTTGTTATTAGTGATTCATGGAAGGAAAATCCAAAAGGTATGGCTTTCACTAACATAAGAAATGTTCTGGTACATGAAATACAAATGATATTTCCTCCTGGGTCCTTCTTTGTTAATATCAGTTTTATGATATAGATATAGATCAGTTCAATCATACAGATTATATGGTTCTATGATGCAGATATAGATTAGTTCACTCATATAGGTTAAATTATAAGGATAAGAATCCTTAAATTTAGAAAAGTATTTTTTGTTGTTGTGACTTTTGTTTTAAATGAAGGGTTTATATTAAAAAGGTCTTATATAAGAATTTGTCTGGATCCTTCTTCCCCATAAAATTTAAATCCTGTGTGAAAATAACCATGCCTCTTAATCCTAGTAATGGGCGAGCCTATTAAATTTTAGGATTTAGAAAAAGTAGCAGCTTGAAGAATATCATTTTTTAAGAAAGACCAGTCAACTCTAAAATCTATTGAACAAATTATCCAAGAAGGACAAGTTAAACATACCCTTATACTCATTACTATTTATGAAATAAGCACTAAAACAACATAGGCTTCTGTTTCATCTTACTAAACACTCCCAAAACAGTTTACCAAACTAAGTAGTCAGAATTTTTCCTTATGTGATAATTTCTGTTAAGTTTCAAAATTGGGAATCCTACCTTGAGAACTGTATGAAAGTCTGTGATCACTATAAAATTCTGATGAAGCCATGATGAGGCTCAAAATCCAAGTCAACGTTTTCCACGAAATTTCCATAATTTGGAAAACTGAATGATATTTTTGGAGGGCTACCTATGTGCTAGAGAGTCAATACCATCCCAAAGGCGAAGCATAACAATTTTAATTCCTTAAAACTTCTTGCAAATTAGATGCTCCACTATTTAACGGGGACTTTTTTCCAACATCCCGCACTTTCTTCTATGTCTGGATTCATTTTTCTCAATCCAAAAATGAAGAGAATAATGATGATAAATTTTTCAAAAGCAAATCATCAGGCTGATAGATTACTATATGGCCACTTTTTAACCTAGGATGAAAAAAATTCAAGTTAACTGAAAAATATCCTAAGTGGACATATTTACTATATATTAATAAATACTTCCCAAAGGACATAGGTTCCAAATAACATAAACACATAATCAGAACATAAATAGTGAGAAACCTAAATAGTTAGAAGAATAATTCCAAGCTACTAAAATCAAAGAAGGAACCCTCAGGCTAAGGATCATAGAGTATTTGTCTAGCATGCAGAAAGCCCAGGAAATCAAGAAAGAAACAAAAAAAGACATGGGGAGAAAGAAGAAACAGGAAGGGTTCAGAGGAAGGAGGGGAGAGAATCTAAAGACTAATAATTTTAAACTTATTTAATAAGTTTAATAATTTAAACTTATTTAAAATAAAAATTTTAATGTATTTAAAAATAATTCTGAACGTAACAATGGATAGACACAGTGAGCTAACCTCCTTTTGGTAAAAAAGAAATATAGAGAGACTTCATAATCAAAGTCTATCTTATGCACCTGACAGATGGGATTCCATTCTTTCACATGACATTTTAAGCTTATTCATAAATAAGACTGCTGTACTGCTTTATGGGGTAACTGTTCTTTGTTTTGTTTTGTTTCTGACAAAGCAGATCTATAAATACAGAGTAAATTCTATCAGCTGTCTATGAACACTCAGTATCACAACCTAAACTTCTAAAACCTTGAACTAATTTATGGTAGACTTTAACTTTATCTGGTAGTCTTTTTTTTTTTTTTTAACGTGTATGAGTATACTGTCTGCATGTGGGTTGGAGCACCTGTGTCATGTAATGCCACGGAGGTCAGAAAAGGGCCCCAGATTCCTCTGGAACTGGAGTTAAAGATGGTTCTTAGCTGCCATGTGGGTGCTGGGAATCGAACCCAGGTCCTTTGCAAGAGCAGTCAGCGCTCTTAACCACTGAGCCATCTCTCCAGCCTCCCTATCTGGTAGTCTTCTATGACTTACAAGGCAACTCAAATAAGGCAATGCCAACTCTGTAGTATGTACATGAAAAGAAAGAAAAATTTTTTGAAACAGGGTCTCCCTGTATCCCCAGCGGCCTCCACCTCACAGAGATCCCCTGCCTCTCTGCCTCCCAAATGCTGGGATTAAAGACATGCCTGGAAAAGGAAAAAAAAAAACTTCATTTCAGGTATCATAACAGATTTCAAGACTTATCTCAGGGACTGGTGAGATGACTCAGTGTTTAAGAGCACTGGTACTGGCTGCTCTTACAGAGGACCACCATCTACAAGGTGGGTAACAACCATCTGTTAACTCCAGTTCTGACCTCCATGGGCATTGCATGACACAGGTGAACTCACATACATGCAAGCAATTCACTCATACACATAAAATTAAATAATTTTAAAAATAGTTGTTTTTTTTAATTTTATTTATTTTTGTATGTGTATGAATGTACTGTCTGCATGCAAGTTTTTTAAAGACCTCTTTTTTTTTTTTTTTTTTTTTTTTTTTTTTTTTTTTTTTTTTTTTTTTTTTTTTTTTTTTGGTCTTTTTGAGACAGAGTCTCCCTTTAGTCCCAGCTGGCCTAGTACTTACTCTGTAGACCAGGCTGGCCTTGAACTCACAGAGATCCACCTGCCTCTGCCTCCCAAGTGCTGGGATTACAGGTGTGCACCACCATGCCCGGCATCCTATCTCATTTTTTTTACTTTTGGCTAATAACCCCGCTCAGAATCCATATACTCAGAATACTAACAAACATGGCCACCTGATATCCCAGGAAATAGCATATCAGAAGAAAGAAATACTAAAAGATTAAAAATTAGCTCAAAATGGCAGTGACTAAAAAGAACAAAAAGTTAAAAAGTACTTAGAAACCCAGAAGTAAAACAAGTTGAGGTAAAGGCAAACAACCTTTACATAGTTTAACAATTCCTAAAGTGTCTATATCTGTACTATAGCACAATATCTGATTTTCATAATAGTACACCTGATTTAGGAATAAGGAATTAAGATAACATGTAAAAAATAAGGAAGTATATAAAAGATATTAGAAAGGTTTTGTTCGTTTGTTTTTTTTTGTCTTTTTGAGACAGGGTCTCCCTTTAGTCCTAGCTGGCCTGGAGCTCACTCTGTAGACCAGGCTGGCCTTGAACTCACAGAGATCCTCCTGCCTCTGTCTTCCAAGCGCTGGGATTAAAGGTGAGCGCCAGCATGCCTGGCCTTAGAAAGGTTTTTTTATCCAAAATCCCTAATATACCAAATAACATTTGTTTCCCATACTTGCTGGTTAAAAAAGTAGTTAGATAAATGAATAGTGGATAAAATATAATCATGTTAAGCACATAAAAGAATATTTGTAGCCAGGCATGGTGGCGCATTCCTTTAATCCTAGCACTTGGGAGGCAGAGACAGGCAGATCTCTGAGTTCAAGGCCAGCCTGGTCTACAGAGCAAGCTCCAGGACAACTGGGACTAAAAGGAGACCCTGTCTCAAAAATACCAAAAAAAAAAAAAAAAGAATATTTGTAGTTAACTGGAAAACTAACCTGTGAAATACTTCATTCCATGTGGAGCGAGGAATATTGTTATTTTTTTGAATATTGTTATTATAATCACTCAAAATTCTTTACATTCATCACTACAAGTTACTAAATTTTGAAAAGCTAGTTCATTAAACAATATTATTTTACCATAGTTGAAAAATGACATTATAATAGCAGCATACAGAAAAAATTAAGACAATTCTCACCCTTGAGAAATTCATAATCTAAATAGAAAAATTCAAAGCAGACTGATAACTGCCTGAATGAAGTTATTAAAAAATGTGTTACAGGTGATCAGACACAGGAAATAACCTCTAAGTCAGTAAAGATGGTTCAGGAAAGCTGGTGAAAAGTAGCATTTGAGGTAGGTCCTGAAAGTGAGTGAAATTTCACAAGTCAAATTCTGGAGTGTAATCATTACAAATAGAAGACAGGGATTCCAAAAAGTCTGGATGGCAAAAGAGAAAGGGGGGAAAAAGAACTAGTATTAGTAATAACAGAAACAGTAAGTTTGATTCCTGTGTAGAGGCCTAACAAGCACTATACGATAAAGTAGTTTAAGGTCAGACCAAAAATAAAAATTTTAAATATAGATGATTTCTTTTAAACTTCACTCACAATAATTTTATTATAGAAAACAGTACCCCTATAATAGGGTAGTTCTGCTGGGCTCAATGGTCCTGTCTCTTAATATCTGCACCTCAGTTATGTAAATGTCACTCTTACCTAACACTGACCTGTAAATATTCAAGTTAACTAAGTCAGCAATATTTTTTTAAAAAAGTAAGCATCCTAATAACTTAAGAAATTGTAATAGGGGCTTGAGAGATGACTCAGTGGTTAAGAGCACTGACTGCTCTTGCAGAGGACCCGGGTTCGATTCCTAGCACCCACGTGGCGGCTAAGAACTGTCTTTAAGCCTGGCATGGTAGAGCACGCCTTTAATCCTAGCACGCGGGAGGCAGAGACAGGGGGATCTCTGGGAATTCAAGCCAGCCTGGTTTACAGAGTGAGTTCCAGGCCAGCTGGAGCTATAGGGAGAACCTGTCTCAAAAGACAAAATAAATAAATAAATAAATAAATAAATAAATAAATAAATAAATAAATAAACAAAAGAAATTGTAATAGAATTGCAGTAATTGGTGCATAATAGAAAGGAGTTCTGTAATTAAACTCATGTTATGGTCTTGTTCATCAGTAGGTACAGTATCTGGTACATGGATACTAAATACATTTGAAAGCTTTTCTTATTTCTCATTTTTCTCCTTCACTCTTCACTTTCTTTTAAGGCTCCATTGTTCAGAGAACGAACTTTACACTGTATTAGTGCTCAGAGAACTCATCTGAAATCATGACTAACAGAGCTTTACCACTCTTAGTCACCTACACAGCACAAGTGAAATGTTTTTTGGTTTGTTTTAAATTTTTTTATTTTTTAAATTTATTTATTTATTTTTGTCTTTTTTGAGACAGGGTTTCCCTGAAGCCCCAGCTGTCCTGGAACTCACTTTGTAGACCAGGCTGGCCTTGAACTACCAGAGATCTGCTTGCCTCTGCCTCCTCAAGTGCTGGGATTAAAGGCGTGTGCCACCATGCCCAGCCCAAGTGAAATTTAACTTACTTTCTGACAGCTGCTAGGAATGTTAATCTAAATGCCATAAGAAAATATGCATGGACTCTGAGTGTTTCAAAAATAGTTTCCATGTGGAGCATGGTGCATGCCTTTAATCCCAGCACTCAGAAGGCAGAGGCAGGCAGATCTCTGTGAGTTCAAGGCCAGCCTGGTCTACATAGTGCACTCCAGACCAGCTGAGACAAAGGGTGACCCTGTCTCAAAATAGTTTCCAAAGTTCAGACCAATACCAAAATACTAGATCATTGTCCAGAAATCACAATGCATTAAACCTTTTAAGTTGTATAACAGAAGAATTATTATGTTGTGGAAAACATAAAAGCTTTTTACTCCTGGTATGACTCCAAGTTATAAAATCTCCCTGGATCTCTTTTCTCATCTATAAAATTGAGATAATGTTATCTATCTTACAAAAATTTTTGAGAGAATAAATTAGATTACACCTGATAGCATGTCTGTGTACTTCACTGTAGGGACTAAATAAAGGGTAGGGCTACAAAACATCACTTTTCAAAGCTTTCCTTCAAAAACTAGTTTCATACTCCTCTACCTTCCCTCAAAAAATGTGGAATAGCTGAATATCATAGAGCCAATATTCAGGCTTTGTTGTCTCTTAAAGCAAAGAGTAAACTTAAACTATGACAATCATACTTGTAACTACTTTAAGTTTGAAAATATAATCAAAATTTCCAGTTTAATTTTATATATGCTTTTTATTCATACTAAAAAATATACCAGCTGGCAAAGTAGAAGGAATAATGTACCTGCTTCCACGGATCAAAGCTATAGTAATTACTAGAAGAAATAAGATGAAACCCCTCAACTACAGTGACTCCCTTAGCACTTCTACTGGAAGGACATGACTTGACTTTTTTCTTTATCATCTGACTTCCTACTCAAGTGATCTGGAAGTAGCTAAGGTAATAATTTCCTCTCATTAACTATTATTATGCAACTAGAGAAAATGTTTAACATCCTTCTCAACTTCTTTCATCCATCTTAATTCTGGTTATCTATTGTAAAGCTGATTAGTCTCTATAGAAAAAGCAACAATATCATGAGCTTTTCAAGTATTTTAATCTTTATACTGAAAATTAAATTCATTTCATTTCTATTTTTGCTCTCAACAAATATTTGTTACCTATGATATACTAAGGATACCACTAGGTTCTAAATATAAAGGTTTTCAGATTATTGATAAACTTTATGAGACAAATCACCAAAGAAAGATATAATTAAACATAAAATTTACTCAAAATTTATGTATCAAGAAAAGCAAATGAATCAAATGAAAAATACAAAACAAAATTTAACAAAATAAAGCCCTAAATCACAGTCTCAACTTTCTCTTTCTTAAAGGTAAACATAAATACATGTTATCTCTATTATAATATTGTCCCCTAAAAACCAACTGCTTTTTCTTTCTTGATATTAGTGCAAAATATTGATAGCCAACTTCATTTTTTGGTAAAATTAAGATAATGTTCTTCCTTTTTCTCTCCCCTTGCCCTACACACACATACACACACACACACACACACACACACACATACACACCTACACACACACATACACACACATACACACACAAATATAAATATGCTATTTACTCTCCTTTATATGATAACTGTCAGTAAGATCTCAAACAGCAAGAGTTGGACACAGGCCCACCATAAACGACTAGAAGCTACTATTCGATGCTAAGGACATGAAGAAGTAGAATGAATAGACAAGAGTAATCTTACAGGTATTAGACTAAACATGACAAGTATTCATAGTATTTCAAATCTTCATGATTTCGGGGCTGGAGAGATAGCCTAGTAGTTAAGAGCACGGACTGCTCTTGCAGAAGACCCGGGTTCGATCCCCAGCACCCATATGGCGGCTAAGAACCGTCTGTAACTCCAATTCTAGGAGAACTCCAGTTCCAGGGGAATCCGAGACCCTCTTCTGACCTCCGCGGCATTGCACGACGCGGGTGCACAAACCTGCATGCAGACAGTACATTCATACACACACACACAAAAAAAAAAAACTTCATGATTAGAAGGTTTTACTCTGGGGAATCACAAAAAATATTAATACGACTCCACAGATTTAACTTGCTACCATTTGTGACAAATGAATGAAATTGACCTGTTATAAATCAACTTATTTGCTTTTATATGTCATTCTTTAAAAAATCCAAAATACTGCCAGGCATGTAGGCACACCCCTTTAATCCCAACACTCAGGAGGAAGAGGCAGATGGATCTCTGTGAGTTCAAGGCCACCCTGGTCTACATAGCAGTTTCCAGGCCTGCCTGGGGGCTACAGTGAGACCCTGTCTTAAAAAAAAAAATCCAAAATACAAATGGTCACCAATGGTCACATTTAAGCACAAAATTAATATAAACTAGACAGCAGCTATCACTCCTGTGAAAACACAGGAAAATGATTATCTCCAAAATTAATTTTCTTAGTTTCCTTTCACTGCACCAGTTTTGTTGCATTTCTTTCCCTGTCATGAATTCTAAGGGTTGCAGATTCCATAGGTGAATGTTTCAATCTAATTGATATAAGCTTAAGAAAAGAAAAAAGTAGTCAAACTTTTTTGAAAAAAATTAGTAGATTGAAAATTACATTCAGTGTCTTTTTTAAAGTTCCAAGAAATGGTTTGGTTTCCTTTTTCTTCTCCCTACCCTGTACATCCTACAACCCCCCTTCCCACCCCCCCCCCTCCCATTCCATTTCATCCAGACAGAGGGTAACAGTCTGAGCTGCCCTGGTCGAGTTGATCCTAAAGTTAACATTCAGCAGCCCATTTCCAGACAGCAGCGCTAAATCTATTTGGATAAAACGCGTGTGACCCAGACAGTTGGCATTTGGCCCAAACGCATTGCACCAGCAGCTCAAATAAAAACAAGAGTAAGAAACTTACTCTCTTGTTCCCTTTCAGTGTGTTCTCTCACTCTCTTGCTCTCTTTACCTCTGGTACAAGAGGAAAACTTAGCAAAGACAGAAATTATAGTACATATTATCGGAAAGATTTTTCCAGTACTCCCTCCAACACTCTTGTTCTCTCCCTTAATCTCTGAACTGTAGTCCCATATACCATATATACAGGCATACCATGATAAACAAGGCTCCAGAGGGTTATGAGTCTAGCACATCCCAAGTGGCCAAAAGTAAATCAAAACCACACACTTTCGTCTCTTTAATTAGCCTACTAAGAGCTTAACGTATCTAGAGCATCTGAGCTACAGCTAGCAGATTACTGCTACCCTCAATGCAGGCATGAAATATGCACTTGTCTGAATACTGAAGACACTGACATGAAACTACAAATTGCAGAAGGCTTTCCTTTAAAAAAAAATAAAAACTGGAAATCACTTTCACACACACACACACACCATCATCATCATTTTCTCTATCAGTATCTGATGACTACTTAAAAGACCACAATACTCATAATCAAGTTCACTTTACAAAACATAAATTCATACAATGCATGTATTTTCACATCATAAAATACCTGTAAGCCCCAGAATTCTACAATCCCCGAGTATAGAGTTTAAAAGATTTCTATCTGTAAAAGGAGCTTAGTCAAACTCAGCCCCAGCATAAAGCCAGAGAGAAGAGAGAGAGAGAAGAGAATAGAGATGTAGAGAGAGAGAGAGTAGAGAAAGAGATTTTCTAAGCGTTATGTCAGAGACAACCAAAGCACAAGTTTTTTTTTTTTTTTTTTAAGGTTGCATTGAATATTGTGAAGGCTTCCTTACCGTTTTCATCTTCAAATTCTGATAAAAAGTAAGTTTCAAACAATAGAGATTGCACTGGGCGACTCACACACTCCCTCTTTTTTTTTTTTTTTTTTTTCCTTTTGACCCCCCCCCCCCCTTTGCAAAGCCACACCAGTCAGTTATTCTGCAGCCAGAATAAAACACTATAGTCTGGCTAAACCCGAGCTTTAAAGAACGGACTTTCTGATTTGGCAGTTTAAAGAAAAATTAAAAAAAAAAAAAAAAAAAAAAAAGCCTTCAATACATCCAAGGCTATCAACCTGAGACTTGCTTTGCAAAACCCCCTTCTCTCCCTCCCCCCACCCACCCACCCCCCCAAAAAAGGAAAGGAAAAAGAAAAGAAAAGAAGAGGGGAAAGGCTTATTGGGGGTGGAAGTGGTGCCCTCTCTTCCTGGACAGCTTAGTGCCTTTGCTATGCAAATAACATGTGCAGAGCATCAAAAGGTATCAGGAGAAAAGAAGACAAGAGGAGCAGGAAGGGCAGCAAAAGTTTTGTTGAAGTAGCCCTAGAGCTCACTACCGGCCCCCAGCCAACTTCAATTGCAGCAGAAGAAAATTTTGGCAGCTTTCCTCAGAGGCAGAACAAACTGACGTCAGTCTGCAGATGTGCCTGGGCTGCGTCGGGTGCGCATGTGTCCTGGGTCGTCACGTGGAGGGGGAGGGGAGGTAGAGGTACAATCAGGGTAACCAACTACCAGCCATTCAGAAAGGCTTAGACAATGTCAACTTTTCCACCCAGTGAATGAGAGAAATTCTGGCCTTCTAACCTCTCTCCTCTAACCCACTCCGCCTCTTTCCTCCTACTTATAACCTCTTTTTAGAGAGGCTTGTCTAGTTTATGACGACTGCTTCTTGAAGAAAAGGGAGCAGAGAGGTTGGTTGACTTTAGACAAACTAATGTCACTGTTAAGACTCTCGGTGTCATTCTCTGCATTTTTCTATATCTGTACAAAAACGTTCAAAGCTGCGCGTGAACACATGCTTTCCGAGGAATTAGAGAAAACTTTAGATAATGGTGCAAGCATATTTCAAAGCTCTACATGTGTACAAAACGCTTGTGTGTTGAATATATACTTCAACAAGTGAAGTTACCCCGCAAAAGAACAAAAACTAAACTGAGAACTGCACATTTTCCACGTGATTATCGACTTCAGGTTATGTAGAGATTTAAAAGGAAAAAAGGGAGGTGGGGGAAGCTTGCGTTATTTCCAGATGAGAGTGAGGCTGGGCGGTGTTTTAAACTGCAACCGGGAAAGGCACAAGTGAAATGTTTTTTGTTTTGTTTTGTTTTGAAGTCAGTACATTGAATGAAACTTCAATGACTACCCAAAGGAAAATAAATCCGAAATCAGCCCCCCAAAAAGGTAAGAAGGGGAGGAAACAGGAACCCAGCTGCGATCTCAAGATAAACAAACAAAAACCTCAAAACTGGTTCTTCAAGCTTTCCAATCCCACCCTCCCCCTCCACCCCTTACACACCAGCTGCCAGTCCAGCCTTTAAGGATAAAATACCACCACAATGTAGCACTTTCGCTTTCATTTGCTGGGAGAAAGCCCCTGGCATTAAGTCGTAGAGAAAATGCCCGTTTGCTTTCTATGTCCTACGCAAGCAAACAGCGTCTGGCACACGTATCGGAAACAGGACAAAATGTGAAAACAGCTCAGGACAAACGCTGCCTTTCAGTGGTGTAATCTGCTGCATCATTTATCTGTCTCTACCGTAGAGTGTGGGCTTGAGAGTTGTTTAAGTTTCCAAGGTTGGGGGAGGGGGAAACTGAACGTTGAAATTCCAGTCCTTAGTTAACACCAAGTCAATTTCCGATGGCCAGAACCAGAAAAGGGAATTGGACCTGAGGGAAAAGGATGGGGAGGAGGAACTTTCTAAATACCAGCTCTTAAATTTCTAACTTCTGCTAACGTTATTGTCCATTTGAATTTTTTCCTTCCTCCCCCGGAGGTAGTAGGTGTAATTCTGGTCAATCCATGAATAGCTGGTTTATAGAAGGTACGAATAGACTAAGAACATCCAACAGTACAGTGACTTCAGGGTTGAAAAGCAATGGCCTTTGTCCACAGTTAATAATCTTCATTTTGACCTTAATCAGTAGTAGTACACGGTAAATGCCATTTCAAATGTAGACATACTTTTTGTAGTTAGCATTGACAGTTTTAAATAAAGATTCATTGAGCTCTGTGTGTCCGTGTATAATTATGTGTAAAATATATCGAGATGGCTAAATTTCAAAGCAATAATAGTAAACACCAAAAATAAAAGTGGGCACAGAGCTGTCTTTCCATAAAATCACCTGTTAAATATGTATGAACTTTAACCTTCCAGAGTTTTTCAAACACTGGTGTAAGATAGGTAAGCAACACAGAGAAGTCAAAGTGTCACCACTAATCATCTCTATAATCTACCTGAAAAACTTTCACTCTCAATTAAGGTAAACTGCCCTAGGAGGCAGCCACTCTGTAAAGCTTAATCAGTGAGAAGTGGACTTTAATTACTTATGCAAAGAGTGCCATCCTGCGTCTAAAGAGAGTAATGAAAATTTTCTAATTTTTCTTGTCTCTTCCAAATGATAGTTAAGAATATTATGAATAAGAGTGAAAAATTATTAGTGTGAGAAATGAGGGGTCCATTTAAATTTATGTACATATATGAGCATGTACATTATTACTAAAAATAGCAAATGAAAGGAAAAATAGTGTAATAAGCCCCAACATAGCCAGCATACAGTTTTAACACTTGTTGAAATTTGGCCCATCTTATTTTCTCTCTAGTCTTATTCATTCCACTCTAGTGGATTATTTTGAAACCAACCCCCAGATACTAATTGTCTCTATTAAGTACTTCCCTGAATGTCTACAATATAAGGATTAAGCCTTAAAAACTACACTATTATTAATTTTAAAGCAATTAACTCCTTCATGTAGCCAAATATCAATATTTCAAATTTCCCAACGCAGACATTATCTTCTTAATGTAATCAAAACCTATACTTTACATTGTGCTGACCCTGCCCCCCCCGTGTGTGTGTGTGTGCATGTGTGTGTGTGTGTGTGTGTGTGTGTGTGTGTTCTGAGAAAGGGGCTCTTTTATGTAGCCCAGGCTTGACCTGAACTCAAGACTATCCTTCTGCCCAGCCTCCCATGTGCTAGGATTACAGATGTGCACAAGCACACACATCTTTACTGATCTATCTCTGATATCTACTTTTCCAGGAAACTTTGCTTCTTTTAAGAGGTAAGGTCTCTTGTGTGGTGGTACACACCTTTAATCCCAGCACTCAGAAGGCAGAGGCAGGCAGATTTCTGTGAGTTCAAGGCCAGGCTGGTCTACATAGCAGCTCCAGGCCAGCTGGGACTAAAGGGAGACCCTGTCTCAAAAAGACCAAAAAAAAATTTTTTTAAAAAAGGAGGTAAGGTCTCAGGTAAGGTCTCTCGGGCTGGAGAGATAGCCTAGCTGTTAAGAGTGCCGACCGCTCTTACAGAGGACCCGGGTTCGATCCCCAGCACCCACATGGCGGCTGAGAACCATCTGAAGCTCCAATTCCAGGAGAACTCCAGTTCCAGGGGAATCCGAGACCCTCTTCTGACCTCCGCGGCGTTGCACGACACGGGTGCACAGACTTGCATGCAGACAGTACATTCATACACATACAAAAATAAATAAAATAAAAAAAAATTTAAAAAAAAAAGGAGGTAAGGTCTCTCATGTAGCCCAAGCTTGTCTAAAATATTCTATGTAATTCAGGCTGACCTCAAATCTGTGATCCTCCTGCCTCAACCTCCCAATTGCTGACATTACAAGCCAATGCCTCCCATCAGATTCTATGAGTAAGCTCAGAAATTAAAATAGTTATATGAAAAAGTGGACCAACAAGCGCATAGCCTGATGCTAAGTGCTCAGTCTAAAGACATTTTACAAAGTAAACTTGCAAAACAGTAAAAATATATTCACTTACTAATTTCAAGTATATAATACATTTTTTGTAAATTTTTATTGAATTTTTGTGTTTTTCACACAGAACATCTTTTCTTTATTTTTTTTTTAATATGGAATGCTTCACGAATTTGTGTGCCATCCTTCCGCAGGGGCTATGCTAATCTTCTCCCCATTGGCACCCTATATAGTCCCCCTACTGTCATTCATATATCCTGTCATTTGTGTTAAGGTCTATCATGCTAATTAAGTTAGTGTCCCCAGATATCCCTCAGTGTAAGTTCATCCACTGGGGCCTAGTCAGTCTCTCTAGAGTCCCTCCCTTTAAGATCAGCTCTTCCTCAGCAGTCAAAATTTCTTCAACTAAGATTGGGGCCTCCTGTCTGTTTCCATAGTTCTGTGTTGGTTTATTTTCTGCTTAAATTTGTGTGGGTCTTGTGCATGCTGACTCCATTGCTGTAGGTTCATATGAGCAAGGTCTCAGGAGCCTATAAGGGTCTGTTTCCATATGGTTATGGAGTACCATCCAAGGACTCACACTCTGCAGACTTATTTTCTATGTTTTGGGCATTTATGACCTTTTGTGTTCCTGGCCTTCTGCTGCATGAGGGCACTACATTGATGAGAAGTGAAAGATGCATTAGTGTTCCCTTTACCCCTTGGTCTATGTTCCATGAGTCTTGAGCTTAAAGGTTGCACTGTAGATGTGCCACTTAGGTTTGGGCAATTTACAGAAAATCTCTATTTGTGACCAATTCTGGAACTCTGTAATAATCTCTGTCTGATGAAAAAGAAGCAGCGTCTTTGATGGGTGGTAACCGGGATACTTGTCTATATTAGGATCTACATTTTACTCATAAGAAATGAGTGTAAGAAATTACATGCTTTTCCGGTGCAGCGCCGCGGGGTGAGGAGCTCCTGTGTTCAGTCGTAGCCATGCCATCCAAGGGTCCTCTACTGTCAGTGCAGGTCTTCGGACTCAAGAAGCCAGCCACAACTACCAGACACTGCAAACCGGGAAATGGCCTCATCAAGATAAACCGGCGTCCTCTGGAGATGATCAAGCAGTGGAGGAGCGCACGCTGCAGTACAAGTTACTGGAGCCAGTTCTGCTTCTGGGGAAGGAGCAGTTTGCTGGCGTGGACATCAGGTTACCGGTGGTGGTCATGTAGCCCAGATTTATGCTATTCGACAGTCCATCTCCAAAGCCCTAGTGGCCTACTACCAGAAATATGTGGATGAGGCTTCAAAAAAAGAGATCAAATACATCCTTATCCAGTATGACCGGACCTTGCTGGTAGCTGATTCCTGCCGATGCGAGTCCAAAAAGTTTGGGGGTCCTGGTGCCCGTGCTCGCTACCAGAAATCCTACTGATAAACCCATTCCAAGGATCAGGGTTTACCTTTATAATAAACACTTTGGGATTGTAAAAAAAAAAAAATTTACATTTGTCTTGGGATGAGACAAACTTGGGGTTTTCTCTCAAATCTATGACCTCTCCAGCCAAGTGTATTTGGCTATATTTACAATAGCACACGAGTTTCCTCTGATTGAGTGGGCTTTAAGTCCAATTATGTAGCTGCTGATTCCACCCATGATAAGTGTCTCTACCACGCCAATCTTATTTGCTATGCTAGTCATTGATGTGGTTATTAGGCCTTAAAGCTGGCTTGGACCATTGATGTTCTCCCTTAGACGTTTGTGTAGTACTCTCCAAAACTGAGAGCTAGCTTTCCAGCAAAGTGCCTTCCAAGTCAGTTGGAATTCCATTGCTCTAAATCCTGTATCTGAAGTATGTCCCGTCTTCAGCAATAGGGTTTTAACCTTCAAGTTCTGGGAGGGAATCAAGGGCTTTGGCAATACCCTGTGTAATTTTGGGGCTCCCATGGCCAACAACTATACGGTTTCTACTGTCTGGCACTGTTTCTTTTTAGGTAGCCTTCAGGTATACACCTGGACTCATGTAGAGATATTGCATATGTATTGTCAGGTTTCTGGACTAATATAATTTTCTCTGACTTTTTATACTATTTAGGCATTATTTATCTCTCCTCTTCTTGCCCTGTCTAACCCTCCCTCATGCCCTCCCCATTTAAAGTATCCATTTCCCCCATTTCTCCTTTGATAATTTCTGTCTTCTATGGTCCCACCTCTGTGGAGCTTCTTCCCCTTTATCCCCATAGTTCCTTGCATAACTCTCCTCTCCCTCCCATTTAAATACCCCCATTTTACCTATTTCTCTCTTAGTAATACCTGTCTCCTAACTATTCTTCTCTCTCAGCTCCTTTCCTTTTACCTCCATGCTTCCTTTCCATTTTCCTGGTTCCTCAGTTACATCAGGATATATACTCACAAATAAGGATTTGGTGGTAGGATCCATAAATGAGGGAGAATGTACATCTTTGTTTTTCTGAGTCTGTATTACTTCACTTATAAATAAGTTTCTAGTTTCATCCATTTATGAGGGAGAATGTACATCTTTGTTTTTCTGAGTCTGTATTACTTCACTTATAAATAAGTTTCTAGTTTCATCCATTTACCTTCAAATTTCATGATTTCATCTTTCTTTCTTTCTCTTTCTTTTTTCTCTCTTTCCTTTCTCTCTCTCGCTTTCTTTCTTTCTTTCTTTCTTTCTTTCTTCTTTCTTTCTTTCCTTTCTTTCTTTCCTTCCTTCCTTCTCTCTCTCTCTCTCTCTCTCTCTCTCTCTCTCTCTCTCTCTCTCTTTCTTTCGTCTTTTTGAGACAGGGTCTCCCTGTAGCTCTGGCTGTCCTGGAACTCACTCTGTAGACCAGGGTGGCCTTGAACTCACAAAGATCTGCCTGCCTCTGCCTCCCTAGTGCTAGGATTAAAGGCGTGCACCACCACATTCGGGTAATTTTTAATTTTTAAAATTCTCCACACTGCTTTTCATAGGAGTTGCATGAATTTGCAATCCCGCCAGCAGTGAATGAGCATTCACCTTTCCCCACATCCTCTCCACCATTGGGTATAATTTGTTCTCTTGATCTTAGTTTTAATTTGCATTTCTCTAATTACTAACAATGTTGAGCACTTTCTAAGATGTTTCTTCATAATCTTTATTTCTTCTTCTGAGAACTCTGTTCAGATTCTTGGCCCATCTTTTAATTGGGTCATTTGTTTTCTTTATTTATTTATTTATTTATTTTTAGTTCTTTATATATTCTGCATGTTAAACCTTTGTCAGGTGTGTTGCTGGTAAAGATTTTCTCCTACTCTGTGGGTTTTCTCTTCACTTCCTTGGTGTCTTTTGCTGTGCAGAAACTTCTTAGTTGAATGAGGTCCCACTTGTTGACTGTTGACCTTAATTTTTGAGCAACTGATATCCAATTTAGTCCTTTCCTATACCTATATCTTGTAGTGTACATTACTGCCAATGTTTTCTTCTAACAATTTCAGAGTTTCAGGTCTTACACTGAGGTCTTTAATTCATTTGTGCACTTCTACAAGTGGAGATCAAGTTTTGCCAACATTGTTTGTTGAAGACTTTTCTACATTGTGTGTTCTTGGCACTTTTGTCAAATATGAGGTGGCTGAAATTGTGTGTACTCATGTTTGGGTCTTCACTTATGTTCCATTGATCTGTGTCTATGTTTGTGCCAGTAACATGCTGTTTTAATGACAATAACTCTGTAGAACTGATATAGTACAACCCCAACTTAATACATTATTATTAATTATAATGACTGGGACTTTTGAACTTATTTATCCTGATTTTTTTTTTTTTTTCTTTTTGAGACAGGGTCTCCCTATAGCCCCAGCTGACCTGGAACTCACTATGTAGACCGGCCTGGCCTTGAACTCACAGAGATCTGCCTGCCTCTGCCTCCTGGTAAATGAATTTTTTTTAATCTGTTGACCAAAACCTCCATCAACCCCTTTTGCCCTGAATCTTTTTAAATCTATAGGTTCTGCTGGGAGTGGTGGCACACATCTTTAATCCCAGCCCTTGGGAGGCAGAGGCAGGCAGATCTCTGTGAGTTCAAGGCCAGCCTGGTCTACATAGTGAGTTCCAGGACAACTGGGGCTACAGGGAGACCCTGTCTCAAAAAAATTAAAAAAAAATTTTTTGCAGGGCGTGGTGGTGCATGCCTTTAATCCTAGCACTTGGGAGGCAGAGGCAGACGGATCTTTGTGAGTTCAAGGCCAGCCTGGTCTATAGAGCAAGTTCTAGGACAAGCTGGGGCTACAAGGAGACCCTGACTCAAAAAGACCCCCCAAATTTTTTTTAATCTATAGGTTCTACCTTATCTTTCTTATATAAATGTTTTGCCATCATTTTAAAATATTTTTATGCCTATGAGTGTTTTGCTAGAATGTGTGTAAATGCACTATGTTTGCACAATGCCAACAGAGGTTGGCAGAGGCCAGAAGAGGGCATCAAATTCCCTAAAACTGGAGTTGTTAACTGTCATATAGGTACTGAGAATTGAACCTAGGTCCTATGTAAGAGCATCCAGTGCTCTTAACTGCTGGGCTATCTCTCCTGCCCCTTGATATGTTTTTTTTCCCCCTTGACATGTTTTTAAAAGATAATTTTATTATTTTTAATTATGCGTATGGGGGGTATGTACCTGTGAGTACAGAAGGACAGATGCCAACAGAGGCCAGAGTCATCAGATCTCCCACAGCCCAGTGTGGGTCCTTTTCCACAGCATTACTTACTTTTAACTGCTGAGCCAGCTCTCTAGCAGCTTGCCCTTTTTTTTCTTTGTTTATTTCATTAAAATATATGAGGGCTGGTAGTATAACGAGGTAGTAGAGCAGTTATCTACTGTGTATAAAGCAGTGGTTAAATTTCCAGCACTAGAGTGGAGGAGAAAAAGGAAATATTTTATGCAGATTTAAGTTAAACAATGAATGAATTCAGGTGAAATAGAAATTCTTTAAAATTTTTATAGTGACTAGTCTTTTTCCCTTTTAAAATTTTTCCATCCATTTTCTTTTTTTTTCTGTTTAATTAAAAGATGAAGATTACGCGCAGAACAGGATTGATAGCAACCCCTAGTTACACTCTAAAAAACAACAAAAGCTTTGCAAGCAGTTTTTGAAAACTTAACAAATGAAATGAACAGAGCCTATTCAGACAACTGAGGGCAGAAGAGAAATAATGGACCAGGGCTAGGATGAGGTTCAATGGTACAACACGTGCCTAGCATGTAAGGGCCTGAATTTTATCCCACCACTAAAAAAAATAATGGGAGAGAGAATATATTCAAAGGCTAAAAAAAAGGCCAAGAAGTCTGAAAATCAGAGATTAGTACTGAGGAACTTTTAGTGGTAAGTACAGAAACCTTTTTTTTTATTTTTTTGGTGGTCTTTTCGAGACAGGGTCTCCCTTTAGTCCCAGCTGGCCTAGAGCTCGCTATGTAGACCGGGCTGGCCTTGAACTGACAGATATCCACTTGTGTCTGCCTCCCAAGTGCTGAGACAAAAGACATGTGCTACCATGCCTGATGACCTTTTGAATTTTTTAATACATGTAAATTAAATTTAAATTTCAAGCTAAAGAGTAAGGAATTTATTCAAATTTGATGAAAATATTCCTGATTTTGTGCTTGCTTAGAGTTATTAAATTGAAGAAGAAGATAATTTATTCATTCTTTCTCTGAAACATTGAAAGAAGACTTAACATATTCAAATCCAGTTCTGCCAGGGCATGGGGATGCCTACCTTTAGGGAGTCAGACCTCTATGAGCGGCCCTCAATTTTCCAGGGATTGTACTGTCTTCTTATCTCACCTTGGGTGTGCTGACATTAGAGATATAAGCTACTACATCAGGCTTTATGTGGGTTCTAGGCATCTGAACTCTAGCCCTAATGCTCACATGGCAGGTACTTTAACCACTGAGCCATTTTCTGAGGTTCAATACTCTATACTTTTATTTATTTATTTATTTATTTATTTATTTATTTATTTATTTATTTTTGGTCTTTTTGAGACAGGGTCTCCCTATAGCCCCAGCTG
Source organism: Rhizomys pruinosus (assembly GCA_009823505.1). Taxonomy (NCBI): domain Eukaryota; kingdom Metazoa; phylum Chordata; class Mammalia; order Rodentia; family Spalacidae; genus Rhizomys; species Rhizomys pruinosus. The sequence goes on along the minus strand of VZQC01004901.1, from coordinate 463,094 downwards.
TCCTGGAACTCACTCTGTAGACCAGGCTGGCCTTGAACTCACAAAGATCCGCCTGTCTCTGCCTCCCAAGTGCTAGGATTAAAGGCGTGCGCCACCATGCCTGGCTAAAGAAATCCTTTTTTTTTTTTGGTCTTTTTGAGACAGTGTCTCCCTGTAGTTCCAGCTGTCCTGGAACTCTTTCTGTAGACCAGGCTGGCCTTGAACTCACAAAGATCCACCTGTCTCTGCCTCCCGAGTGCTAGGATTAAAGGCGTGCACCACCACGCCCGGCTATACTCTATACTTTTAGAACAATACATTTGATTCCTCCAATGAGATGGAATGTCAATTTGATATAGTAAAATAAATATTTTCTAATCTTTTAAAATATTATGACAGCAGATTAAAGAGATGGCTCAGCAGTTAAGAGCACTGGCTGTTCTTGCAACGACCTGGGTTCATGTCTCAGCACCCAAATGGTGGCCACCAATCATCTGTAACACCAGTTCCAGGGGATCCAACACCCTCTTATGACCTCCACAGGTACTGCACAACACAGGTGCACCTACCTACATGCACTCATACACACAAATTAAAGCCAGGAGTGGTGGTGCACGCCTTTAACTCCAGCACTCAGGAGGCAGAGGCAGGCGGATCTCGGATCTTTGTGAGTTCAAGGCCAGCATGGTCTACATAGCAAGTTCCAGGACAGCTAGGGCTAGTGGGAGACCCTGTCTCAAAAAGAGCCCCCCAAAAAAGAAACAAATTAAAAATACTAAAATATTTAAAAAATAAGGCTATTACAGAATTTCTTCATTAAGTGCAGTCTCAAAGCATAAAGACTGACTTTATTAAATGAAATTTATTTTAACTTTATTAAATGGAATTTGAGAACCCATTAAAAATGAAAAATATAAGTCAAAGATTGGGAGACTTAGCAACAAGTATAATTAAAACTGACAAAATATCTGGAATATTTGAAAATTATCTCACAAGTCTCACAAGAGACCAAAACATAATTAAAAATGGTATGTTTGAGTAAGCAGTAAGAGGAAAAAAGCTAATAAAATATAAATGAATAAGGTGTTCAGTCTTACTAAAAGTCATAGAAATGGAAATGTTTCATTTTCAATAGGGATAGAAATGTTAAATTTCATATCAAGCATGGAGAGGGTTTAGAGAACTAAACACCTCAAAGTTTTGGCAGGAAGTATGGCAAGGGACTGGGGATTGAACCTAGCTACAGTTTTCAACAAACTCAGCAGTTCTCTATCACTGAGCTATACTCCCTATCAGAGGGTTTTCTATCACCTTACACCGTCTTTAAATGCTTTTTTGTTATTGCTGTTTGATGATGGGTTTTGTTTTTGTTGTTGTTGTTTTGTTGTTTGAGACAGAGTCTCACTATGTACCCCAGGCTGGCCTTAAACCTAATATTTAGTGCAGGCTGGTCTTCAACTCCTGAACTTGGAGGCTCCACTCCCAAGTGCTCAGATTACAGATATGTTTTATCAGACCTTTTTTTTTTTTTTCTCTCTTTTTGAGACAGGGTCTCCCTTTAGTCCCAGCTGGTCTGGAACTAGCTATGTAGACCAAACTGGCCTAGATCTCACAATGCTGGGATTAAAAGTGTGGACCACCATGCCTGACTCACTTTTAAATTTTTAATAGTATACAAAATACATACCTCAAACTTACAAAAATCTACACAGGAAGAATATATACTATTTTGAAGATTGGAGTTACCTGAAGTACTGAAAATAGAGAACGAGATTAAGCAAGATCACAAAGTAGACACCAAGTAAATCTGTTAAATTTTGCTGGCTTTTCTCTACCTTCCTCGTATTGGGACTAAAGGTGTGTGCCACCATGCCTCTTATTTGAAAAAGACAAACTGTGGGGCTGGAGAGATAGTCTAGCGGTTAAGACCACTGACTGCTCTTGCAAAGGACCCGGGTTCGATCCCCAGTACCCACATGGCGGCTAAGAACTGACTGTAACTCCAATTCTAGAACTCCAGTTCCAGGGGAATCCGAGACCCTCTTCTGACCTCCACAGCATTGCACGACACAGGTGCACAAACCTACATGTAGACAGTACATTCATACACATACAAAAATAAATAAAATTAAAAAAAATTCATTAAAAAAACTTAAAAAAAAAGAAAAAGACAAACTGAATTATTATCATAAAATTTAACATCTGCAATATCAAGGTATTGAATGCATACACAAATATATTATCTTAATCTCTATCTGGCTGAAATTAAATTTTAAAAGGGGGAAGCTGGGTATGATGGAGGCTAAGGCAGGAAGTTCGTTGCTAGTTCAAGGCCAACCTGGACTACATCCTCAGATGCAGGCCAGCCTGAGTTACATAGCAAGACCTTGTCTCCAAAACAAAAACAAAGAAAAACCAGAGGGAAAGAAAATACTGCTATTATTCATTATTACAATTTCAGAAGTTTTATTATTTGAATTTGTAATTAGAACTATATTAGGGTTTAGTAACAAAGTAAAATACATGTACTGCCACATGTTTTTTTTTCTTCCATTTTTTTCTTTTTATGTGTATGAGTGTACTGTCTACATGCAGGTTGGTGCACCCGTGTCATGCAATGCCGTAGAGATCAGAAGAGGGAAGAGGGTGTCGAATTCCCATGGAACTGGAGTCAAAGATGGTTCTTAGCCGCCATGTGGGTGCTGGGAATTGAACCCGGGTCCTCTGCAAGAACAGTCAGTGCTCTTAACCGCTGAGCCATCTCTCCAGCCCCGTGTATGGGTGTTTTGCCCCCATGTATAAAGTGCACTAGATGCTTGGTCCTCCACAAAAGCTAGTCACCTCTCCTGCCCCTAGATTTTGATTTTCAGGTTTGGAATACTCAACCTATAATGCAAAATGCCTGAAAATACTTATTACATTCTAGCTTTCCCATTCCTAATGGCAATAGTAGTGTAATTTATAAACCCCACCACCACAACAAACCCCCATAGTTTTGTTATGGGTTAATATGAAGGTAGGTATACACTGATGTAGGACAAATTAAAATCTTAGGTTGGAAATTAAATACAAAGGAATAAAATGCCACTGACTATTTATTGTATTTTATCTGATACATTTCTACATTAGCATTTCTGACTCCATCACTTATTTTTTTGCTTATGTTAGTCACTATAGCAACATATCTGAGAAAAACAACTTGAGCAAAGATTTCTTTGTGCTCAGAGTTTTAGAGATTTTAGTCCATGGGTTGGGCAGCTACAAAACTAAGCATGTGCAGCTCTTAAAAACCCCACCAAATGACAGTTTCATGACCTTTCATTGGTGACACTCAACTGGTAAGGGGAAACTGGTTCAATTGCACATAGTCCATAGCTTCAAGTGAATTAATATACATGTCCTTGAGGCATGGTTATCTCAGTTGGCAGATAATCATCACAAAAGGTGGAAGGAGTCAAATAATCTCACCAATTATGAGTTTATAAAAAGTAACACCCTTTCCAGAGCACCCTAACTACTCTGTGCAGGTCCTCACAAAGTCACTGTTAGCATTGTTCCCACTGTGTATGCTTTTGCTTTCTTTTTAAAATATTTTATTCATTTTTATTTTATGTGTGTGTATCAACTGAATGTATTTAAGTGCACCTGTTGCTGTTGTGCAATGCCTTGGGTAGTCAGAAAAGGGACTGGAGCCATGTGGGTGCTGGGAATTAACCCAGGTCCTCTACAAGAGCAGCCAGTGCACTTAACTGCTGGAGCCTTCTCTCCAGCCCTATTTTTGCTTTCTTATTCTGGTTAGTTTCCTGTTCCTGTGGGGGGAAAAAAACAAAACAAAACAAAACAAAACAAAACAAAACAAACAAAAAAACCACTGGGCAAAACCAACATGGGGAGAAAAGGGTTTATTTGGCTTATAACACAGTTCATCATCAAGGGAAGCCAAGGTAGGAAGTCAGGTTGGGATCCTGGAGCACAGATCCCAGAGGAGTGCTGCTTACTGGCTTGGGATCAATCTGCTTTCATATACAATATGGGCCACTTGCCCAGGAGTGGCACTACTCACAGTGGGCTGGGCCCTCTGACATGGATCAACAATCAAGAAAATTCCCCACAGACATGACCATAGGCCAGACCAATGGAGACAATTTCTCAATTGTCCAGTAGACAACTAAAGCTATCCAACGCATTTCTCAAATATTTCCTCTCTATATAAAACTTTTACTTGCTGGCCTTGTATGTCTGTTTATAACTTTTTAAATTTATAAACACGAACATGGACCAAAGAGGTCTAATCTCCTCAGTCTCCTCAAGACTAAGGGAGAAAAATCTTGAATATAGAAAGGGTGTTTGCCAAAATCAGACATCCATTTGTGATAAAATTAAAACAAACAAAAAAACAAAAAAACTCTCAGGGATGGAGAAGTAGCTCAGCAGTTAACAGCACTTCTTGCTCTTCTAGGGGATTGGAATTGGGTTCCCAGCACCCATATCAAGTGGCTAACAATCACTTATAACTTCAGCTCTAGAGGATCAGAGATCCTTCTCTGGCTCCTGCTGGCATTCGCACACAGGAGGAAGCATATACTGAAACAGATACACACACACAAACAAATAACTCTGTATGGAAGAGATGGCTCTGTAGTTAAAAGCACTTGTTGAAAATGCAGAGAACCCTAGTTTGGTTCCCAGCACCCACATGGTGGTTCACAACCATCTATAACTCCAGTTCTAGGGGGTCTTCCACCCTCTTCTGGACTCCACCAACACCAGGCATATGTGATAAACATACATGCAAGCAAAACACTCATACATGTAAATATAATAAGTATTTTTAAAAACTTCAATAAGATGTAAGGTGTCTTCCTTCCTTCCTCAACTTGATAAAGAATATCTGCAAAACCCTATATACTTGGTGGAAAACTAGATGTTTTCTCTAAAGTCAGAAACAAGTTAGGAATGCACCTTATTTTTTATTTAGTGTCATACTGGAAGTACTCAATGTAATAAGATAACTCTAGCAATCGATGGTGGAAAAAAAGGTCAGGTTTGGTAGGACACACCTTTAATTCAAGCCCTCAGGAAGCAGAAGCAGTGGATCATTGTAAGTTTGGAGCCAGCATTGATCACTGTCTATTTGTTGACTGTGAATACAATGTGACCAGCTTCTGCTTCTGCTGTGACTCCCTACAATGATGGACTTTAACCTCAAACCAAGGCCAAATAAATAATTTCTGTCTTAAATTGCTATTCTCAGGGTGTTTTTTTTTTTTTTAAACATTTTTTAAAATTTTACTTTTATATGTGTATGAATGTACTGTCTGCATGTAGGTTTGTGCACCCATGTCATGCAATGCCGCAGAGATCAGAAAAGGGTCTCGGATTCCCCTGGAACTGGAGTTCTCCTGGAATTGGAGTTACAGATGGTTCTTAGCCGCCATGTGGGTGCTGGGGATCGAACCCAGGTCCTCTGCAAGAGCAGTCGGTGCTCTTAACCACTAGGCTATCTCTCTAGCCCCTCTCAGGGTGTTTTATCACAGCAGTTAGTAAAGGAAATAAGGCAGACAATTAGTTCCAGGAGTGGGGCTATTGCTTGATAAACCTGACTATGTGGTTCTTGGGCTTTTGGAACTGGTTTGTGGGAGAAATATAAGTTTAGAGCTTGGGCTAGAAAAACTCCAGCTACCATATTGGAAACAGAGCTTAATGGGTCATTCTGGTGGGATCTTAAAAGACAAGAATGCTGAGAAATGTAAATAGTGGAGGTAGCTCATGGGGACTCTATCATAAACTACACTGGGGGCCGTTCATGTAATATTTCAGGCAAGAATTTTACTACATTTTGCCCAGGTCCTGAGAACTTGAATAAAGCTGAATTTAATTAAAGTAACTTGTTTGGCAGGAAAAAATTCATGAAAGGAGATCATGCTGGTGTTGAGAAAGTAGTTATAACTGCTTAAGAGATTACCACTACTGGGCACACATTTAATCACAGCATTCGGGAGGCAGAGGCAGGCAGATCTCTGTGAGTTCAAGGCCACCCTGGTCTACAGAGAGAGTTCCAGGCCAGCTGGGGATACAGGGAGACCCTGTCTGGAGCACAGCAAATTTCATCACAAGCCTCAGATGCTAGACATACACCTGCAGGATTTTGGTCTATTTCTTTTCTGGGTTGGGATTCTTTGGGGGGTTTTTTTGTTTGTTTGTTTTGTTTTGGTTTTTTTAGCATTTGAAATATATATTATTTTATTTATAAGCAGAACAAATGAAGATAAACATAATATGGAACATGCTGAAATATCTTCAATACAATGAGATTTTACTCCAACGAAATGAGAATACAAGTGATATCAAGAAAATTAGAACACTACACAGTCTACAAGTTATCAATATCATAGATAAAATTACGAATGCAAGGACACCACTCATTTCCATGCTCACAGTTGCAGTGACATACAAGTATGAGGACTGGAGAGGGGAGAAGGGGTAACGTTGTCATTCTCATATTCCTAACCAAGACAGAAGCCAGCAATGTCAATAAAAACAACAACTACACATATAAGTCAATCTTGTTTAGGGCTTGCCTAAAATTCGAGATTTTTATTCAACTCTCTTAAATGGTAACAAAACTGGCTCACAGAGGAGACTCAATTAATGAGACAACCTTGCTGTCATTTGTAGAATAAAAATGTCTATGTGTTACATTAATTATATACCCCATGCATAAAAGTCTCTACCATTTTTAAAGTAAAATGAATAAAATATGATGGTATATAACAGGACATGAAAGTACAAGACAAGATATACTGAAAATAGAGAAGTTCTAATATTCCATTCCAGGCAATTACTTGCCAAAAGTAGTTCATTTCTATTCCTAGGAAGTCCTCTATACAAATTGTGAGATTAAAATAAAGATGCAGAAGGATCCCAGAAGTATTAATTGTGACAGTGTTTGGGTGATATTGTGGATAGAACCTCATCAGATGGAATATTTCATGTACTTGCGTTGATCAGCCACCACCTTCCTGAATCAGCCTCCTAAGTGCTGGGATTACAAGCATGCAATTCTGCTCTCTGCCAATCTTTAATTCTTCAAACATTCATCTTGAACTCTCCTATAAAACTTGTTACTCCATCAATAATACATAAAATTTTACTAAATTTTTTTTTTTTTTAGATGTGGTCTCCTTTTAGTCCCAGCTTGCTTGGAACTCTCTACATGTGCAAAAATTCAGTTAACTATGAATTGGTTAGCATTCTAACCAATGGGACCTTCCTGGCCATGCTCACAGGGTGGGATGTGGTAACACAAAGGTCTAGGGTTTGCCCCTGGGAGATGAGTCGCACTGGCTATATAACACAGCCATTTATTGAATAAAGCTCTGTTTTTGGATACCTTACAATGTGTCCATGTGCTGTACTTTTCCATGCATGTTTTCTACAATGCTCACTATGGGAATAAATGGGATGACCCATAGCTATGTAGACCAAGCTGGCCTTGAACTCAGACAGGATCCACCTCCCCCTGCCTCCCAAGTGCTGGGGATAAAGGTGTGTACCACCACACCTGGCTTTGATTCTTCCATCTTAGAATAGTAATGTTTCTATGCACCATAGTATATTGTATACTTTATTCAAATGTATATTTTTATTGAATTTTTGTGGATTTCATACATTTTAATCATATTTAGACATTATCTGCAATCCAGCCTGCCCACAGGATTTCATGCATTCAGTCATATATGTTAAATCCTATCAAGTTATAGTTAAGAGATTACATTGAGTCTCAGATGAAATGTGGAGATTGGATATTCATTATTTCTTTTTATTTTAATTTTCTGTTTGTTCTTTAAGACAGGTTCTCACTACGTAGCCCTGGCTGGCCTGGAACTTGCTATATAGACTAGGGTAACTTTCAATTCACAGAGCTCCATTTGCTTCTGGATCCTGACTCTGGGATTAAAGGGGAGTTTGAACTTTTAGGCGGTGGTATTTTTGAGATAGGGTCTCCCTGTAGCCTTGGCTGGCCTGTATCTACCAGGTTGGCCTTGAACTCAGAGATCCACCTGCCTCTGCCTCCCAAGGGCTGAGATTAAATGCATGTGCCCACCATGCCCAGCATAAATTACTATTTGAGATAGTGACAAACTGATTTTTTTTTTGAGACAGGGTCTTCCTTTAGTCTCAGCTGGCCTGGAGCTGGCTATGTAGATCAGGCTGGCCTGGAACTCAGAGATCTGCCTACCTCTGCCTCCCAAGTGCTGGGATTAAAGGTGTGTGCCACCACGCCCGGCTACAAACTGAGCCTTAATTTTGTACAGAAAAGCAAAAGATGCCACATAGCTTGGAAAATACAAAAGAACAAATTTGGAGAACTAGCACTAACTTTGGCTGATGAGTAAAACATGACCCATGAAAGGCTTATTTACTAAAATAAAAAAACCTCTGTGAGCTGGGCGTGGTGGCACAGGCAAGGGGCAAGTGGATCTCTGTGAATTCAAGGCAAGCCTGGTATACATATTGAGTTCCAGGATGGCTGGAGCTGCAGGGAAACCCTGTCTCAAAAAGACCAAAAAACAAACCAACAACAACAACAACAAAACTCTATGAATAACACTTAAGAATTGAAATAAGGAAAAACTGGAAATATATTTGTAAAACATAGCGAAGCTGGGCGTGGTGGTGCACACCTTTAATCCTAGCACTTGGGAGGCAGAGGCAGGCGGGATCTTTAATTTTTTTTCTTTTTTATTAATTTTATTTATTTACTGTATGTGTATGAATGTACTGTCTGCATGCAAGTCTGTGCACCCTGAGTTCCAGGCCAGCTGGGGCTATAGTGAGACCCTGTCTAAAAAAAAAAGTTCCTCATAGGCTCAAGTATTTGAACACTGTCCTCAGTTGCCAGTGCTTTGGGAGAGGTTATGGAACTTTTAAGAAGTGCAGTTTTGCTGGAGGAAGTATGTCTGTGGAAGTGGGCTTTGTGGGTTTACAGCCTGGCCCTACTTCCTGCTTGTGCTCTCTGCTTCCTATATGTGAATGAAAATTACCAGCCAGATTCCTGCTCCCTCCATCTGCTGCCATGCCTTCCCCACTATCAGGTGGTGGTCCACGACTGGCTTTTCAGATGGTTATTTCTGATTGGATTGAAAAACATCTAGGGTAAAGTAAACCACATTTTTTAATGTGTCTTTGAGGGCATATCTAGAAAAGATTAATGAAGAGATACAAAGGCCCACCCTGAAGTTTGGCAGCACCCCAATAGTCTGGGAGCCTGAACGTAATAAAAAATAAAGGAGAAAACAGGAGCATAAGAATACTCTGTGTTCACATCAAACAACATGGTGGAGCAAGATGAAGGCCAAAGAGGCAGTGGGTTTCACCATATAACTAAGCCTCACGACCAAAGCAGTCTTTAGTATCTTTTGTAGTAAGCAGTGTATGCTCTTGCTTTGTAGCAAGAAGTCTTGTTCACTGAGAGGCACACTAGTTATCCTGACACACTCAGTTGACTATATGACTATCTCTAGGATGCACTCTCTGTATAACAGCTTTTAGTCTTCCAGAACCTTCAGGAATACTTAGTGCTAAGAGAAAATTGACTTTCCTAATACTCAGATGAAACTGAACACATTAGTCATAAATAGTATTCTGATGACTCAAAAAAAAAAAGACTATCTAGTGTACTGGTGGTACATCTAAAATAAAATGATTTTTAAAAGACTAAGATATGGCCAGGTGTGGTGGTGCACACCTTTAATCCTAGCACTTGGAAGGCAGAGGCAGGTGGATCTCTGTGACTTCAAGGCCAGCTTGGGGTACATAGTGAGTTCCAAGACAGCCAGAGCTACAGGGAGATCCTGTCTCAAAAAGACAAACAAACAAACAAACAAACAAACAAACCAAAAGCCTAAGATAGGAATGGGAAGATTATGTGTCAAGGACAGAAATCTTTTGCCTACTTTTAATCTGAGTTGTGTATGTTACTGAGTTGTTGGACTTTTGCATATTCTTAATACGGTCCTTTTCTTTATCATCTATATACTTTACAAATATCTCCTATTTTCTTTTTTAATGTTTTTATGTGAATGAGTGTTATTGCCTGCATGTGTATCACTGTATCGTGTTATGCAATACCAATGGATGTCAGAAGAGGGCACTGGATCCCCTGGAACTGGAGTTACAGATAGTTGTTAGCCTTCATAAGGATACTGGGAACCCAGTCCAGGTCCTCTCCAAGAGGCCAAGAGGGTGTCAGATCCCCTGGAGCTGGAATTACAGATGGTTGTAACCTACTATGTTAGCAGCTATCTGGCTGCTCTTGAAGAGGATTTGATAGCCAAACTCACATGGTGGTTAACAACCATCTGTAACTACAGTTCCAGGGGATCCAACTCCTTCTTCTGACCTCCACAGGCACTGCACAACATGGGTGTACTTACACACATGCATATAAAATTAAAATAAATTTTAAAAGTTCACCTAGTAAAATCTATGCCAATATTCTAAAGCAAAAAATATTTCAAATTTTAAGCCAGCTTTTAATCCCGGCACTAAGGAGGAAGAGGCAGGTGAATCTCAGTGAGATCAAGGCCAC
>VZQC01004901.1:436733-452472 GCA_009823505.1 Rhizomys pruinosus | reverse complement strand
AAAAAAAAAAAAAAAAAAACAGGGGGCTGGAGAGATGGCCTGGCGGTTGGGAGCACCGACTGCTCTTGCAGAGGACCCTGGTTCCCAGGTTCAATCCCCAGCACCCACATGGCAGCTGAGAACCGTCTGTAACTCCAGGTCCAGGAGAACTGCAGTTCCAGGGGAATCCGAGACCCTCTTCTGACCTCGGCGGCATTGCATGACACGGGTGCACGGACCTGCATTCAGACAGTACATTTATACACATAAAAAAAAAAAAAAAAAACCCACAAAGATTAAATGAGTTAATGTGTGTAAAACATTTAGAATAATGCTAGAACTGAGCATATACTAAGAATTCTAGTCTTGCTTTTGTTATTGCATTGTTTAATATGGTTTTGGGGGGCAGTCTCATTCAAACCACTACATTCTGTTTCCTGTGCTAAAAAATTGGAATAATAATATTACCTCAGAGTTGTTTTGAGAATTACATGAAATACATGTGAGACATTAGAATAGCAGGCTGCTAGCTCTGGGGATGTAATTCAGTAGAAGACTGTTTGCCTGGCATGCATGAGGCCCTGGGAATGAGGGGGAAAAAGAGGAGGCTCTCAGAAAGCAGGAAGTTTGTAATTTTTTTCTCCTAAAAAACTGGGGCTAGAGAGATGGCTCAGTGGATAAGAGTACTGGCTGCTCTTGCAGAGGACCTGGGTTTGCTTCTCAGCACCCACATGGCATCTAACAACCATCTATAACTCCAGTTCCAGGGGATCCAATGCCCACTTCTGACCTCCAAAGACATTGCAGGACACAGGTGCACCTACACATATGCAGGAGATATACTCAAACACATAAAATAAAAATAAAATATTAAAAATTATTATTGTTAAACAACCCCACATGTCCAAAAACCATCCTTGGGCAAAACCAAAAGGAAAACTAGATGTGGTGGCACATGCCTTTAGTCTCAGCACTTGGGAGGCAGAGGCAGGAGGATCTCTGTGTGATCAAGGCCAGCCTAATATACATAGTGAGTTTCAGGGCAGCTGGGGATACAGGGAGATCCTGTCTCAAAAGTTCCCAAAACTGCCACCACCAACAACTACACAAACCTAAGGGAGAATCAATAAAGTGTGATGTGACAGAAAGTCAATAATCAAAAACAACTCATAGGTTAGGGCGACTAGAAAAGCCAAAGGAACAAGGCTCTGGCATTATTCTGGTCCTTGTCCCCTGGTCCCTCCTCCTCAAGCAGTTCCTCAATGTTTTCAGCTCTATTCTATTCACTATGCATTGATAAAAGAGAGGGACTCCAAGGCATAAGATAGCTTATGACTTTGGCACAGAAGACTAGCCAGGCTGTGGGCTCCAGAGTCCATGTGTCGCTCTGTGGTTTCCCTTGACTGTCAGAAGCCATCCATGCTGTCTGTCTTCCTCCTCCTGGAGCACAGAGACTCCAAGGTGGGTGGCCATGCTTCCCACAGATGCCTGTGCAGCATGTTCTCCAGAGTCCGTGTGTCGCTCTGTGGTTTCCCTTGACTGTCAGAAGCCATCCATGCTGTCTTCCTCCTCCTGGAGCACAGAGACTCCAAGGTGGGTGGCCATGCTTCCCACAGATGCCTGTGCAGCATGTTCTCCACCACTAGTTCAAGCCTGCAGGACAGAACCTGCAAGTTCCCCTGGTGATGCGGCAACAGGGATTCAGTACCCAGCCCTGTTTTCTGGGACTCAGCTTTATTTTTTTTATTATTATTATTATTATTTATCTTTGTATGTGTATGAATGTACTATCTGCATGCAGGTCTGTGCACCCGTGTTGTGCAATGCCCTGGAGGTCAGAAGAGGGTCTCGGTTTCCCCTGGAACTGGAGTTCTCCTGGAATTGGAGTTACAGACAGTTCTTAGCCACCATGTGGGTGCTGGGGATTGAACCCGGGTCCTCTGCAAGAGCGTCGGTGCTCTTAACCGCTAGGCTATCTCTCCAGTCCCAGGGACTCAGCTTTAAAATCTTCCCTGAAGTTTAGTCTGATCCTGACTCTGAGTCTATTCTAAGACCCAAAATCAGAACTGTGGAATCAAGACTATTATTATTAATTATTATTATTATTTGAGGAGGGTCTCACGTAATCTTGCTATCTTCAAGGATGACCATGAGCTTCTGATCTACCTCCAGCGCCAAGGCTACAGGCTTATGTCACCAGGCTTGATTTTATGCAGGGTTTGGGGACTGAATCCAGGCTTTGAGCATGCTAGACAAGCACTGTACAAACTAGCTACATCCCCAGCCCCAAAGGGACTTTTAAAAAATATATAAAGTGGGCTGGAGAGATGGCCTATCGGTTAAGAGTGCTGACCGCTCTTGCAGAGGACCCAGGTTCGATCCCCCAGCACCCACACGGCGGCTGAGAACCGTCTTTAACTCCAGCTGCAGGGGAGTCCGACGCCCTCTTCTGACCTCCGTGGCATTGCACGACACGGGTGCACAAACCTACATGCAGACAGTACATTTATACACATACAAAAACAAATAAAATTAAAAAAATATATATAATACTATTTTTTTTTACTTTTTTGTATATGAACGTATTGCCTACATGTATGTAGGTGTACCTGTGTCATGCAATGCCCATAAAGATCAGAAGAGAATATCATATTCCCCAGGAACTGGAGTTCTGGATGGATGTGGGTGCTGGGAATTGAACTGGGGCCCTCTGGAAGAGCAGCCAGTGCTATTAAACCACTGAGCCATGTCTCTAGGTCTCTTTTATGTCACACACACACCTGTTAGAGTTAGAATTCTCACTAAGCCTCAGTCCCTCCCAAACCTCCCATGTCCTTGTTAAAGGGGCTAAAGAAGACACGGAAGCATGTAGGACAAACCTCCTGCCCCTTTGCACTGGGTCAACTTGCTCCTTCTCTACTGGGCACAACTTGCTCCTTCTCTACTGGCACTTCCTCTGCCAGCCCTCCCCACACTTAGAGCCTTGCTTAGGGTGGCCTGCATGATTTGGGTGAACCATTAAAGGAGGAAGTAGGTAGGAGTCTGGGAGAGATGCCCCTGAAAGACATTACATATAAAAAGGAATTCCAGGTGTGTGCTAGGTGCTAACCATGGGGGGCCAGGAATTGAAACTCATTTCTAAGGAACTGGGGTTCTGGGAGAGGGGGAGGCTACCAAGGTATCATTCTTTTTGTTGTTGTCCTTTTAAAATATATCATTTTGATTTTATTTTAATTAATTAATTAGTTAATTAATCTTTTTGTCTTTTTGAGACAGGGTCTCCCAGGAACTCAGAGTAGAGTTTAGGCCTGGAACTCACTATGCAGACTAGGCTGGTGCTGAACTCACAGAGATCTCTGCCTGCCTCTTCCTCCTGAGTGCTAGGCTTAAAGGTGTGTGCTACATGCCTGGCTTTTAATATATATTTTTAATTAATTAATTAATTAATTTTGGTCTTTTTGAGACAGGGCCTCTCTGTAGCCTCAGCTCACCTGAAACTAACTATGGAGACCAGGCTGGGCTTGATCTCAAGTAGATCTGATTACCTCTGCTTCCCAAGTGCTAGGATTAAAGGTGTGTGCCACCAAACCCAACCTAAAGTCTTTATTAAGAAAGATATTCTGGGGTGAAAAACTTGAGAATTTTGTACTCAACTCATTAAATTGCAATGAAACACATTTTCTTCAAACACTCTTCTAAATTTACCAAGTAAAAAAAAAGAAAGGCACACTAATAGCTGCTTTTCATCGACTATTTCATTTTCTTCTCTGGCTAATTTTCCATTGATTGTCATACCAAAATTTTTCTCTGTAGACCAGGCTGGCCTGAACTCACAGAGATCCACCTGCCTCTGCCTCCCAAGTGCTAGGATTTAAGGCATGTGCCACCATGCCTGGCACATACCAAGATTTTTCTATAATAATCAATGTATTAAATAATCTGGGCTGTGCATGGTAGCACAAGCCTTTAATCCTAGCACTGGGGAGGCAGAGGCAGGCGGATCTTTGTGAGTTCAAGGCCAGCCAGGTCTACAGAGTGAATTCCAAGACAGCTGGGGCTACAGGGAAACTCTGTCTTTAAAAGACAAAAAAAAAAAGAACCCAGGTCCTCTGTAGAAGCAGCCAATGCTCTAAACCACTGAGCCATCTCTGCAGCCCCAAGAATAAAATATTCTTAACAGAAAATAAAAATGGAATTTTCTGAATTCTGAGTATAACTGTTCGCAAGTGCTGAGATAATGTTAAGGTAACAAACAAAAGAACAAAATCTAACTTACCTCTAATATTTCATGCAGTGTTATTAGCTGTGCAGTTGATTCCTGAATGTTTTTCTTTGAGAAAAATATAAATAATTAACATTGGCAAATATCAAATTATATTCAAAGATTTAAAAATATTTCTCAGTTGTAAAAAAGGTAATTAAAGTCTAACTCATAATTAGATGACCAAAAAAAAAGAATTCTGAAAGTAAACAACCTAATGATACACAAGTCAGATTCCTTTTTTTGTCCTTTGGAGGCAGAGTCTCCCTTTAATCCCAGTTGGCCTGGAACTTGCTATATAAACCAGGCTGGGTTTGCACTTAAAGAGATCTGCATATTCGGTGTATAATCATATAAAGTAATGTTTGAACCTAACAAATATTCACCAACTAAGCAGGACATGGCAATGCAAGTCTTTAATCCCAAACTGAGGAGGCAAAGGCAGGTAGATGTCTGTGAGATCAAGGCCAGTCTGGCCTATGTGAGTTCCAGTCTAACTGGGGTTACAGGGAGACTCTCCTCAGGCAAGCAGGCAGGCAGGCAGGCAGGCAAGCAAACAAACGAAAATTCTGGAAGCAAATGACATTTTACACCATTACACCATTTCAGGACAAGAAACTTGCTTCTAAGGGAGACTTCCTTGTTACACTTCCAGAGCTCTTGACAGTTCCTTTTTATTTATTTTTTTCTTTTTTGGGGCTTTTTGAGACAGGGTCTCCCTGTAGCTCCAACTGTCCTGGAACTTTCTGTGTAGATCAGGCTGGCCTTGAACTCACAGAGATCCACCTGCCTCTGCCTCCTGTGTGTTGGGATTAAAGGCGTGCGCCACCACGCATGGCAACAGTTCCTAATATTAACTCTTTTCATAACGAGGAATAACTTGATCAAATATTGGAAGACAGCTACTATACTTAAGTCTTCTTCATATTGTTAGTTCTTTCAACTCTTCAGTATAGCATAGATTTAGATCCTCATAAACATAATCACAGTTATTCTCTGACTAGCTCTTTTTAAACTTAAGAACACATTCTTTCTCTTATAAATATCATCCCATTGCCAGGCATGGTGGTACAAGCCTTTAATCCTAGCACTTGGAAGGCAGAGGCAGGCGGATCTTTGTGAGTTCAAGGCCAGCCTGGTCTACATAGCAAGCTCCAGGCCAGCGGGGACTAAAGGGAGACCCTGTCTCAAAAAGCCAAAAAAAAAAAAAAAAATCCTCTTATTTTGCTTGTCCTAGGTCTTAGGCCCCAAAAGTCCAACTTGTTCTATTAGACAATATATTTACAATATAACCTGCTTGGTTTCATATCACTTGCTAACTCCGATAACCTTTTAACAGAAATTATTAGAACTATCAAGAAAACTGCTAGAGACCTTCTTCCAATAAGTCTAATCAAGTTTGAGTTCAAACATTCAAGTAATTGCAAAGGCATCTCCTTTACTGAAAGGTTATATTTTGCTGATGCCAAAGATTATTTTGGAATACAAATATGGTAAATAACAAAACAGCAGTAAGAAAAATAAATGTGATCCCTAAAGTAAATATAGCAGAGTAAAGCTGGATCTCAAAATCTAGTATTTTGCTAAATGAAAAACAGTAAAATTAGCATGTCGTATTAGTGGAGAAAGCACAGTTACAGTGCTCAATAGCAATAANATATTTAGATGACCAAAAAAAAATGAAGATTCTGAAAGTTAAACAACTCTAATGAACACAAGTCGTCCTTTTGTTTTTTTGTCCTTTTGGTGAGAGGGCAGATAGAATTCTCCCTTCAATCCCAGTTGGCCTTGATGAACCTTGCTTTATTTATAAACCTAGCTTTCATATAAATAAAAAATAATTAAACCTGAGGCCGTCCTGACGTAGTTCTGCACCTCCTTTTCCCTTATTTTTAACAACTCCTTTAACTTTTTTATAATAAGAAGAGAAGAGAGATCATTGCTGAATCTATCGGGTGTCTATTTTTTAATGTTGTTTCCAATATATATGTGTACTTACGCAATTACTTTGTTTGACTGATTTTCTTTGGTCTTACTATGGTATTCTGAGTAGTTTTCCTATAATCCTACTAATTCGACGAATATAGTAAATGTTTGGAACCCTAACAAAATATTTCAAGCCAACCCTAAGCAGGGGGAAATACCCATCGCATGGGCAATGCAAGGTCTTTAAGTTTCCAAACTGAGAGGCAAATGGCAGTGTAAGGATTGTGTGGATCAAGGCCAGTCTTGGCCTATTGGAGTTCCTCAGGTTCTAACTGGGGTTACAGGGAGACCTCTCCTCAAGGCAAGCAGTGGCAGGGCAGGCAGGCAGCAGCAAACAAACGAAAATTCTGGAAGCAAATGACATTTTACACCATTACACCATTTCAGGACAAGAAACTTGCTTCTAAGGGAGACTTCCTGTTACACTTTCCAGAGCCTCTTGACAGGTTTTTCCTTTTTATTTATTTTTTTTTTTTCTGGGGCTTTTTTGAGGACAGGCTCCCTTGTAGCTC
This sequence comes from Rhizomys pruinosus, assembly GCA_009823505.1. Taxonomy (NCBI): domain Eukaryota; kingdom Metazoa; phylum Chordata; class Mammalia; order Rodentia; family Spalacidae; genus Rhizomys; species Rhizomys pruinosus. The sequence goes on along the minus strand of VZQC01004901.1, from coordinate 445,734 downwards.
CACTGGCCTGAACTTGCTGGTGTAGATCAGCTGGCCTTTGAATTCACAGAGACTCCACCTGTGGCCTCTGCCCTCTGTGTGATTGGGTTAATATTAAACGTGTGACTTGCGCCCACCACGCATGGCGAACATTTCCTAATATTAAACTCTTTTCATAACGAGGATAACACTTGATCAAATATTGGAAGACAGCTACTATACTTAAGTCTTCTTCATATTGTTAGTTCTTTCAACTCTTCAGTATAGCATAGATTTAGATCCTCATAAACATAATCACAGTTATTCTCTGACTAGCTCTTTTTAAACTAAGAACACCATTCTTTCTCTTATAAAATATCATCCCATTGCTCAGGCATGGGTGTTACAAGCCTTTGAATCCTAAGCCCATTGAGAGCAGAGGCCGGCAGTATCTTTGTGAGTTCAAGCCAGCCTGGTCTTACATAAGCAATCCAGGCCAGCGGGGACTAAGCGGAGACCCTGTCTCAAAAAGCAAAAAAAAAATAAAAATAAAAATCCTCTTATTTTTGCTTTGTCCTAGGTCTTAGGCCCCAAAAGTCCAACTTGTTCTATTAGACAATATATTTACAATATAACCTGCTTGGTTTCATATCACTTGCTAACTCCGATAACCTTTTAACAAATTATTAGAACTATCAAGAAAACTGCTAGAGACCTTCTTCCAATAAGTCTAATCAAGTTGTGAGTTCAAACATTAAGTAATTGCAAAGGCATCTTCCTTTACTGAAAGGTTATATTTTGCTGAGCCAAAGATTATTTGGAATACAAATATGGAAATAACAAAACAGCAGTAAGAAAAATAAATGTGATCCCTAAAGTAAATATAGCAGAGTAAAGCTGGATCTCAAAATCTAGTATTTTGCTTAAATTGAAAACAGTAAAATTCAGCATGTCGTATTAGTGGAGAAAGCACAGTTACAGTGCTCAATAGCAAAAACGAGATACACAGATTAAATTAAAAAAAAATAGAGCTGGGCGTGGGTTGACACAAGCACACACCTTTAAATCCAGCTATTCAGGAGTGCAGAAGCAGCGATCTCTGTCGATAAGCCAGCTGTGGAACTAAAGGAAGCAACCTGTCTCACAAAAACAAAACAACAGCACCAGGGCTTGTTGGTGCATGCATCTTAATCCTAGCACTTGGGGAGGCAGAGGCAGGGCGGATCTTTTTGAGTAAGGCAGCCTGGTCTACGAGTAGTTGAGTTTCAGGACAGCTGGGGCTACAGGGAGACCCTGTCTTGAAAAGACAAAAAAAAAAAGAAAAAAGAAAAAAAAAAAGACAAAAAACAAACAAAAAAGAAAAAAAAAAGAAACATTTATCTCAAAACTTCAAAAATTCTTCATGAATTACTCAGCAAAAAAAAAAAAGTAATGGCTTAAATTTAAAAACTAAAATAATCAATGATAAAAAATAATTGAAGCCAGGCATGGTGGCACATGCCTTTAATTCCAGCACTTGGGAGGCAGAGGCAGGTGGATCTTATGAGTTCAAGGCCAGCCTGGTCTACAGAGTGAGTTCAGGGATCATAGGGCTATAGGGGGGACCCTGGGTTTCAAAAAAAAAAAACACAAAAGAAGAAGAATCTGATATAAAATTGAATAAAAGCTGAACATAAGCATGAATGGTAATTTCTGAATACAATATAAAAACTGAAAACATGTCAAAGTGCAAATGAGGTACAGATGGAAGGGTCATTGGTATAGGCATAAGAATGTTAATTTGTAAAGACTAAAAAAAAAAAAAAAAAAAAAGCCGGGCGTGGTGCACGCCTTTAATCCTAGCACTCTGGAGGCAGAGGCAGGCAGATCTTTGTGAGTTGAAGTCCAGCCTGGTCTACAGAGTGAGTTCTACAGGGAGACCCTGTCTTGAAAGACCAAAAAAAAAAGAAATTAATTTGTAGCCTGGAAAGATGGTCAGCATTTAAAGAGTACTGGCTGCTCTTGCAGAAAATCTGGGTTTGGTTCTCAGCACCCACATGGTGGCTAACAACTGTCTGTAATTCAAGTTCCAGAGGATCTGATGCCCTCTTCTGACATCCACAGGCATTGCACAACACGGGTGCACTTAGATAAATGCAGGCAAATACACTCATACACATAAAACAAAAATAATAAACACAATAATTTTAAAAAGAATGTTAATTTTTTTCATTTCCATACAGCAAATTTACAATACTTAAAATTGATAAAGTAAAACAAATTTAGAATATTTCATATTTTTCACAATTCGTTTCTTTCTATTAGAAGGATCTCACCTGAATTCAAATCATTTGATGGCAAAGAAACATTTTCTGAGTTCAACATTTCAACTTTGCTCATTTTTCTTCTATCAAATTTAAGTATAATTATTTGTGGCTATATCTGGAAATAGGTCATTAGGTAGGTAAGCAAGTATTAAGTGAGTTCATAAACAGGGGGACCAAACCCAAAATTTATTTATTTTTTCTAATGACAGTAAGAGACCTTAAAATTTCATTTTCTCTTGGGCTAGAGAGACGGCTCGGTGATTGAGAGAACTAGCTGCTCCTGCAGAGAACCCAGGTTCAATTTCCAGCACCCACATGTTAGCTAGCGACAGTCCTTAACTCCAGTTCCAGGGGAATCTGACACCCTCTTCTGACCTCTGTGGGCATTGTACAACACATGTGCACTAGCAATGAACACATAAAAGTCAAAAAATAAACTCTTTTAAAAATTTCATTTTCTCCTTCAGTGAATCAAAGAAGAGTATAAACAGAATTGAGAAGGCTTCAATGACTAGCCAGGAAGAGAACTCATCAGGATCTAACCTAAGTGTACTTTGATCTCGGACTTCTAGTCTTGACTGAAAAAATTAATTTCTGTTTTTAAGCTAGAGTCTGTGGTTTTTGTTTGTTATGGCATCCCACTACTGTAGTATTAATGCTGGCCAGATAACAAAAGCAGAGAGAGGTAAACAGATGAGGTCTTGAGAAGAAAGAAGAGAAACAATAGACAGGCAGGCATATTTTATTTTAATTAAAAAACTTTTATTGACACCAGACGTGGTGGCACATGCCTTTAATCCTAGCACTTGGGAGGCAGAGGCAGGCAGATCTTTGTGAGTTCAAGGCCAGCCTAGTCTACAGAGTAAGTTCCAGGACAGCTGGGGCTACAGAGAGACGCTGTCTCAAAAAGACAAAAAAAAAAAAAAAAACTTTTATTGAGCAAGGTGTGGTGGCACACACCTTTAATTTCAGTGATTGGGAGGCACAGTCAGAGTTAGGCGGATCTCTGTGAGTTCAGAGCCAGCCTGGTCTACATAGCGAATTTCAGACCTGGTGGGACAACAGGAAGATCCAGTCTCAAAAATACCAAAAAAAGAACACTTTCGTTTATTATTGCATGATCATGTGTAAATGGGTGTGACCATGCACATGTTAGAGTACACATGGAGGCAGAGGACAATTTTGCAAGTCAGTTCTTTCAGAGTCTGACGGCCAGAGATTGATGCTCAGAAACCCACATGGTAGGAGGAAAGAACCAATTTCCATTAAGTTGTTTTCTGATCTCAACACATAAAACATGGCAAATGCACACACACGCACACACTCCTACCTATAAAATTGTTGAAAAATTTATGTAAGCAATCTCATTTGATTGAAAGACAAAGAGGCTTATAATTTTTCAGTAAATATGATGAAGGGATATGTGGGTATATGCATCTGTATGTCTTCATCCCCTTGCCTCCATCCTATCTACAACAATTTCAATTATGATCATTTACATGAATGTCTTCTCTAAAACTTACCCTTTTCTTTTTAACATTTCCATCAGGCAGAGGAAAATGGTCTTCTAAAAACTCACCCAAGGCAATCAACAGTTTCTCCTTAAATTCTTCTATACGAAGCATTTTAGCTTTCAACTCATTAAAGATTCTATTGAAAAAAAAAGAATTAAGAGAAACATTTATTGAACTGAAAAACACATGTGTATGTTCCTGGTTGACAAAAAAAATCCATTGAAACTTCATTCATTATAACATATAGAGAAACTAATAGTGCAAGCAAGTTAAATAATTTTTTAAAAATAAAATACTTGGAAAAGTAAAATAAAATAAAATACTTGGCAAAAATGAGGACAAGGCTCATGATTCCCAATAAACTCTTCCTTTTGGTCTATACTTTATCTAACATAAAATATGTAATCTTTTGGGGGGCTAAAGAGAAGAGCACTGGCTGCACTTGCAGAGGACCCAGGTTTGATTCCTTGCACCCGCATGGCAGCTAATAACCCTCCATAACTCCAGTTCCAGGATATATGTTGTCCTCTTCTGATGGCTACAGGCATTGTACAACATGTGTACATACAGACAATGTGGTGTTTTGAATGAGAATGTCCCCCATAGGCTTTAAGTATTCAGACATTGTGTCTCCAGTTGGTAGCACTGTTCTTGGAGGTCTTAGAAGGTGTGACTGTGCTGGAGGAAGTATGTCATTGGAGGCGGGCTTAGTGAGTTTAACAAGCCTCACACTCTCCAATCTCTCTCTCTCTCTCGACTTCCTGTGCTCATTTCAAGATGTGAACTTCGGCTTTTTGCTCCAGCCTCAGCCACAATGGACTCTTAATTCCCTGGAACTGTGAATCGTAAGCTCAAATAAACTCTTCCTTTTATAAGTTCTCTTGGTCATGGTGGTTTTATCACAGCAGCAGAAAAGTGACTAATACAGACAGGCAATAAACATGGGCTGGAGAGATGGCTTAGCGGTTAAGAGCACTGACTGTTCTTGCAGAGGACCCAGGTTCAGATCCCAGCACCGATATGGCGGCTAAAAGCCAACCATAACTCCAGTTCCAGGGGATCCAATGCCCTCTTCTAATCTCGGCAGGCAATGCACAACAGCAGTACTCTTACACACATGCAGATGATTCACTCATACACATAAAAATAATAAAAAAAAATTTTTTTTGAGACAGGGTCTCCCTGTAGCCCCAGCTATCTTGGAACTCACTCTGTAGACCAGGCTGGCCTTGAACTCACAAAGATCTGCCTGCCTCTGCCTCCCAAGTGCTAGGATTAAAGGCGTGCGCCACCACGCCCGGCAAAAACAATAAAATGGTTTTTTTTTTTGGTCTTTTCGAGACAGGGTCTCACATAAAATAATAAAATATTTTAAATAACAATGATAAAATATTTTTAAAATATATATGTACTTTTAAAAACATTTATTTAACAACAACAAAAAAAAAGATCTGGGCATGGTGGCACTCGCCTTTAATCCTAGCACTCAGGAGGCAGAAGCAGGAGGATCTTTGAGAGTTCAAGGCCAGCCTAATCTACAGAGTGAATTCTAGGACAGCTGGGCCTGCAGGGAGACCCTGTCTCAAAAAAGACAAAAAGAAAAAAAAAATTATTTAACAAATATAGACCACAAAATTAATTACCTTGATTCAGAAAATGTCACCACTTGATTTTTCAGTTTATTGTGTAATTCATTAAGAGATTCCATTATTTCTTGCTGTTCATGCAACCACTGTTGCTCCCTTTAAACAGACAAAACAGTCTAATAAAACTTTAACTCAGTACATGTCAATGATTAATGGAAATTACAATGTAAATATACCTCTCTAAATCTTCCTTTAGCTTTTCATTTTTTGACTGAATAGTAGATAATACCATTTCCAGATCATGTCTCAGTTTTTGGAACTAGAATAAAAGAACATAAGTTAATTGCTTAGCCTTTACTATTATACATTTTGTTTCTGAATGACAATGAAATTTATATACTGATCTAGAATACCTCAATTTAGAAGCCGTAAAATATCTACTACAGTCTTTGAAAGGGTAAATATACAGCAAGGATATGGTAAGTTTCTAGGTATGTATTTTATTTTAAATTGAAATTAAATTAATGAAGTATTTTAAAAATTCTGGTAAATTAGATCTCTTTTCTAGTTAGAAAATAAGGCACAAAAATAAATATTCTGGCACCAAGGCTCACATCAACCTGGTTACCTAGAAAGACTCTCCCCACATGGTCCTCATCTCTGCCTTGGGCCTAGGCCCCCTCTGCTGCTAGCACCTGAGACCTCCAGACCATTCTGGAAGATGGATGAAACTAGAAAATGTTATACTAAGTGAAGTGACAAAGACTCATAAAAATAGGTGATATAAGTTCTCTCTCACTTGTGGCTCTTAGCTCCAAATTCTTATATGCAGGGACATATATGGATATATATATATATGGATATATATATATATATATATCTCCTGATGTTACTGCTGAAGCCAGGAAAATGGAAAAGAACCATGGGGTTAAAGAGGAAGAAGGAGTCCAAGAGAGTGGGATGGCAGGAGATAGGTGTTATTATGGGGGTATTTAACTGGGAAGGGAGGTGAAAGGTGTACACAGGAACTATATGGGTAAAGAGGTAGAAAGAGCTCAAGAGAAGGGGATAATAGGAGATAAACATTATCAAGTAGAAAATGGAGAAATGAGGGTCCTTAAACTAGGGAGGGAAGTGGGAGGTTAGACAGTGAGAGAGAAATAATGCTGATCCCCAGCACCCACATGGCGGCTGAGAACCGTCTTTAACTCCAGTTCCAGGGGAATCTGACGCCCTCTTCTGACCTCCGCGCCATTGCACAACATGGGTGCACAGACCTACATGCAGAGAGTACACTCATACATATAAAAAAAAAATACTGAAAAATAGATATATGACAAACACATGCACACACACACACACACACACACACACATGTGCACGGGTATAGCTGAATCCTATACAACAACAAACACAATGCAAGACAAGAGAAACCTCTCTTCAAGTTGTTGGTCAGGGTAGTCCAAGAGACTCCCCAAGTGACACAAGCTATTGCCACAGCCCTTGATTACCTCGCAGAGCTTGAAAGACAGACAAGACATACTTTGGACATAAGACTTGGAGTAAGGGAACTAGAACTGACCTGGGAGACTAGCTTTCATATTATTAGATGTTACTATGCAAGCTGCTAAGGGAGAAAAACCAATCAAAGGTCCAACCTAGCTTTAAGGTATAGGAACCACAATGACTGGCACAACAAACTGTATTGCTGCATTAGTGATACTTTTTCTTTTGGGGGGGGGCTTTCTTGAGACAGGGTCTCCCTGTAGCTCTGGCTGTCCTGGAACTCACTCTGTAGACCAGGCTGGCCTTGAACTCACAGAGATCTGCCTCTGCCTCCCAAGTGCTAGGATGAAAGACATGCGCCCTAGGCTACCTTTCTTACACAGCTTAGGCAGTACATAATGACATAAAAGGTACAACATAGTGGCAGGTGTGGTGGTGCAGGCCTTTAATCCTAGTACTTGGAAGACAGAGGCAGGTGGTTCTCTGTGAGTTCAAGGCCAGCCTGGTCTAAATAGAGTTCTGGGACAGCAGGAGCTAGAGGGTAACCCTATCTCAAAAAGACAAAAAAAAAAAAAAAGGCTACAAATTATCCTTGTTTTACCTAAAAAACGAGCACAAAGTCAGTTATAGGAAAACCACTACTAAATTATGACATGTACAGATGCATACACATAATCACTAACTCATTGTGTAATATGCAGTCATTAACTGGTGAATTAGCTCTTTACAACGAGAATTTTGTTGACAATCTTCTTATAAAATCAATAATGAGGGCCTGGAGAGATGGCTCCGTGATTAAGAACTAGTTGCTCTTTCAGAGGACACTGGTTTGATTCCCAGCACCCACATGTTTGCTAAAAACCATCTTTAACTCCAGTTCCTGGGGAATCTGTTGCTGTTTTCTGACCTCTGTGTTCCTCAGGAATATATTGCCCTCTTCTGACCTCTGCAGGTATTGCACGACATGGGTGCACTTATGCAGGCAATAGACTCATACACATAAAATAAAAATAGTAAAATATTTTTAAAATAAATAATATCAACAGTGATAAAAAGTAAACCTTTTTTTTTATGTGTATGAGTGTACTGTCTGCATGTATCTGTGCACTCATGCCATGTAATGCCGTAGTGATCAGAAGAGGGCGTCGGATTCCCCTGGAACTGGAGTTAAAGACGGTTCTTAGCTGCTATGTGGGTGCTGGGAATCAAACCCGGGTCCTTTGCAAGAGCAGTCGGTACTCTTAGCTGCTGAGCCATCTCTCTAGCCCCCTAAAACGTAAACCTTTTAATGATTGTGTATATTTGTTTCCATATATATGTATATAAACATAAGATCATATAAATACAGAGAAAAATTTCATTTTATTTATTTATTGACTTATTTATTTAATTTGGAGAATCTTTTAAAATATTTCAATAAACATGAAAATAAAAGTTTTAATATGATCTTAAAGTAGTTTAGCCTATTTTTTTACGTCATGAACTGATCTAAAACACTTCTAATTATAAATTATTTCAGGTTAGTACAAATTCATAAATTACTTACCTCTTCTTTTCCTAATGTTACCAAAACATCTTCAGACAGGGGAGTTACTGCAAAAATAAAAGAAAATAAAATCATATATGTACTTAAGTTACTTCTCAAAAATTTGACTTTGTGACTCCTGAGATAATTCTTTTCTACTCCATTTATGTATTACTGAACTTTTATAAGATACATGAAGTTTTTATGAATTTTAAATAAACTTCTTTCTACATATATCCCAAAGTATATAACCGATAAACTTAATATTAATGTATTTTGAGCTCCTTTCTTTCCTTCAAAAAGTATTTTTCTCTGTATTCATATGATCTTATGTTTATGTACATACATATGGAAACAAATATACACAATCATTAAAAGGTTTACTTTTTAGGGGGCTGGAGAGATGGCTCAGCAGCTAAGAGTACCGACTGCTCTTGTAGAGGACCCAGGTAAGATTCCCAGCACCCACATGGCGGCTGAGAGCTATCTTTAACTCCAGTTCCAGGGGAATCCGATGCCCTCCTGTGACCACCATGGCATTGCATCACATGGGTACACCAACCTATATGCAGACAGTACACTCATACACATAAAAAAAAAAAAAAA
>VZQC01004901.1:413863-427922 GCA_009823505.1 Rhizomys pruinosus | reverse complement strand
GAGACCCTCTTCTGACCTCCACGGCATTGCACGACACGGGTGCACAAACCTGCATGCAGACAGTACATTCATACACATACAGAAATAAATAAAATTAAATAAAATAAATTTAAAAAAATAAATAAATAAAAATAAAAAATAAATTCTTACATTTGTGGTTTTCTTCTCTGAGGCCTTTTAAACAAATTTTTAACTGCTATTTAGCTGCAGTGGCACATGCTTATAATTTCAGTACTCAGGAGGTATAGGCAGGAGGCTCAGTTTAAGATCGGCACCATCAATACAGCAAGTTTGAGGCCAAAGTGGGCTACTGAGACTGTCTTAAAACAGATATCAGGGAGTTTAAATACTAAATTTGTAAAGTCATAAAGCATGTAGAAATAAGTTAACAAAGCAAACCTGAAGTTGCTTTTTTTTTTTTTGGTCTTTTCAAGACAGGGCCTCCCTGTAGCCCCAGCTGTCCTGGAACTCACTCTGTAGACCAGGCTGGCCTTGAACTCACAGAGATCTGCCTGCCTCTGCCTCCCAAGTGCTGGGATTAAAGGCGTGCGCCACCACACCCGGCTATGAAGTTGCTATTTTTGAAAAATGCCTGCTCATAGCATTGACTATGACTTGAATTTGGTAAGATTTTAAGGTTTCCAACACTGAAACACTTTACTGGTTGTTCAAGGTGCCTAAGCAAATTAAAAATATGGTTTACACTGAACATCTTATTTTGTATTTTGTAACAGCTAGGTAAAGGAAGACTATGTGACCAGTTCACAGTAAAAATTTGGACACTGAGTCATTCTAATGAGATTCCCTGGGTAAACAAGATTTCATATCACAAAGTGACAAAAGAATTTAAGCAGGTTTTACAGAACTCTACTGCAAGAGAATTCCTGAAAGTTCTCATTTGGTTTCCTCTCTACTTTGCCTGCACCTTTTCCCTTTTCTGATTTTGCTCTGTATCCTTTCAGTGTAATAATTGTAGCTACAAGTATACTGTATACTATGTCATGTGAGTCCTCTTAGAAAATCAGCAAGCTTACAAAATGAGTTTAGCAACCCTCAACACAATCAGAAACCACGAACTATTCTTTGGATGTTTGTAATTTAAGACAGTTCCAATTTATAGGTATATAAGGACTCCCCAAAACTCTATGTTTGGCTCAATGCATGAAAAGCACACAGGAACCTTTGTAGGTCCAATCTCTAGTGAGTCTTACTTAGTAAGGTTTCAGTTTCTACAATGTAGGAATCATATTTCCCAAGATGATAGGTAACAATATACAATGAATTTTCAAATGCAATATTCGGTTTTACCTTTTATGGTACACCTGTGTATTTACAGATACTAAAACATTTTTATGGATACAAAATATGACTATTTACAAATCACAAATTTTAAGATTAAGGATCTAAGAAGCTGGTCCAAAAGAATTGGCTTTTCCCTTTCTTTTCATATCTCTTTTTCAGCCTTTTATGGAATATCATAGTCACAGATTTTTTTTTTCATCTTGTTGGAGTCAATTAAAGTTATGCTATCAAATTTAAATAGCAGAAACACCTACAAATTAGTTTAACTTTTGACATCCTTCTACACATTTTCTAATTTTGTTTGTTTTTGGTCTTTTCAAGACAGGGTCTCCCTGTAGCCCCAGCTGTCCTGGAACTCACTCTGTAGACCAGGCTGGCCTTGAACTCAAAAAGATCCGCCTGCCTCTGCCTCCCAAGTGCTAGGATAAAGGTGTGCACCACAACATCCAGCTCCTTCTACACATTTTCATGAGAATCATCTGCACATTTAATTTTGTCTTTAGAAGATTTATTCACTAATATTAACTTTTTATATGATAACATACATCTTCCACTGTTTAATTTTATACTATTAGCAAGTAAATTTCCTGTATTCCTAGTCTATACAAATACTCTCCTAGTTTTTCTTAAAAGATTTAACATGCTATATAGACCAGGCTGGCCTTGCTCACAGAGATCCTCCAAGCCTGTCTCCTGAGTGCTTGAGCTTAAAGATGTACGCCACCCCATCTGGCATATTTGACATATTTTCAACTAATCTGGTCCCACAGATCTATTTCTAAACCAATTCATAATTCATAGGTATCTTAATCATTTGGCAAACCTTGAACTAGATTAAGTTTCCACACAATAAAATATCTTTGGCTATTATCTATTATATCTAACATAAAATAGGAGTGTCTTTTCTCTAAGATTTTTTGTTGTTTTGTTTTGTTATTTTTGAGGCAGGGTCTCCCTTTTAGTACCAGCTGTCCTGGAGCTCACTCTGTAGACCAGGCTGGCCCGGAACTCAAGAGATCTGCCTACCTATACCTCAGGAGTGCTGGGATTAAAGGCGTGCACCACCATGCCCAGCTATAGCTGTAATTTTTAATAAGGTACCATAACAGCAAACATTGAATAATTTACTCAATTCATAAAAGTATTCATAGCAGGCTGCAGAGGTGGCTCAGAAGTTAAGAGCACTGGCTGCTCCTGCAGAAGACCTGGGTTCGATTCCCAGCACCCACATGGTAGCTAACAACTGTCCATGACTCCCATTCCAAGGGATGCAACACCCTCTTCTGACCTCTGTGGGCATTGCAGGACATGACTGCACTTACATACGTGCAGGTAATACACTCATACATATAAAATAAAAAAATAATATAAAATTTTTAAAAAGTGCTGGGCATGGGTACCTTTGATTCAGCTGTGTGAAGCAAAGGCAGGCAGATCCCTGAGAGACTGAGGCCAGCCAGGGCTACATCCCAGGCTGGCTATGACTGGCGAGACCTTGTCAGAAAAAAAAAAAGTATTCATGGCTGTTGAAATACATGGCTAGAAAATGGCAAGGCTGGTAAAATGATTTACTTGCAATCATGGGGACCTGAGTTTGATATTCAGAACCCTTATACAAAAGCTAGGTGAGGGGTGTGTGTTTGCAATCCCAGTGCTGGGGCAGTGGCAGCAATAGGTGGATTCCTGGATCTCGCTGGCCAGACAGCTAGTGTAATCAACAAGCTTCAGGTCCCAGTGAGAGGTCCGGTTTCAAAAAACAAGGTGGGGACTGAAGAGATGGATCAACAGTTAAGACCACTGGCTGCTCTTGCAGAGGACCTGGGTTTAATTTCCAGCACCCACATGGCAGATAACAACTGTCCATAACTCCAGTTCCAGGGGACTCCAACACCCTCATGATGTCCACAGGCATTGCCCAACACTAGTACACTTACATACATGTAGGCAATGAACTCATACACATAAAAATAAAAAATAACAAATACTGAGAAAACAAAACAAGGTAGACAGTGTCTGAGGAATGACACCTGCAAGCTGTCCTCCAGCCTCTACATACACATGCAACCACACATGCATGTGCACCTGCATACATATGAACATTCACACCTACCCACAAAAAAGGCAAATAATAATAAAAAAAAAATACTCTCTCATTTACAATAGCTTATTTTCAAAAATATTTTTGGAACATTTCTTCCAACTGAGAGAGCAAGAGTTTTCCAGCTGCTTAAACACAGAGTTATTAGAGTATTAGGGCTAATGATATGGCTCAGTAGGTAAAGATGCTTGCTGCACAAGCCTGGTGATCTAAGTCCAATCCCTAAAACCCACATAAAGGTGAAAGGAGAGAACCAAAGTCAACAAAGTTGTTCTCTGGTCTCCATATACATAACATGGCATGCATGCCCATAAAATGCACACACACAGTAGTTCTTTATTTTAAAAAAAGAATATAGATATTAATGAAACTGTTATATTTGGGGTAAATATAAATAGATCAATTTTTTTCCAAAAAGAATTAATTCTACTTACCTATTTTCTAGGAAAGAATACAAAGTTCATACCTGAGCATTTGAATTAGTGAGTGTCTCAGTTCCAATAAGTGATAATTTATTCTGACACTTGATTTAAAAAGTAAAGAGAAACAAGTCACACACAATCCATAAACAATTCCCATCTTGTCCCCATTTATACTATCCCAATATAACATTTCTCTATAACAACATAAAAATAGGTGATGTAGAGTCTATTAAATTTCTCACTTCCCACTTTAGAGGATTAGGGAGGCAGTTAAATTGGTTCTCAAGTGACTAAATCAAAAGAATAGGGAAGGGCTATAGATGGTGTTCAGTGAAGAAGCACCTGCAAAGGGCCTTTGGTTCCATCCTCCTCACCCTCCACAGGGCGGCAAATAGAATAAAAAAATTAAAAAACTGATAGCTAAGATTAACTATCAGCTATATAATGGGGAAAAAAATGGGAGGTAAGAGAACAAAAATAAAAGTACTATAGAAAAAGCCAGGCGTGGTGGTGCACGCCTTTAATCCTAGCACTTGAGAGGCAGAGGCAGATGGATCTCTGTGAATTCAAGGCCAGCTTGGTCTACATAGTGAGTTCCAGGACAACTGGAGCTACAGGGAGACCCTGTCTTAAAAAGACCAAAAAAAAAAAAAAGAAAGTACTATAGAAAACAAGTACTTAAGAACATAGGAAAATAAACCTTCAAAAGACATTATTTGCCTGACTTCAGTAGATTTGAGAAGCAAAAATGTATAATTTTATAATTTATTTGTATCTTTTGATCTTTTTGAGACAGGGTTTCCCTTTAGTTCCAGCTGGCTTGACTCACTGTATAAGCCAGGCTGGCCTTGAACTCACAGAGATACAACTGTCTGTCCCTAGGCTGGATTAAAAGTAAGCCACCATGCCTGCGCTAAGACGGTTCTTAGCCTCCACATGGTGCTGGAAATTGAACCAGTCCTCTGTTAACAGCAGTCAGTGCTCTTAAACAGAGCCATCTCTCTAGCCCCTTGTAATCATTTCATTCAAGTACATATATGCATATAATATATATATTATTATATATATATATATAATATATTCTTTTTTTTTTTTTTTAGTCAGGATCTCACTATGTAGCTCTAGCTGATCTGAAACTTGCTATGTGTCACCAGGCTCAGAAATCTGACTGCCTCTGCCTCCCAAGTGCTGCACTGGGATTAAAGGTGTGTGCTACCACACATAAAACACTTCATTAAAAAAATATTTTATTATAACATCCAAATTTCTAATACTGAAAAAGGATCATAAAAATATTTAGTAAGTATATTAATGACATAAAGTATCAAGGACTTTGTTAAAATTATTTAAAAAAAATTTCATTACTCTTTCCTGCTCACTTTAGTGAGAGAAAGGATGCTACATCTATCTGTGATCTGTATCACACACTATATTATGGTTAAGAATAAAATTTTTACCAAATAATGTAGTATATCAAAACTGTCTCTAAACATTTACATTTTTATATTCATGTTTTACTCATAATTCATAACGATATGTCATTGCTATATCCACATGGATATTATTTTGGATATTAATCCAATCCACAACAGGTACTAAAAAGATCAATAATTCCTTCAAATTTCACCACATTCATTAAATATTTGTACTGTCCTCAGTTATATTAGTTATTTATTAATTATTTTTATTTTTTACTTTTTAGAGATAAGGTCTCCCTGTAGCCCTAGCTGGAGCTCACTACGTAGGTCAGGCTAGTGTCCTTCTCAGAGTTCTGCCTGCCTCTGCATCCTGAGTTCTAGAATTAAAGGCATGTACCACCACACCTGGCCTCAGTATTTCTTAAAGTAATTCTTGCAATGATGGTATTCAGGCCTTCATCCCTTAACAGGATGTCTTCTAGCACCTCGGCAAATGTTCCTTTTCTGTATTCTTTTCTTTAAACACAGCAAAATCATTTTCCTAATGGTGTATCTCATCATGTCACTTGTGGTTTTATAAACCTTTTTAATTTTTTAAAGTTTATTATTATTTACAAAGAATAAAACAATAATAAACTTACAAACCTTTAATGACTTCCCATCATACTCCATAAAATTGTTTCTGGCTAACTCTTCAGTTTCACTTCACAAGATTTCTTTCTTCAAGTATATTACCGTATTTTACTAAAGAGTTCTATAAATTCATTCTTAGTTCCTATATTATATTCCTTCCTGTTTACATTTATGGGCCCTTATCTGTCTTTCAGACATGAAATCAGTGACTACTTCTTGTAGAAATCTATTTTTGACTTCTTCAGTTAGTGAAGTGTTCCTCTAGGTGTAGTTTTTGCCCTTCTATCCCAATACAACTAATGATGGATTACAGATAGTATTATGAATGGCTGCTGCCTCCCTAAGAAATCTCCTTGAGAGTAGAAACTACCAATACTTTTTTCCCTTTCTATATCTTATCTAGTATAAAACTTCTTAAATAAATGCTTATAGGTCTAAAGGCTACATAAATAATTACATAAAATAAAAGCTTTGGGGAGCTAGCATTCTTTCTTTCCTGGGTCTATTACTAAAACTGATTTTAATCTTATATTAAGTGATATATCATTTTTATCAGTTGATAACTTACTTCTTCCATGTCTTTCCACATTTCTTCACATTCTTTAATAAGTATGTCCTCGGTATCTATAACAACTTTCACATCTGTAGTACTGTCTGAGTCTAGTTCTTGCTGAGTCACTGACATGTCCTTTAGAGTTTTCTTTGCCTTACTAGAAAAACTAAAATAAAACAAAAAAAATACATGCATTTAACAACTACTTAATTGAACACTTAATACTTGTCAGATATTCGTCTAGATTCTAATACAGAAATGACTAAAACAAACAAAAATCCCTTTTACTTAAAGGAAACATGAATACACCATTATTTTAGGGAATATGTTAGCATAGCCATTATAGAAAATGATATGGCTGGGCGTGGTGGGGCACACCTTTAATCCCAGCACTCGGGAGGCAGAGGCAGGCAGATCTCTGTGAGTTCAAGGCCAGCCTGGTCTACAGAGCAAGCTCCAGGCCAGCTGGGACTAAAGGGAGACCCTGTCTCAAAAATATATTTTAAAAAAAGAAATAAAATATCAATATTAAAAAAAAAGAAAATGATATGGATAAAACTGCAAAAATTAGACACAGAATATATAAATCCCAGAAATCCCACTAAGTATATATCCAAAGAAAATCAGGATGAAGAGATATCTATTCTCTAATGTTTATTATAGCACTATTTACAATAGCCCAGGCATGGAATTAATCTGGTGAATGGATAAGGAAAATGTGGTTCAGCCATTATAATAGGGCAGTCACTAGAATATTAGTAATGCAAGATACAGGTGAGTAGATGTGTTGGTAGGAGTTTGTGGAAGTTCTGTTTGGATTACTTATCCCTACTAAGTGAAATGGTAACTAAGATTATCCATCAGCTGTGAATGAGGATGAAGTGAAGGAATTCAAGATTTAAGAGCAGAGGGGGGAAGGAGTATAAAACAAGAGAAACAAAGAATATTAAGCAGTTTGGGGCTAAATATTAGTGAATGGCCCACTTAAAATAAGTAGTTATGAATTTAAGGTGAAACCAAAACATTGCTGTGTTTTCCAACACATACAGATTAGAGCAAGTCAAGGAATAGTCACAGTAGTTAGGAGAGAGAATATAATCACCAGAGAAAAATATCAAGATCGTCATGTAATTGGGAGGATCAACAAAAGGAATACTAAAGTCATTAACAATTATGCTGGCTCAGTGGCAGATGTCTTTACTGCCAGTACTCAGGAGGTAGAGGCAGGTAGATTATCTGTGAGATGGAGGCCAGGCTGGTCCACAGCTGGGGCTACAGGGAGACCCTGTCTCAAAAAACAAAAACAAATAAAAAAGAATTATGATAGTGTACTACAAAGGATAACAATGATGTAGGAGCTAAAGGTTTATAAGAAATGAAAAGTGACTCATCTTACTAGGTGACTGCTGCAAGGATCATAAGATGATAGTGTGGCGCCATGAAATTTAAAGTTGGGTAATTTTAAGGAGATAGATGGAAGAAAAAAATACCAACGATATTTGGTAAAGTACAAAACCAAATGCAAAGAATATACGCCACCCAAAAGTATTTTTACTCATGGAATTTTTAAGTTTTATATTGCTCAATCAGTAACAGAGTAGCTCTGGGCTGGAGAGATGCCTCAGTCTTTATGAGCACTGATTGCTCTTGCAGAGGATGGGGTTCGATTCCCAGCACCCACATGGCAGCTAACAACCATCCTTCTGACACCCTCTTACGACCTTCCCAGGCATTGCACGTCACAGGTGCACTTACGCACATACAGGCAATACACTCATATACATAAAATAAAACTAATAAAAGTTTTTAAATAGCAGAGAGGTTCTAAAATAGGTGGAACTATTACAAGACTCAATATCGTAAAGATGTTAATTTTCTCCAAATTGACCTACTGAATTTTAAAATCCTAAAAGTGTTTTACATTTGACAATCAAACTCTAAAACTTAAATGAAAACACAGAGATCCAAACCATCTAAGACTCCTATGAAAAATAAGGGAGGGCTTACTCTACCAGATATTAAATCTACATAAGTCTAGAAATCATGATTTTATATAATTATACTGTTAATGTAGAATCTCCACATGAACAGGCGAAATAAACATAGAACACAATCCAAACCCTGTTTGGAGGTCCTTCCAACCCCGCCCCTTTGGCGTCCCCAGGAAGGGACTTAGGCCGCGGAGGCTCAAGGCCAAGGTGGTCACTCCTCAAGGCCCAGCTGGACGCCGGTGTCCAGTTGGCGTCCAACTTTCAGTGCCGCATCTCCAAAGCCCGGGAGCTGCTACCCTCCTCACAGCAAACGTCAATCCTGACAGCGCTCTCCGTTGCCCTAGACATACAGCCCTGCCCGCAAGGCCTCATCTCACCAGAGCTCCACAACTCGGTCCCAGCATTCGGTTCTGAGCGAACCCTGCTCTGCGCGCGCTGCTTGCTGGTTGGGTCTCCTCGCGCCCACTCCAGCCAATCAGGAAACACGCTTGGCCGCTATTGTACGGGCTGCGTCGCGTAGCTCTGTCCGGTGTCGCCCCTCTTCTGACGTATTCTAACAATATGGCGGCTGAAAGTGGTAGCGATTCGCAGCTGAGAAGAAGAAGGCGCCGGGACCCAGAGGAACCAGAAAACAAAGAACTGAACGAAAAAGGTTCTTCTGCGACCGTGGCGGGGATCCAAGAAAATGATGAGAATGAAGAGCGCTGGGTTGGGCCTTTACCCGTGGAAGCTACTCTGGCCAAGAAGAGGAAAGGTAGCTGCTGAGACGGAGAGCAAATTGGCAGGCTGTTTTTGCAAAGTGGGAGGGTTTATTTCAAGCAAACCAGTTAGAGGGAAGATTGTGGGGTTTGTACCCGCCGAACAGACGGTTGTTAGATTTATAAGATCAGAGAAAGAATAAACTTTAGACAAATGACCAGACCCAGAGCTTTCAGCAGAGTTTACTGCGTTTATTCAGCGAGGTGGTATAAGCCTGTCCGCGGAAGTGCAGGTTCTGCCGGGAGGGAGAGGGGGAGCGGTAGATTTCACTGGGCTGGAAATAAAGAGCACACCCAGCTGTGGAGTCTGCGTTAAGTTGTCCTTGGTAAATACATGGTCCCCACTTTTCCTGGAGCTGTTTGCTTGCACAAAACAAAGAAGCTTTTTTTCACCATAGATGTGGCTAGCTGATAACCATGAAGCAAGGATATCAGAGAGACATCGTGGTAGGAGGACTGGGGCGGCTGACTTTTCTTCAGCTCTGGCACTCGCACCAGTTGTCACCTTATTTCTGGCCATGCACTACTTGAACATCCTCCCCAAATAGTGATTTGGTCTCAGTGCACTGTTTTTTCCTAATATGTAACACTGTTAACCACTGATTATAATAGATGCTAAAGCTAACACTTGCCTGTACTGTTCTGATTGACCTCGTAACAGCCATGTGAAGTGGGAATTTGTAATTTTTGTTTGTTTGCTTTGTTTTGTTTTGAGACGGTCTTCCTGTAACCTTAGCTGGCCTGGAACTCCGCGATCTGCCTTCCTCTGGCTCTTGAGTGCTGTCATTAAAGGCCTGGCACCACAACGTTGGGCCAGAATTTCGAATTTTGATTACCCAGTGTAGGAAAGAGGCCTGATTCTCTTTAAGGTTTTTGGTCCAGAAGGGTGGAGGGTGTTAGTATGTTAGAGCACAGGAGAAAGCAAAATGCTTATTAAGAACCATTAAGACAGAATTTCAACTCTGACACAACTACCAATGCATTGTCAAGTATATGAGAAGTTACTTAGGCTTCCTGGGTCACTTTTTTTTTTTTTTTTTTCAAACAAACTGGTTTTCAAGCCATACTTAGACAAAAGACTGAAGGGTTTTTCCACTAGCTTGAAATAGTAAGATTTTATCAATTAAAATCTACTATTACTTAAAACTTTAATTTTCAAAACAAAGCCCAAACTCCCTAACCTGGTGTATAAGGCTTTTTTTCCCCTCTCATTACCTCCATAATATTTCTCCCAATAGTGTCCTTTCTCAAACCCTTACCATATCCTCTAGCCATTCTAAACCCTTGGGAATAGGCTTCTCTAGGTCCCTGTCCTGGTACTGTGTTTTTACCTGGAATAATTTCTCTCCTTTAGCTAGACTACTTTTTTTTGTCTGTTTGAGTCAGGGTCTCCTTGTAGCACCCAGCTGGTCTGGAACTCTGTAGACTAGGCTGGCCTTGAAGTCACAGAGATCCACCTGCCTCTGCTTCCCCAGTGCTAGGATTAAAGGTGTGAGCCACCACTCTCAGCTTTAGACTACCTTTTTAACATGAATTTTTAGGTATAATAATTTTGGAACATTGTATAATGACACCCTTATATTGCATTATTTTTTACTGCTGTTTCTGCAACCTTTGGCTTCATGGCCCTTGCTTCTTTTTGTAATTGTGTATTTATTCATTCACATTTTGCTCTGATCCTTGCATAAACATTTAATGAATATTATAATGTTTATGCTGTTACTATTTCAGTGAAATATTTTATGTGTTCTTTTTTAGTAAAAGGTATGAGGATAAATAGAAAAACCCCCAAACACTGAAATACTGATGTAAGTGTATTTATACACAATATAATTGAGACAGAAATAAGTGTTGTATTATAATCTTTACCCTTAGACAAATGCTTATTGTTTTTAAGCCAGCCACTAGTGTGTTAGTTTGAAGATAAATTGAAACTACAAACAAAAAAATTGTTAGAAACATAATTAAAATTTTGTCTAGGAAGACAAATGTTTAATAA
The DNA here is from genome assembly GCA_009823505.1 of Rhizomys pruinosus. Taxonomy (NCBI): domain Eukaryota; kingdom Metazoa; phylum Chordata; class Mammalia; order Rodentia; family Spalacidae; genus Rhizomys; species Rhizomys pruinosus. The sequence continues at coordinate 416,748 of VZQC01004901.1, read as the reverse complement.
TTTTAGATTTCTAGAAATGGAGCCAACATTGGACTTTTATATATACCTTTCACAATAACATGATAGATAGTTGCATGACACTACTTTTAAGTTATTTAAATTTTCAAATTTGGGACTGGAGAGATGGCCTAGTGGTTAAGAGCAGCAACTGCTCTTGCAGAGGATCCGAGTTCGATCCCCAGCACCCACATGGCAGCTGAGAACCATCTTTGATTCTAGTTCCAGGGGAATCTGCAGCATTGCACAACACGGGTGCACAAACCTACATGCAGACAGTACATTCATACACATACAAGAATAAATAAAAAATTAAAAAATTTTCAAATTTATTCTTATTGTGGGAAGGGGGAAATATTATGTCCCATGGTAAACATGTGGAGTGTAGATGACAACTTTTTTTTTTTAATGACAACTTTTGAAGCTGGTTCACTGCTTCTACCTTTATGTGGGTTCTAGGGAGTATACTTAGTCACCAGGCTTGGGCTGGCACCTTTTCTGCTGGACTATCTCTCCAGTCTGTTAAATTAAGCTATTTCTTACAGAATTATGTCTGTCTTTTCTTTTGCTCATGTGTGGACGTACTCCGAATGAACTAATGAACAACAGAAGAACTCTGGAACAGATAAGATAAAGTTTTAGCTGCTTTTCACAGAAAGCTCCAACTAACAATAGTTTTTAAAAAATTATGGAGGGTTGGAGAGATGGCATAGCATTCAAGAGCTCTGACTGCTCTTGTAGAAGACCAGGGTTCAATTCCCAGAACCTAGATGGGAGCTAACAACCGTCTGTAACTCCAGTTCCAGGGGGTCTGACACCAACTTCTGACCTCCACCAGTCATTGCAAGACACTGGTACACTTACATACATGCAGGCAATACACTTAGTCACATAAAAAAATAACATTTTTTCTTGTTTGTTTTTTTAAGGGATTCTATGATATGAGAGCACAGTTGTTTTCAGATCACATTGACGTTGCTCAGTTTGCCATACAATTAGATAATCGGTGCTAGCATCCACAGATGAGGGATACCATTGTTTTTCTGGGACTGTGTTACTTCACTCAGCATGATATCTTCTAGCTCCAGCCATTTTCCTGCAGAGTTCATGCTGTCATCTTTCTTTACCGCTGCATAGAACTCCATTGTGTAGATGTACCACATTTTCTCTATCCACTCTTCAGTTGAGGGGCACTTGGGTTGATTCCAGCTCCTTGCTATTGTGAAGAGAGCTCCAGTAAACATGGCTGTGCATGTATCTCTGTGGTAAGATGAGTCTTGTGGGTACATACCCAGGAGTGGTATGGCTGGGTCAGGTGGCAAGTTCATTCCAAGTCTTCCAAGGGTTCTCCACACTGCTTTCCATAATGGCTGTACAAGTTTACATTCCCACCAGCAGTGGATGAGTGTTCCCCTTTCCCCACAACCTCTCCAGAACTTGGTATCATTTGTTTTCTTGATCCTAGCCAGACTAAGATGATAATCTTAAAGTGGTTTTAATTTGCATTTCCTTAATTATTAGTGATGTTGAATACTTTTTAAGATATTTCTCAGCCATCTCTAATTCCTCACTTGTGAAGTCTCTGTTCAGCTCTTTGCTCAACATTTTTTTTAAAAAAAGGAATACTACTTTTATGTGAAAAAGTGCCAAAACAACCCAGGATTAGTGTGGAAGCTCCAAAAGTTCCCAGGAGGTTTTTGCCTTAATATATGTGGTATATGGCTCTCATATTCATTGTTCTGAATTGATATACAGAATTAATATTCTACTGAGAACTGAGGAAGGGAATACTTTTCAAGATTTCTTCTTGTTTATTACAAAAGACTTCTACCTTGTCTCTTTAGCATACAGTCACTTATAGGAAAACATGAGAAAGGTCATTTAACCAAATGCCAATAGGTGTATATAAAAATTGTGAATCTAGGGGCTGGAGAGATGACTCAGCAGTTAAGAGCACCAACTGCTCTTGCAGAGGACCCGGGTTCAATTCCCAGCACCCACATGGCAGCTAAGAACCATCTTTAACTCCAGTTCCGGGGGGACTCTCATGCCCTCCTTTGACCTCTGCGGCATTGCATGACACGGGTACACCAACCTACATGCAGATAGTACACTCATACACATAATGGGTACACAGACCTGCATGCACATTCATACACATACAAAAATAAAATTAAAAAAAATAAGTAAATTAAGAAAAATAAAAAATGGTTAATCTAAAGTGTCAGTGGTACACACCTTTAATCCCAGCACTCCAGAGGAAGAGGCAGGTGGATCTTTGTGAGTTCAAGGCCAGCCTGGTCTACATAGTGAGTTCCATGCCAGCTGGAGCTACAGGGAGACCCTGTCTCAAAAAGACAAAAAAAAAAAAGAATTGTGAATCTACTTGGAAGGCAGATCTCTATGAGTAGGAGGCCAAACTGATCTATATAGTGATTTCCAGACCAGTTGGGGCTACAGAGTGAGACCCTGTCTCAAAACACAAAAGAATCAGGATTCTGTGACTTAAATGAATGGAAAAGTAACTTGCCAGATATAATTTTGAGTGTGCTATATAGCAGTTATATATATGAGTCTCATAACAGTTTGTCATGTTTAATTTATCAATTTTTTTATGGGCATGTTTAGCCATTTCATTTGAAAGAAATATGTCTTTTTTTTTTTTTTTTTTTTTGAGACAGGGTCTCCCTTTATTCCCAGTTGGCCTGGAGCTCACTTTATAGACCAGGCAGGCCTTGAACTCACAGAGATCCACCTGCCTCTGACTCCCAAGTGCTAGGATTAAAGGTGTGCACTACCACGCCCAGCATATGTCTTTTTTTTTTTTTTTATGTGTATGAATGTACTGTCTGCATGCAGGTTTGTGCACCTTTGTCATGCAATGCCGC
>VZQC01004901.1:305373-406145 GCA_009823505.1 Rhizomys pruinosus | reverse complement strand
GGAATTGGAGCTTCAGACGGTTCTCGGCCGCCATGTGGGTGCTGGGGATCGAACCCGGGTCCTCTGCAAGAGCGGTCGGCGCTCTTAACCGCTAGGCCATCTCTCCAGCCCGACATTTGGTATTTAAAAAAAAAAAAAAATCAAATCAAGTAGGGGCTGGAGAGATGGCCTAGCAGTTAAGAGCGCCGACTGCTCTTGCAGTGGACCTGGGTTCGATCCCCAGCACCCACATGGCGGCTGAGAACCATCTGTAACTCCAATTCCAGGAGAACTCCAGTTCCAGGGGAATCTGCCCTCTTCTGACCTCCACGGCATTGTACGACACAGGTGCACAAACCTACATGCAGACAATACATTCATACAAATAAATACATTCATACAAATAAATAAATAAATGTGCACAAACCTACATGCAGACAATACATTCATACAAATAAATACATTCATACAAATAAATAAATAAATAAACAAACACGGGTGCACAAACCTGCATGCAGACAATACATTCAAATAAATAAATTAATTAATTAAAAAAATCAAATCCATTAATAATTGAATATAAGCCATTAGTAGATAATGCTCAAAAGTATATTTCAGGAACTAATAGAAATTCTAAATGAAGAATCAAGAAAAGTTTTGAGCATCAATACCATGTATAGTGTACCTTTTCAAAATATCTACATTACAGAGACAATATATACTTCTATTAGTTTGTTATGTATAGTAAATCCTAGTTCTTTTATACTTTGTTCATCATACAGCATGTCTAATGCTAATAGTTTTAATATCAAGATAAGACAATGATTTTCTTTTGAGCATAGTCATAAATATTTGGGTTATAACTGTTTCATGAATGAATTTATAAGGTACACCATTACATGCTAACCTTAAAAGTTATACACAAACAGTTTTATACTAAGTGCCTCTTATCTTCAGGCCCAGGAATGATTAGGTTTGCTTCTACCTAATAGAAATAAGTGTGCTGCTATGTGCAGTTCTTCTCTTGTGGTTTGGTGTCATAAAAGTTATATTAATGAGAGCGGAAGGAGAAAATTAAGGACTTGGTATATCTTAGAAGTAGAATACTTGTTTAACATTAAAAAGGCCCTGGGTTTAAGTCTTAGTGCTGTAAGAAAAAAAATCAGGGCTGGAGAGATGGCCTAGTGGCTGGGAGCACCCGACTGCTCTTGCAGAGGACCCGGGTTTGATCCCCAGTGCCCACATGGAGGCTGAGAACCATCTGTAACTCCAATTCCAGGAGAACTCCAGTTCCCGGGGAATCTGAGACCCTCTTCTGACCTCCGCAGCACTGCATGACATGGGTGCACAGACCTGCATGCGGACAGTGCATTCATACACATGCAAAAATTAAAAAAAATTAAAAAAAAAAAAAGAAAAATCAGCTAAAGGGGGTGGAGAGATGGCTCAGCAGTTAAAAGCACCAACTGCTCTTGCAAAGCACCCGGATTTAATTCCAGCACCCACATGGCAGCTAAGAACCGTCTGTAAGCTGGGTGTGGCGGTGCACGCCTTTAATCCCAGCACTTGGGAGGCAGAGGCAGGGGCAGATCTCTGTGAGTTCAAAGCCAGCCTGGTCTACAGACTGAGTTCCAGGCTAACTGTGGCTACAGGGAGACCCTGTCTCAAAAAAACAAAAAAATAAAAAATCAGCTAAAAAGAAATTTACTAGCTATTCTGAGTTGTTATACCCTCTTTTACTATTAAAGAATCCCAAACTGATTGAATGGGACATTTTTTATTTTGAATTTGGTTATGGGCAGGGGAGGAATGCTTGCTATACTGAGTTTTCTTTTTTCCCTTCTCAATTCTGAACTGCTTTAGCTATTTTCCTGGACAATGTGAATGGATTTATTGCCCAGGGGATGCCATATCTTCAGTTGCTGCTTCTGAGAAGAGTACAGGAAAGATTTTCATTTATGATGGTCGAGGAGATAACCAACCACTTCATATTTTTGACAAACTCCATGTGTCATCTCTTACTCAAATAAGACTCAACCCAGTTTACAAAGCAGTGGTATCCTCCGACAAATCTGGAATGATTGAGTACTGGACTGGGCCTCCTCATCAATATAAATTCCCTAGAAATGTGAACTGGGAGTATAAAACTGATACAGACTTATATGAATTCGCCAAGTGTAAAGCTTATCCAACCAGCATATGTTTTTCACCTGATGGGAAGAAAATAGCTACCATTGGATCTGATAGAAAAGTTAGAATTTTTAGGTTTTTAACTGGAAAACTCATGAGAGTCTTTGATGAATCATTAAGTGTAAGTGCAATTAAATTAGATTTTCCTTTTCTAAAAATGTCATTTTTCTTTTCTTTTTTTTTCTATTTCCTAAAAGGTATAATTTCTACTAGACTTTTGAGTTGATATTTTTTTCTTAGCACATTAAAGGTACTTACTCTTCAATTGTCTTCTATCTTGCATTGATGCTCTTGAACTCACTTTCCTACATTTATTATAACAGTTCTCCATTCTTGTTGTCAACAACTGACAAAGTAATTGGACTAAAGATCAGGAGCAAAACTATGTCAAAAGTTGATACTCAGAATGAGAGTTTTGGCCAAAGAAGACTAAAATATCACTTAAACTAATTACTTAGAATGTAAAACATAAGTAGTAAATGACTAGAATCTCACTGTTCTATATGGAGGGCCTGTGTGTGTGTGTGTGTGTGTGTGTGTGTGTGTGTGTGTGTGTGTGTGTATTAGACTGGGGAGCTGATCATCCTGGGAGAGTAGATAAACTACATTGACTTATAATAACTAGTCCTAGTTTAACAGAAATTGAATGGGATGAAGCTCTATCCTTTAGTAGTTATGAACTGAAAAATGAAGGGTCATTGTGGTGTACAAAAATACAGTTGTGTGTCACAGAGGTCATGCTGGAATGCTGTAAAAAGAATCTGTTCAGGTGTTAGCCAAATTTAATAAATATTTATGAAATATATGTGTATGAACACATGGCTACCTATGGAACTTAATCTAAGAAAAGGTCTTTTCTCTATTAATGATCATGAGTCTTCCATTACAAAAAAGTAGTCCTGTATTCTAGGCTATTTTGGAACACATAAATAAATAGAAACTAGAGACAAGAAAGCTGTTCTGTAAGATCTTACATTCATGTCTTCAGCCCTAACATACCTCTTGATTTTTGTATTTTGTATATTGTCCTTCCTTGATCTAGAAAAAGTTAAGATTTATATGAGCGTTTTGCCTGCATGTATGTATATGCACCACATGTATGCCTGGGTCCCACAGAGGCAAGAAGACGGTGTTGGTTAAGAACACTGGCTGCTCTTCCAGGGGACCCTGGTAGGTTCCTAACACCCAGTGACAGCTATCAGCTGTCCATAGCTCTAGTTCCAGGCATTCCTAAGACCAAGAACTGAGTTTCAGGCAGTTGTGAGCCTCCTGTATGTGCTGAGAACCTAATCCAGATCCTCTGGAAGAGCAGGAAGAGCTCTTGACCGCTGAGCCGTCTCTCCAGCCCCAGTTGAAAAGACGGAGTTAACATAAATATGAAACAATGATATAAGTAAAAGTGATATGAAGTTCAGCATATTATCCACAGTGAAGGTTTAGTTTTCAGTTCTACTGTTTGATGTCCTAATGTCTGAAAAACTGAATATCAAGATCCTCATATCTCTTGGAAGGCTCATGGAGTACTAACACAAAGTAATTGTGATGTGACCCATATCTTGAAAATTGTGGGTCAAAAGTAATCCAAATTTCCAAACTATAAAGAACACTCATAAAAGCCTATCTGTAAAATAATCACATTTACCTAATATTAATCTTAACTGCTCATTTCAAAATAACTTGAAGTAGTTTCTGAAATGTCATGAATTTGTAACAAAATGTGCTGTTAAGAACATTGCCTGTTCTAGCAGAAAACCCAAGTTGAGTTCCCGGCACCTACGTTAGGCAGCTCACAGCTGCCCTTTAACTCCCAGCTCCAGGAAATCCACCTCTCTATTCTGGCCTCCACAGGCACTAGTATGCCTGTACGCATACACACAGACACACAACAAAATTTTCAAATAATATCCCATTAAAAATTCATGTACCCAGGGCTGGAAAGAGCTCAACAGTTAAGAGCACTGGCTACTCTTAAAAATCATTTTATTCAACAAAAATTTAGTATTTGCCATATGTCATTGTTGTGATCTCATATAGGATCTCAAGGCCTTAGCTATCTTGTCTAACGAAAGTAGCTACTATCATGTGACAGAGAGAAAGGATTTCACTAGGGAGTAGAGACCTACGCTAGCCTGAAACTCACTATGTAGGCCAGGTAATGTTCCTGCCTCTGTTTCCCAAATACTGGGGTTATGGGTATAGGCTACGACGCCTAGCTCTCATCTGACTGTTGGCCCCTTGACATGTCTAGACCAGTTAGAGATGTGCTAACAGTATAATACATGCAAAATTCCAAAGACAATGGGAAAAAAATTCTCAATTATAACTTGTTATAGAAATGGTGGGCTGGAGAGATGGCCTAGCGGTTAAGAGCGCCGACCGCTCTTACAGAGGACCCGGGTTCGATCCCCAGCACCCACGTGGCGGCTGAGAACCGTCTGAAACTCCAGTTCCAGGGGAATCCGAGACCGTCTTCTGACCTCCGCAGCATTGCACGACACGGGTGCACAAACTTGCATGCGGACAGTACATTCATACACATACAGAAATAAAATTAATTTAAAAAATTAAAAAAACGGTAATATTTTAGATATATTAGGTTAAATAGAATTCCATTTTTGCAATGCAGCTACTATAAAATTTAAATTACTTATGTGACTTGCATCATATGTCATTGGAAAGCACTAGTTGCACTAGTTGCATAAGCTATCTGTTTTCTATTAGGAAAAGTCAGTTATGACAGGGGTGGTGGCGCATGCCTTTCTTTAGTCCCAGCACTCTGGAGGCAGAGGCAGGCAGATCTCTGTGAGTTCAAGCCCAGCCTGGTCTATGTAAGCAAGTTCCAGGCCAGCTGAGGCTACAGGGAGACCCAGTCTCAAAAAGACAAAAAAAAAAAGAAAAGAAAAAGTCAGTTACTACAAGTATACTTTTTTTGGGTGCTGGTGATGGACGTTGAACCCAGAGTCTTAAGCATGTACACCTCTGAAATATGAACTTGTTTGTATGTTTTTCTTTTTTTAAAATTATTTGATTTGATTTGATGTTACTTTTTATTTCTTTATGTGTGTGTCTCTGTGCTATGTGCTTTCAGGAGTTACAGGTGCCTGTGAGCTACCTGATGTAGGTGCTGGGAACTAAACTCAGGTCCTCTGCAAGAACAGCAAGTACTTTTAACCTCTGAACTATCTCCTCAGCCTTTGTCTTTTTCTGAGACAGGGTTTCATACTGTGGCCCAGGTTGGTCTGAAACTTATTATGTAACTGGCCTAGAATTGACAGTTCTGCCTCAGAGCACTACCTTTGGAGTGCTGGGATTAAAGCCATGAGCAGCTACCTCAGTTTTGTAAGGCTAGTCTTTATAATAGAACTTTTAATGTCTTTTTTAGCTTCTTGCTTATAGGATTTAGAATGCCTCTTAAAATACATAAGTATGAAGCGGGGCATGGTGGCGCATGCCTTTAATCCTAGCACTTGGGAGGCAGAGGTAGGTGTATCTTTGTGTCAAGGCCAGCCTGGTCTACAGAGTGAGTTCCAGGACAGCTGGTGCTAAGGGAGACCCTGTCTCGAAAAGACCAAAAAAAAAAATAATAATAATAAGTATAGGGGCTGGAGAGATGGCCTAGCAGTTAAGAGAGCCGACTGCTCTTACAGAGGACCCGGGTTCGATCCCCAGCACCCACATGGCAGCTGAGAACCATCTGTAACTCCAATTCCAGGAGAACTCCAGTTCCAGGGGAATCCAACCCCCTCTTCTGACCTCCGAGATGCAGACAGTACATTCATACAAATAAATAAATAAATAAATTTTTAAAAAATACATAAGTATATAAACTCATTTTAATGACTCTTAATGTGTTCTGTTTCTAGTCAAATATGATTGCTATATTTTATTACATGAGTGTGAGTATAATATACATAGTTATTTTATTAATGCACAGTTTATTTCCTAGATGTTTACTGAACTGCAGCAGATGAGGCAACAACTACCAGACATGGAGTTTGGCCGACGAATGGCTGTAGAACGTGAGTTGGAGAAGGTGGATGCTGTCAGATTAATTAATATAGTTTTTGATGAAACTGGACACTTCGTGTTATATGGAACAATGCTGGGCATTAAAGTTATAAATGTAGAAACAAACCGGTAAGCTTTAATATGATTTTTTAAATGTCATTATGGGGGACCATTTCTTCCATCAGGGAAACAATGAGAGTTTTGTTTGTTCCAAAGAAAGTGGAATGATCCCAAAAGCCTAAACTTAACCAAATGTTTTGACTGGATTTTTCTGTGGTTTCTCAGTTGTTTATAATCTTATGTAAAAAGTTTCCACTCACGTTTGTAAAAGAAATGGAAAGAAGATACACATAGTTTCAAGGTTTAAGTTGTTTTTTTTTTTTAACAAGTTTCAGTCTGTGTTTGCTTATTGACTTAAATTAGCTTGGCTCAAATGTTGCCAAATATTCTAACCACAGAATTCAGCATTACATCCTGCTAGACATAAAAGCAGGAGCTAAAATGCATAAAACCACAATAAATCTTTTGTGCATTGTTATTAGTATAGAATATCTATAATCAGATACTAACACAGAATGGTAAATGAAAAGAACTTAGGAAATATTTCAAGAAGAAAAATCTTGTGCTGTACATTCATCTATATAGACATATTTATATTGTAGTTCTTGGCAATAAAATCTTTGAAAGCTTGTAAAAGATTTAAATAATGGGAATAAGTTAAAACTATACATTTATCTGTTGGTATTCATAAGGGGTGTTTCGGGATACCTGGTGTATTCCAAACTCTAAGGATGCTCAAGTGCCTCATATAAGATGGTATAATGTGTGGCTGGAGAGATGGCTCAGCATTTAGAGTGCTTCCTGCTCTATCAGGACTGGACTTTAGATCCTAGCACCCACATTGAGCAATATAATGTTTATATATAATATGAATATGCACCCATATTTTAATCAGCTACAGATTATAATTCCTAGTAAAATATGTATGTGCTGGATAGCTTGCCTTTTTTTTTTTTTTTTTTTTTTTTTGAGACAGGGTCTCCCTGTACCCCAGCTGTCCTGGAACTCACTTTGTAGACCAGGCTGGCCTTGAACTCACAAGAGATCTGCCTGCCTCTGCTTCCCAAGTGCTGGGATTAAAGGCAAGCACCATCATGCCTGGCTAGGAAACACTTACTGACTGCTGGGAAACACTTATTGATTACAGAAATCAGTGTGGAAGTTTGTGCTAAATAGCTTTAGTGTAAATTTGACACACCTGGGTTGAGGGAGCCTCAATTGGGGAATTTCCTCCATTGGACTGGTCTGTGACTGGACTGGCCTGTAGCCATATCTGTGGAGTAGTGTCTTGATTGTTGAGTAATGTGGGAGGGCCCAGCCCACTATGGGTGTTGTCATCCCTAGGCAGGCTATTGTATATTGTATAAGAAAGCAGGCTGGGCATGGGCCAGGGGAGCAAGCCAGTAGGAAGCATCCTTCCATGGCCTGTGCTTCAGCTCCTGTCTCCAGGTTCCTGCCTCCAGGTACCTGCCAAGTTTCTACCTGGGGCTCCCTCAGTGATGAACTGTGACCAGGGAGTTTTAAGCCAAATGAACACTTTCCTCCCCAAGTTGGTTTTGGTCAGAGTGTTTGTCACAGCAATGGATTAGCAAACTAGAACAATGTTATATGAATACTCATTATACTATATTGTTTAAGGAATAATGATGAGGAAAAAGAAGGGTTTATGTCCAGTATAGATGATTTTAAAAATACAGTTTTTAGTCTGAGCTTGTTGGAATTAATTCCAGAACCTACAAATATAGAGAGATAATGGTATTGAGTGATTTAGGTCTACATTATTTATTTTATACATGTGTGTGTATGTGTTTATATGTGTGCATGTGTGCATGTTTTGTAGGCCAGATATCAACGCTGGTTATCTTCTTCTATTGCTCTTATTTTTTTCAGACCTGAATCTGAAGGTCACCAATTTGGCTAGACTGGCAAAGACTCCAGAGATTTGCCTGTCTGCGCCCTCAACCTTCCCATACAGAAGTAGGGTTACAGATTTGTTTCTCTATCCCTGGATTTTATGTGAATGCTAGGAATCTAAACTTGGGTCCTCATGTTTACACAGCAAGCATTTTACTTGCTGCACCATCTTCCCAGACCCAAGGTCTGTTTTTTTTTTTAACTAATTAGTTAATTTTTTGGGGGGGGGGCATGATCTCACAACAGCCCAAGCTGTTGTGTAGGCCAGGCTGGCTTCAATCTCACAGAGATGACTAGCCACTGCCTGCTGAGTGCTGGGATTAAAGGCACATACTACTACACCTGACAGACTGCTTTATTTTTAATTTAAAAAACTGGGACTGGAGAGATACCTCAGCAATTCACACTCGCTACTCTTGCAGAGGACCTGGGTTTGAATCCCAACACCCACATGGTGACTCACAACCATTCGTAATTCCAGTTCCAGGAGATCTGACACCTTCTGACTTCCAAGGGCATTGTACAACACAGGTGCACCTACCTACAGGCAGGCAATACACCCAAAAGAAAAAACAAAACTGTTTTAGGTTCGCAGCAAAATGGAGACTTAGATACAAACTTTTCCCATGTATTTTTTGACCCAACACATCTAGCTTCTAGGACTCACTGAATAATCTGGACTGGCCTTGAACTCAAGATAATCCTCCTGCTTCAGCCTTCTGAGTGCTAGGATTACAGCACAATGCCCTGTTTACTAGTAATCCTTTTATTGACTCTGTAGTTTGGGTTTTTCCAAAGTATCATATAATGTTAATCATTCAGCATGTGTTTTTTTCTGATTGACTTCTTTCAGTTTGGGTTTTTTTTTTTTTTTTTTTTTTTTTTTTTTTTTTTTTTTTTTTTTTTTTTTTTTTTTTTTTTTTTTTTTTTTTTTTTTTTTTTTTTTTTTTTGTTTTTTTTTTTTTTTTTTTTTTACCTAAAAACATAGTTACCTACTAATTTAAAATAACTTTTTGGGGTAGAGAGACCCTTGAAAATATTTTAACTAGTAGTCATTTGGCTATAGATAATGAATAGTTTATTTTTAAAGTTTACATTTATTTATTTATTTTGATGATGTCAGAGGACAATTGATGGGAGTTGGTTTTCTCCTGCCACATGAGGATCCTAGGGCTCAAACTTATGTCGTCAGACTTCAAAGCAATTGCCTTTATACACTGAGCCATCTTTCTTCCCAAACCTGAATAGGTGATTTAAATTTTTTTTAATCATTTTTATTTTATATGTATGAGTGCATTACCTGCACATACGTAAGTATACCTGTGTCGTGTAATGCCCATGGAGGTCAGAAGAGAGCCTTGGATCCCCTTGAACACAGCATTTGTTAGCTGCCATGTGAATGCTGGGATTTGAACCTGGGTCTTCTTCAAGAGTAACCAGTACTCTCAACCACTGAGCAATCTCTCTACCCCCAAGGAAAGTTGATTTTTAACTTTCATATTTCAAGCCATCATGATTAGAATTCACTGTGGTTTTTTTTTTTCTTACATGTGTATGCACATTGTGCAGATGGAATGCAAAAGTTGATGGCAAATGTCTGCCTTAATTGCTCTCCACTGTATTTACTAGGGAACATAGAGCTCACTGATTGGTCTAGTCCAGCTAACCAGCTTTCCTAGGGATCCCATTTCTGCTTCCTGAGCACTGGGTTATAGATAGGTCATTATGCCTGCTCAGCTTTTATGTGGGTGCTGAAGATCCAAATTTCAGTCCTCATACTTGTACAGCAGTCAATTTATCTATTGAATTATCTCCTAAGCCTAATTCTGGCAAGTGTGCTATATTAAACATTCTTATTTTTTCAGGTGTGTACGGATTTTAGGCAAACAAGAAAATATCAGAGTGATGCAACTGGCTTTGTTTCAGGGAATAGCCAAGAAGCATCGTGCTGCAACTACGATAGAGATGAAAGCTTCTGAAAACCCTGTTCTTCAGAATATTCAAGCTGACCCAACGATAGTCTGTACATCTTTCAAAAAGAATAGATTTTACATGGTATGTGGATGTTCTGGGAGATAGACCTTAATGTTTCTTCCAGCCTCATTGGGAGTTTTATTTTCTTAGAGAATTTTGGCAGTAATAGCAAATTTTCTAAACAACCAGAACACCAACCCTCAACATTTAATATTGTTGAATATTTAGGTATAATTGATTTTTAAGGATTTTCCATCATGTTTTGAAATTTTTTCCATCTGGCTTCTACCACTATTTTTGCTAAGATGATAGAAAGCTAGTGATTTGTGTTTATAATTATATCCAAAACAGTTCTTACTATGGGGTTTTAAATTTTATTTTCTTTTTCAACTTTTACTCTAAAATGAAATTTTTGGCCCTGAACTTGCAGTTTCTTTCTCTAAATACTTTCCTTAACTTTTAGGGCATTGTAGCAGTGCTGCTTTGGAATTACAGATTCTTGAAGATTTTTTATTTATTTATTTATTTATTTATTTATTTATTTATTTATTTATTTGTGATCTTTTCAAGACAGGGTCTCCCTATAGCCCCAGCTGTCCTGGAACTCACTCTGTAGACCAGGCTGGCCTTGAACTCACAAAGATCCGCCTGCCTCTGCCTCCCAAGTGCTAGGATTAAAGGTATGTGCCACCACGCCCAGCAATTCTTGAAGAATTTTTATTTCACCTCTGGAGAACTAAACTGCTAGTTGTTGAGGTTGTTGCTCAGTGTTAGACCATTTATTTACCCAGCATGTGTAAGACCATAAGTTCAATCGCCAGCATGGGGAGATGGGTATATTAAGATTGGGCTAAAATCAAACTACTAAGCTACCTATGAGCAGCAATGTGCAACCTGACAGAAAGTTTAAGTCTATAGCACTCTGCATTCTGTCCTTCACACAGCAGTCAGACAACCTTCTGGGATCTAATTATGACTGTCCAGGATAACTGGCTTTCTTCACTTCTGTAGCTTTATCCTTCACTTACTACACTGACCAGATCAAACTTACTCTGTTTGCAATAACTGAGAATTTTTTTTTAACTCCGGGCCTTTGCATAAATTATTCTTTATTCTAATCACACACTTTTAAGGTCTCAGCTTGAAAACTTTCAGCATAACTCTGAATCATGTGTACCTGTTTATATTCTTCCTGTACTTTCCTCATTATGTGCAACATGCTTTGGGGATACAAATCACTAATTTATTAATTTGAGGGTGTGTGTCTCGAATACTAATGCTCTCTTCATCCAACTGATTTAAAATCAATAAATTCATTATAAAATGCATAAGAAATATAAAGATACAAGAATACATAAAAATACAATATTAAATTCAGATAATAGCTGAATATAATAGTGTATACAATCTTCATCTGATGTCTACGTCTACACTCATAAGCAGCTGTGATCAATTTTTTTTTTTTTATTTTTTTTATTTTTTTGTCTTTTTTGACGACAGGTGTTTCCCTGTAACCCCCGCTTTCCTGAACTTCACATATGTAGACCAGGCTTGGCCTTGGAACTCAGAGAGAACGCCTGCTCCTCTTTGCCTCCGAGCAGATGGGATTTAACAAGCCATGCTGGCCACCAGTGCCCAGCCCAGCTGTGATACTTTTGAAGGATAAAAACCGCTGGTATGGGAGAGAAGGTAGCACTTTCCCTAACCCAACCAAAGTTTTAATCCAAAAGTAGATAAATTCTTTAACAAGGGGATTTTGCTTATAACTTTCAAAGTCATTGCTAAAATTTTACCAATACATATGAAGTGAATATAGTTTATCTTGTTTTAACCTATAATTTAGCTATGATAAAAAATAATCAGAAAATTCTTGATATATACTAAAAATACAAGCATTAATTTTCCACTAGAAAATTTTAGGTCAAAGGTACTATGTTCGTTCACCAAGTTTTACTGTTAATGCTATTAAAGTATACTTTTTTTATTTCTTGTCTTTTCCAGAAGGGTCTCCCTGTAGCCCCAGCGTCCCAGTGTCCTGGAACTCGCTCCTGTAGACCAGGCTGGCCTTGCACTCAACAAAAGATCCACCTGCCTCTCCTCGTGAGGCTAGCATTAAAGGTGTGGCCAAACGCCCAGCTACATATCATTTTTAAGGTATGATGAAATAGAGAACAAAAAATTAAGAAGCTTCTTATAGGCAACAATGTTATGAATTTTCTTTCAATATTATTAGATGTATTTTTTTTGTTTTTTGTTTTTGAGACTGTCTCCCTTTAGTCCCAGCTTGCCTGGAACTCGCTCTGTAGACAAGGCTGGCCTTGAACTCACAGAGATATGCCTGCCTCTGCCTCCCCAGTGCTGGGATTAAAGGCGTGTACTACCACGCCTAGCACTAAAGATGGTTCTTAGTCAACATGTGGGTGCTAGGAATCGAACCCAGGTCCTCTGCAAGAGCAGTCAGTGCTCTTAACTGCTCAGCCATCTCTCCAGCCCCAGATGTGTGTATTCTTAAGCAAAACTAAAATAGTACACACACACACACATATAAATATATATCCCTTGTTTTAAATCTGACATGAAACAAAAGTATATTATAAATCCATATATGAACTAAATCAAGATTTTTTTAAATTTATAAATCTATATTATAATATTTAAGAAAATGTTAGAGGCAGGCACGATGGTTTCACACCTTTAATCCCAGCACTTGGGAGGCAGAGATAGTTGCATTTCTGTTTGGTCAAGATCAACCTGGTCCACATAGAAAGTTCTAGGCCATCCGAGGCAAAAGGAAGACCCTGTCTCAGAAAAAAAAAAATCTAACATGGTTGTTTATTAAGAATCTATCTTAAGCCATGTGTGGTGGTGCACACCTTCAATCCCAGCACTCGGAAGGCAGAGGCAGGCTGATCTCTGAGTTCAAGGCCAGCCTCATCTACATAGAGAGTTCTAAGACAGCTGGAGCTGCAGGGAGACCCTGTCTCAAAACCACCAAAAGAATCTATCTTAGTGGATCATTACAAAATCACACTAGGAAAAAAGGAAACTGGTATGCTAGCTTTACCGTCCTTAAACTCTGCTGGCAAAGGCAGAGTGGGCTTAGCACACAGGATTCCAACTTCCTCACAGTCAGTAGAACAAACAGCCTTGAGAAACCAAGAATTCTGTCCGAAAGCTGTTTTTCCATTTTCCATATACCCTGAGAATCCTGAGACTTCTATAACTTCACTCAAAATTGCATGCTTTCTCCCAAACTTCAGGATTTAGATAGACCAGGTAGGAGTCTGGTGGGAGAAAAGGCAAGGTCCACTCCTGATCCATTTTTGAATCCTCATCCTACCTAGCACTGAACCCAATGTAAAAAGAATGTTAAAATGTAAGAACTTTACAAGCATACATATAGTTTTCACAACTACCTTAATTGGGTAGTAGATACTGTTATCACCATTTATGAATGAGAAAATACTTAAAAAAATATTCATTTATTTCCCTGGAGCCACATAATTAGTAAATCACAGAAATAGAATTCAAACCCAGGCAGTCTACTAGTAAAAAGTGAGTAAAGTTGCAAGCAACTAGATGGCAGAACTAAAGAATTAACACAAATAAAAGTTCCCGTGTTTGGAATTATGCATGTTTACTATAGTACCTTGTTTTTATATTAGCCAAATATAAAAATAATGTAACTGCCTTACCTGTCTTATGATGGAAAATGATTCCTAAGATAAGGATTATTCTGAAATAAATTCTTTCTGCCAGGCATGGTAGTGTACACCTTGAATCCCAGCACCTGGGAGGCAGAGGTAGGTGGATCTCTGTGAGTTCAAGGCCAGCCTGGTCTACATATTGAATTCCAGGCCAGCTGGGGCTACAGGGAAACAGGAAACCCTGTCTCAAAAAGTCACCCCCCCCCTGAAAAAAATCTAACTTTTCTTAAGTAAGTTTTATTTATAAATCTTTACCAAATAAAAATTTTAATTTGGGGGCTGGAGAGGTTGCTAAGGAGTTATGAGCACTGGCTGCTCCTGCAGAGGACCCAGGTTCAATTCCCAGCACCCACATTATAGCTAATGACCTCCTATAACTCCAGTTCCAAGGGATCTCATGCCCTCTTCTGACCTCTGCAGGCATTGCATGACCTGGTTGCACTTAAATACATGCAGGCAATACATTCATACATATTAAATAAAATATTTAAAAATAAATAAATTTTAATTTCTTCACTCACATTTTATTTTCCTTCTTGAGTTTACAAAACGAGAACCTGAAGATACAAAAAGTGCA
The DNA here is from genome assembly GCA_009823505.1 of Rhizomys pruinosus. Taxonomy (NCBI): domain Eukaryota; kingdom Metazoa; phylum Chordata; class Mammalia; order Rodentia; family Spalacidae; genus Rhizomys; species Rhizomys pruinosus. Next base: position 391,736 of record VZQC01004901.1, on the reverse strand, counting down.
GATTCTGACCGAGATGTTTTTAATGAGAAGCCTTCTAAAGAAGAAGTCATGGCTGCTACTCAAGCTGAAGGACCTAAGAGAGTCTCAGATAGTGCTATTATCCACACAAGCATGGGAGACATTCACATCAAACTTTTTCCTGTTGAGTATGTATCATTTTTGTTGACTTACATAAATACCAAGGTAAATTTGAAACTATAACAGAATTGTTACTTTGACTTACAGAATTATGAACAATTTAAGTATCTGGATAACAAATCTAGTCCTATGCTCTGTTAGACAAAGAATCAATTTTAATACATAAATTCACAGGTTTATTACTAGGAGAAAATATATTTGGCTACTAAAGTGCTGAGTGTCGAGCTACAGAGGGTAGCCCAGTGGAAGAATACTGTTCTAGCAACCACAAGGACCCGAGTACTGGATGTAAACTGTAAAGATATACAAATGTAGGGCTGGAGAGATGGCTCAGTGGTTAAGAGCATCTGTTGCTCTTGCAGAGGACCCAGGTTCAATTCCCAGCACCCACATGGCAGCTAAAAACTATCCATAACTCCAGTTCCAGGGGGATCCGACATCCTCTTCTGACCTCTGTGGGCATTGCATAACATGGGTACACTTACATATATGCAAGCAAGATGCTTGTACACAAAAACATTTTTTAATTAAAAAAAAATATATACAAATGTATACCATTATTACCAATAAACTCAAGGTTTATAGCTTGTTGTTCCTCCAAAAGCAAATCCTTAAGGAAAAGGTATTTATTTTTCTTTCCTGACATTTGTTAGATACCTACTACTATAAAAGTGAATTCTAATGAAGAACATAAGAATTTTAATTTTATCATTGAAAAGTATTCTGGCCAGTTTAAAAGTTTGTAAAATAGCTGGGTGTGGTGGCACATGCCTTTAATTCTAGCACTTGGTAGGTAGAGGCAGGTGGATCTCTGTGAGTTCAAGGGCAACTGGAACTCTCAAAAAGACAAAAAAAAAAAAGTTTGTAAAACAGCATTATAAGACCAAATAAAATGACTTATTTCTGGCCATCCTTGATTGAAAAGGTGTATTTTTAAGCATTTTCACGCAAACATACTTATGGGGTGGGGGGGCTGAAGAGATGGGTGAGTTGTTAAGAGCACTGGCTACTCTTGCAGAGGACCTGGTTTGGGTTCCCAGCACTCAACATGGCAGCTAACCACTATTTATAACTCCAGTTCCACGAGGTCCAACATCCTCTTCTGCCCCTGTGGGGAGTGCATGAGCATGGTGCACTTGCAAAACATTCATACACAAATAGAAATAAATAAAATCTTAGTTTTTGTGTATGAATGTATTGCCTGCATGTATGTAAGCACATCCACATTGTGAACTCCCAGCAGAGGTCAAAGAAGAGCATCAGATCCCCTGGAACTGGAGTTATGGACAGTTGTTAGCTGCCATATGGGTGCTGGGAACCAAACCCAAGTCCTCTACAAAGATTTAACCACAGGGGGCTTGAGCAATGGCCTAGCAGTTAAGAGCACCGACCGCTCTTGCAGAGGACCTGGGTTCCATCCCCAGCACCCACATGGTGGCCGAGAGCAGTCTGAAACTCCAATTCCAGGAGAACTCCAGTTCCAGGGGAATCCGACACCCTTTTCTGACCTCCGCGGCGTTGCACATCACGGGTGCACAGACTTGCATGCAGACAATACATTTGTACACATACGGAAATAAATAAAATTTAAAAAAAAAAAAAAAAGATTTAACCACAGAGCCATTTCTCCAGCTCCCATGTAACATTGTTTCTAATAAGGAAATTACCTTTCCTAGAAATCTAGCTATGTGGGGCCTGCCTGCCTGCCCGTCTGTCTTTAGGTGCTCTTAGGTTTTTTAACTGCCAGTGACTTTGGAACACAAATATCATCAAATTCACGTATTAATTAAACATGTAAAGATACAAAATGAGAACTTACTACTTACCGGCCCTTTCATCTTTCTTACTAGGTGTCCTAAGACAGTTGAAAACTTCTGTGTTCACAGCAGAAATGGTTATTATAATGGGCATACATTTCACCGTATTATTAAGGTAATTTACATAAAGTTGATGTGATTTAAACAACATTGTTACCATATACTAAGAGGTTTAAGCTTCATGAACCCTTCTTTCACAAATATCATTTTACTAGAAAGGAAAACAGAAATAGACTGTGGAAGCCAAAACAAAACAAAACAAAAACAAACAAAAAAAACGAGTAGTCATAAATGTTTAGAATCCAGGACAGGAAAAAGTATGACCACCTTCTTAGAAACAATGCACAAGCAACTAAAGAAAGGGTAAGATATCAAGTAAAGGGTTTTATTTATCTTATAAACATCTACACAGTAACACAGTAGCTAGAGTCTAGAGCTAAAAATAGAAGAGCCATAGTGCCATGTAACTTTCAAGAACCACTATTATACCTGAAGAACAGAGTGAGCCTAGTCCTGGAGCGACTGGTTATTGGCAAGTGAGAAATAGAAGGAAAAATGAGATGCTAAAGTTCTGAAGGAATTGGTGAAATAGTCTTCCAGGAAATCCAGAATATCTGAAGGAAGGAAAAGAATGATGAGGGCACTTATATAAAATGCAAAGTATTATATAGATCCTAAAGCTTACAGATTGAACTAGTTTTCTGTAGACTGTTAGGAAAGACGGTACATTTTTCTTATAGTCATTGTAAGCAGTGGTTCAGCAATGGAAATCTAGCATCCAAGCTTAGTTACTATGGGTTTAGTCTAATGCTAATAATTTATAATTTAATTCTTGACAGAATTAAAATGCAAGCTATATATATATAAATATATATTACATATATATATGGACTACTTATAAACAAGGACATAAAATTTTTGTTAACAGGGCTTCATGATTCAGACAGGAGATCCAACAGGTACTGGTATGGGAGGAGAAAGCATATGGGGAGGAGAGTTTGAAGATGAATTTCATTCAACATTACGACATGACAGACCATACACACTTAGCATGGCCAATGCTGGATCAAATACTAACGGATCCCAGTTTTTCATAACAGTAGTACCAACGGTGAGTACAATACATTTTGTAGATCATGGTGTGAAAACGTGAATAGGAGAGCTGCATTATTCTGTGTTCTCAGTATTTATAACTGTCAAGATAGAAAAATGAAAATGGGTGGGGCTAAAGAGATGGGTCAGTGGTTAAGAGCACTGCCTGCTCTTGCAAAGGACCTAGGTTTAGTTCCCAATTATAGTGGCTAACAACCATCCATAAGTCCAGTTCCAGGGGATCTAACATCCTCTTCTGAGCTCAGAGGGCATTATAACTCATGGGTGCACTTACATATATATATAGGCAATACGTTCATAGACATAAAATTAAAATAATGAAAATAAACTTAGAGATGAAAATTTATTTATTTATTTTATTTTATTTTATTTATTTTTTTTTTTTGGTCTTTTTAAGACAGGGTCTCCCTGTAGCCCCAGCTGTCCTGGAGCTCACCACATAGACCAGGCTGGCCTTGAACTCACAAAGATCCACCTGCCTCTGCCTCCCAAGTGCTAGGATTAAAGGCGCGCACCACCACGCCCGGCGAGATGAAAATTTAAACCATGTAGCAAATTAGTTTACATATAGGAGGAATTACAATGGTCTGTTCAAAATACTTGAATTTCAAGTCCCACCTCTGCCACTGCTGCTTGTCCAGGCTAAAGCAAATTATTTCACCTCTCTTGGCCAGTTTCCTCATGCTCTTTTTTTTGTGGAATGTATTTATTAAGACCAGGTCTTTGGCACAGTTGTGTAGCCCAACCTAGTTTTTTAACTTAGGATTCTCCTGGTTCAGCCTCTCAAGTACTGGGATCACAAGTATGTAGCAAACTTATATTTCTGATATCAGATTATAAGTTTGCATATGATATGCATATCATGGCATTTTAGGCAAGAACTCTTACCAGTGAACTATATCCCTACCCCAGTGTAGATTTGATGAAATACAATGTAAAGTTATCTTAGCTCTATTTCTATTCAGTTCCACAAAATTAAGCACTACACAATGGAGGAAAAATATGTAAGCTGCCAGGATCACAGACTCACATACTATTTACAGTGTTTTTAGTGTCACTATTTCAGCTTTTAAACTTTATACATTTTTTTCATGTATAGGAGTGTATTGTCTGCGTGTATGTAAGTGTACCTGCATCATATGATGCCAGCAGAGGTTAGAAGAGGATGCCAGATCCCCCAGAACTGGAGTTAGGACAGTTGTTAGCTGGCATATGGGGGCTGAGAATCAAACCCAGGTCTTCTGTAAGAGCAGCCAGTGCTCTTAACCATTGAGCCATCTCTCTAGCCCCCAAACTGTATACAATTTGTATTGTTTCCTCATCTAGTAATTTGAGCAACACAGATTGATAATATTCAAAAACAAAAATTATGTCTTTTTTTGTAATTCCTAAGCAATAGTGTTTAACAACTGTAAAGCATTTATATTGTGCTGGGTATTGTAAGTATATGCCACTTTATACAAGGGCCTTCTGCAAATTTGGTATGGTGGGGGAACTAATTCTCCATAGACATAAAGGGATAATTCAATACTTTTATATTTTTTCCATGTATACTAAGAATAACTTATAAAAGCTGAGTTCTTTTTAAGAAAGTATTATATTTTAAATATATACTAAAATGAAATATAAACTTGTCTTTTAAATTTTTTTTACTCAGAGTTTGTGATTTAATAAATTGGGGTTTACCAAGATTTTTCATTTGCCCTCCAATACAGCCTTGGCTTGATAATAAGCATACCGTGTTTGGACGCGTGACTAAAGGAATGGAGGTTGTCCAGAGGATCTCCAATGTTAAAGTCAACCCCAAAACAGATAAGCCTTATGAGGATGTCAGCATCATAAACATCACTGTCAAGTAAAATATAATTACACAACACTTTTATATTTAGAGTTTAATACTTCCTGAATATGAAATCATGTCCTAAAAGATACAAAACTGTATTTTTATATTTTTAATTAAAGACTCTCTTTTTAAAGCAACTTTGATTTTTCTTGGATTTTTTTTTTTTTTTTTTTTTTTTTTTGAGACAGGGTCTCCCTTTAGTCCCAGCTGGCCTGGAGCTCGCCATGTAGACCAGGCTGGCCTTGAACTCACAGAGGTCCACCTGCCTCTGCCTCCCAAGTGCTAGGATTAAAGGTGTGCACCACTATGCCCAACCCAAGTCAGTTCTTAGCTACCATGTGGGTGCTGGGAATCGAACCCCAGTCCTCTGCAAGAGCAGTCAGTGCTTAACCGCTGAGCCATCTCTCCAGCCCTTGGAGTATTTCTAATCCTAAAAAGTGACAAACTGAAATGCCCTAAATTTGAGCAAATAACGCTCCTTATAGGTAAGTTCTCCAAAGGTTCAAATTCATTATTAGTGACTGGTACATATTTCTTCCTTTACAAAAACATGCTCTTGTATGTTTGGAGTAGGGTAGACAGATCCTTTTTTAAAAAAAAATGCCAGGTATCTTTGTTAAAAAGCAGTATAGATAAAATTTCAGCAAATAAATATAAAGCCCTTTTTTTTCTTTTTTTGGAGACAGGATCTCCCTTTAATCCCAGCTGGCCTGGACCTTGCTATGTAGACCAGGCTGGCCTTGAGCTAACAGAGCTCCGCCTGCCTCTTCCTCCTGTGTGCTGGGATTAAAGGCATGCACCACCACACCCAGCTCTATAAAGCCTCTGACCCAAAAGTATATTCTTTAATATTATAAAATGTCCTTTAAAAATAAAACTATTTGAAGCCTTAATTATTTTTAGTTTTAATTTTTAATTTATTTTTCTCTATGTGTATGAATGTACTGTCTGCATGCAGGTCTGTGCACCTGTGTCGTGCAATGCCTCAGAGGTCAGAAGAGGGTCTCGGATTCCCCTGGAACTGGAGTTCTCCTGGAATTGGAGTTTCAGACGGTTCTCAGCCGCCATGTGGGTGCTGGGGATCGAACCTGGGTCCTCTGCAAGAGCAATCGGCGCTCTTAACTGCTAGGCCATCTCTCCAGCCCCCAATTTTTTTTTTTATGTGTATGAGTGTACTGTCTGCATGTAGGTTGGTGCACCCGTATCGTTCAATGCCTCAGAGGTCAGAATAGGGCATCGGAGTCCCTGGAACTGGAGTTAAAGATGGTTCTTAGACGCCATGTGGGTGCTGGGAATCGAACCCAGGTCCTCTGCAAGAGCAGTCGGTACTATTAACTGCTGAGCCATCTCTCCACCCCCCAGAAGCCTTAATTTTTTTTTTTGTCTTTTCGAAACAGGGTCTCCCTGCATCCCCAGTTGTCCTGGAATTCACTCTGTAGACCAGGCTGCTGGCCTTGAACTCACAAAGATCCGCCTGCCTCTGCCTCCCAAGTGCTAGGATTAAAGGTGTGTACCACCACAGCCAGCAGGAAGCCTTAATTTTTTTTAAGGCAGGTTAGCTTTTTAGTTTCTTTTGCTTTTGGAAAATGTAGCTGAATATGTTTTCTGTCATAAATGTATATCTTATTTCAATCTTAAATATACCTTCAAGAACTATCCTTGGGTAAAAATTCTGTACCTAGCAACAGAAACTAGAAAGTGATGGGTAAACTGGGTGTGGTTGCACATGGCTGTAGTCCCAGCATGTGAGAGGTAGAGGAGTTCAAGATGAGGGACAACATAATACCCTGTCAGAAAAAATAAATTACAACATTAAAACATATGAGTTCAGTCTTTATTGATTTTATTCACTTCCTTTTATTATAACTCACTACTGAAACAGTTGATACTAGTTTCCAGACTCTTTCAAAAATTTACCGGAAGAAAATACTTAACAGAGCTGTTTCGGAACTTCATATATATATATATACGTACGTACATGTGTGTGTGTATAAATTTGGGGGGGCGGGGTCCCCCTTTAGTCCCAGCTGGCCTGGAGCTCACCACATAGACCAGGCTGGCCTTGAACTCACAGAGATCCACCTGCCTCTGCCTCCCGAGTGCTGGGATTAAAGGCATCCACCACCATGCCCAGCCTAAGATGGATCTTAGCTGCCATGTGGGTGCTGGGAATCGAACCCAGGTCCTCTGCAAGAGCAGTCAGTGCTCTTAACTGCTGAGCCATCTCTCCAGCCCCAAGAAATTCATATTCTTAAAATTATCAACAGCATTATATCATTTTGTATTGAAATCTCTTACGAGATGAAAAAATAAGGTAAATTGTGCTTTAAAAATGAACAGTGTGGGCTGGAGAGATGGCCTAGCGGTTAAGAGTGCTGACTGCTCTTGCAGAGGACCCGGATTCAATTCCCAGCACCCACATGGCAGCTAAGATCCATCTTTAACTCCAGTTCCAGGGGAATCCGACACCCTCTTCTGACCTCCACAGCATTGCACAACACGGGTGACAGGCTACATGCAGACAGTACATTCATACACATAAAAAATAAAATCGCCAGGTATGGTGGTGCATGCCTTTAATCCTAGCACTTGGGAGGCAGAGGCAGGCAGATCTTTGTGAGTTCAAGGCCAGCCTGGTCTACAGAGTGAGTTCCAGGACAGCTGGGGCTACAGGGAGACCCTGTCTCAAAAAAAGACCAAAAAATAAATTAATTAAATTTTTAAAAAATGAACAGTGTGCTCTCCCTTTAAAAAGAACTTAAACTTGATCCTTTAAAGACTTTGTTATACTTCTTTTTTAAAGATTTTAATTAAGGGGGATGGGTTACATATACATGTTGAGGTCACAGGTTCAGGATACCTCTGGAGCTAGAGTTACAGGCAATTGTAAACTGCCCTTTGTGGGTGTTGAGAACCAAACTTAAGCCCTCTGGAAGAGCAGTATGCACTCTTAACCCACTAACCTCTCTAACCTCCTTACCTTTCTTAATTGGATGTGTTACATTGCTGACCTAACTTTAACCATTCCTAAGGTCTTAATGTAAATTTTTTGTAATACTGCCATCAAGTGGTAATGATGGCTCATTCCTCACAATACTCAATTATTTTGCTTTGAGTGAAGAATAATCAACTAATGAACTTTGATTTCATATTTTTATGGGGGCTGGAGAGATGGCCTAGCGGTTAAGAGCGCTGACCGCTCTTGCAGAGGACCCGGGTTCGATCCCCAGCACCCACATGGCGGCTGAGAACCGTCTGAAACTCCAATTCTAGGAGAACTCCAGTTCCAGGGGAATCCGACATCCTCTTCTGACCTCCGCGGCATTGCACGACACGGGTGCACAAGCTTGCATGCAGACAGTACATTCATACACATACAGAAATAAATAAAATTAATAAAAAATTTAAAAAAAATATTTAAAAAAATTAACATTTTTCATAGACCTAAAAAGTTATGTTGCCACATCTTTCTGGAAGCATAGCTTGATTTTTAAAAATTTTTTATTTTTAAGATAAGGACTCCTAAATTCAGCTGACCTCAAATACATGATTGAGGATGACCTTGAACTTCTGGTCCTCCTGCTTCTACCTTCCTAGTGCTAGGATCACAAGCACACACTACCATGCTCAGTTTATGTAGTGCTAGGGCTCGCAGGGCCTTGTGCATGCTAGGCAAGTACTCTACCAACTGAGCTATAGCCCCAGCCTTGAATTATTAAGATACACTCTCATTCTTAGTCTAGTTTATCCTGTATTCTTTTCTGGAAGTGTACAGGTGTACAGCAGTCTTCTTTGTTACCACTTTGTAAATCAAGAACTTTGCAATGTTATATAAACATTAGCTAAGTAGCAGTATTATTTTTTAGGAAACAACCAAGTTTTCAAGAGCCTTTTTTTTTGTTCCTGATGATGCTGAGAATGGAATCCTGGACTTTTAAGTGACATCTCCAGCCCATCAAACCATTTTTAATTTTTTTATTATTTTTTTATGTGTATGAGTGTACTATCTGCAAGTAGGTTGGTGCACCCGTGTCATGCAATGCCACGAAGGTCAGAAGAGGGTGTCAGATTCCCCTGGAACTGGAGTTAAAGATGGTTCTTAGCCACCATATGGGTGCTGGGAATCAAACCCTGGTCCTCTGCAAGAGCAGTTGGCACTCTTAACCGCTGAGCAATCTCTCCAGCCCCATCAAACCATTTTTAAAAGTGAACATTTAACTGGGGGTGATGGCACATGCCTTTAATCCTAGCACTTGGGAGGCAGAGGCAGGTGATCTCAGTGAGATTGAGGCCAGCCTGGTCTACATAGCGAGGTTCTAGGCCAGCTGAGACTAAAGGGAGACCCTGCCTCAAACAACAGCAAAAAAGGTCACTTACTAAATGCTTGATTCTCATATGGAACAAGGTTAAGTTTGAAGTTTAAAAAGTTCAAAAGTCTTTGTTCATTCCAAAATTTTAGCTTTGTCTTCAAAACACTCTTTATATAATTTATTTCACAATTTTTGCATTATCAAATAAACTCCATCTCAAATTTGAGAGATAAGTCATTTTCCATTTCTTTTTATGTTTCAGTCTTTTTTTTTTTTTTTACAATTTTTTATTTATTTCTGTATGTGTATGAATGTACTGTCTGCATGCAAGTTTGTGCACCCGTGTCGTGCAATGCCGCGGAGGTCAGAAGACTGCGTCGGTTTCCCCTGGAACTGGAGTTCTCCTGGAATTGGAGTTTCAGACGGTTCTCGGCCTCCATGTGGGTGCTGGGGATCGAACCCGGGTCCTCTGTAAGAGCGGTTGACGCTCTTAACCACTAGGCCATCTCTCCAGCCCCCAGTCTTTCTCTTAATCATAGCACAAATAATGTTTATCTCTTCTGCAGTGTTAGAAATCAAACCCGGGACTTCATGGCAGGCAAGTGTTTCTACCACTGAGCTATGCCCTAGTTCTGAATAATGACTTAAGTTGGTAACTAGCAATGACACTAGATGCATGGTCTAAGAAACAGAATAATAGGACTTCTTTTAAGATTTTATTGCTTTCTATACTCGTCATATATGTAAGTGCAAATAATGGCTTCTGGTGGTTATAAAGCATTCCTGAATTACAGAACCCGGCTATACACTTAGCATATCTACTTTACAGAATCATACAATAATATTTAAATGTAATACATAAATTGAGAGCTAGAAGGCAAATCCTAATATATTGTACTTAAAACATTTATGATTTCCCAGGGGAAGCTACCACAATCTTAACAGGTGATTAGTCAAAGAATATAAATATGATCAGTAATAGGAGCCTGAAAAAATTTCTCTAAGAAAAAAAATTGACATATAAACATAATAACATATGTACATTATGGTCACAGTTAAGCAGAATTTAAAAATGATGCTTGGTTATATGCTAAGAATATGAATTACAAAGATTAACAAAATTAGTGAAATAATAAATTTCATAACTTACAAGAAACCGAGTTCATATATTAATGTTACACTTCTTTGTTTTTTAAATTACCTAGTATAGAAAACAGTTCAAGGGCTCACAAGCAAATGCAACATCTTTATTTTTCACAGTTACTGAAATCAGTCAAATATTAAATAATTTAATTCCAAAGTATTACATATGCACACAACCTACTGTAACAGCATGACCGTTTATTTTCTTGAAAAACAATGAACAAAATATACTTATTAATTTATTTACACATTGCCCATAATACTAATGGGCTTTTTCTACTGCTTTGTTTTCTAAAACCTTTGTTGGTTTTTTTTTAAAAAAAAAAACAAACAAAAGTACATTTGATAAAACTGAACCAGAAGAGTGCCTCCTAAAAATCACATCTTGTCAGACATCATTGTCCTTTTAACAAATGAACTTCATCTTAAAGTATGAAGAACATTAAAAACAAATGAAAAATCTAGCTATTTAAATCATGCTTCCATGAGTATCTTTTACAAATAAGAAACAGTAAAGAACACAAAATTTAACTTTTACTCACAACACTGCCATAATAAATGTAAACTTTTTGAATGTTTCTTCTTTAGACATTTTCTTCCTCTTTACTGAGACCTTGTCATGAAGAGCCTTGATCCTTTCTATTGTCCAGTAAATACACTTAATTGGGAACTATTTAAATTAATTAGGTAATTGGCATTCCCCACTGTGTGAATAACTTTTCCTAAGGTAAAGGTGGTTTTTTTATTTAGGTCCTTGTTTATGTAAAACAGACTCTAGTTGTTCATGTAACTTGCTACATTTTACCAATAAGTCATCTCCAGAAAGGATGCATTACTGTAGAAGAAACTGAAGGACCAACTTAAGGTTCTAACCTAGGAAACAAACCTAGGTTTAGTCCTGGAAATGGTTCTTATAAGTGAAGATCAAAAAACTTTCACAGCTTTATTATTCTTCAGTTTTGTATTGGGTCTAATGATCAGGCCTACTTAGATAATATTTCATTCTGTTTTATGCAAAATGCTTTAAGAGAAAATTTTAATAAAAACATACAAAATATGCTTTTGATTTTCTGTAGCTTATAGTATATATTTTCTCAGCATTAATGGTATTATTTTATACTGAGCATGAAAGTAAAGCAATCTTATTACCCCAAATACAATGACTGCCCTGTCGACTGGTAAGTACTGCCAAAACTGAGTAAAAAAGCAGGTTAAGAAACTGTACTTCCTTAGGTTCCATTAGGTGCTCAAAGTGGCTTTTTTTTTTTCTTCAATGAAATAAAGATCCTTCAAGTACTCCTTCTGTATTACTACTTCTCTCTCAGTACATGGGTCACATATAAACTGACAAACTCCAATACCTAATGTACTTTTTAAGAGAATGCATAACCAAGAAATCTCTATTTAAACCAATCTAATCTGCTTAAATTTTGCCACAGTAATTTTTAAAAGCAATAACATACCTTAGTTCCCAGTCCAAGATTCTAATATACGTACACTAAATTAACTATCATATTTGGGATGTAGAATGTCTTACAATGTATTACGTGCAAAAGTAACTTTTAACCACAAGCTTGAAAAAATTGCTGCATTATAATCAAGCAACATCCAACACTCCAGCAGCCACAAGCTGCCGAGAGAGCCAGTCCAGGCCCTCATAGAGCCCCATACCACTTCGAGCATCACAACCCTGAATATACCAGCTCCGGCCACAGCATAGTTTATGGAGACTGAGAAGTTCAGTGATTTCTTCTACTGACAGTGCTCCAGCAACATCCTAAAAAGATATATAATGAATAATTTTTATCAGCCCTTTAATCATTTTTAACTCATCATTTCCTATTATATAAATGTATTAATAACATTCTAATTAAATCTTTTAAATCTTAAAAAGTTAAAACTTAAATTTTTCAATAATTATTCTGAGATTAACAGAAAAAAATTAAGAGTTTTTGTTAAAATAAACAATAACATCAACAGCTATGCAACCTGATTAAAAGATACTGCCTTGGGCAAAAGAGTTGGCTCTGTGATTAAGAGCACTGGCTGCTCTTCCAGATGACTGGTGGTCAATTCCCAGCAACCAGATGGTGGCTAACAACTGTCCCTAACTCCTATTCCAGGGGAATCCAAGTCCCTCTTCTGGCCTCTGCATATATTAAACAACATGAGTGCACTTACATTATGTGGGCAATACACTCATATACATAAAATTAAAAAAAATTTTTTTTGGTCTTTTCGAGACAGGGTCTCCCTGTAGCCCCAGCTGTCCTGGAATTCACTCTGTAGACCAGGCTGGCCTTGAACTCACAAAGATCCGCCTGCCCCTGCCTCCCAAGTGCTAGGATTAAAGGCGTGCGCCACCACGCCCGGCTCAAAAATAAAAATATTTTTTAGAAAGATACTTGCCTTGGTCATTATAAGGCCTCAAGCTACCCCCTCCCAAAAGAAAAAAGTACATATATATCACAAAAATGCTTATGTAGAATCTATATAGTGAAGATTTTATTTCCCACTCTGAACACCCCCTTGATCCTTTCCAGGAACAACAACCAGTAACAATTTCTTCCATATTTTTTCAAGAAATTTTCTATATTCAATCAGGTATATACACAAAAAAACCCACACTTTATACTTTGAAGGATTTTGTTTTTGTTTTGTGTGTTTTGTTTGTTTTGTTTTGCTTTTTGAGACAGGGTCTCCCTATAGCCCCAGCTGGCCTGGAACTCACTCTGTAGACCAGGCTGGCCTTGAACTCAGAGATCCACCTGCCTCTGTCTCCCGAGTGCTGGGATTAAAGGTGTGGACCACCACGCCCAGCTTAAAGATAGTTCTTAGCTGCAATGTTGGTGCTGGAAATCGAACCCCGGTCCTCTTCAAAATCAGTCTGTGCTCTTAACCACCAAGCCATCTCTCCAACCCCTGAAGTTTTGGTTTTTTACTTACCATGTTAAATTGAAAATATCTTCCCATTATCAACACATGTAGATTTTGTACATTACTTTAAACATTAAAATTTGCATTCCACTGTGTGAATATAATATCATATTTAACTAGTCCTACTCTTATTATTTATTGAAATCATGTGTTTATGTGCTACTGCAAACCCATATATATGGTTCGCTCTCTATATCTATGGGCTCTGCCATCTATGGATTCAATTAACTGGACTAAAATTATTCAGATTTTTTTTTTTTTTTGTGTGTGTGTGTGTGTGTGTGTGTGTGTGTGTGTGTGTGTGTATTTTCGAGACAGAGTCTCCCTGTAGCCCCAGCTGTCCTGGAACTCACTCTGTAGACCAGGCTGGCCTTGAACTCACAAAGATCCGCCTGCCTCTGCCTCCCAAGTGCTAGAATTAAAGGTGTGTGCCACCACACCCAGCAATTCAGATATTTAAAGTCCCCTCTCTGAACATTCCTCCTGCTCCTACTTCCCCAGAAGTAACAACCAGGAATAATTTGTTACTGAATATGTACAGACTTTTACTTGTTATTTTCTAAACCATGAAGCCTAACAACTATTAGCACAACATTTACATTGAATTAAGTATAATGGGTAATCTACAATAGATTTCAAGTATATAAAAGAATGTGTAAGTTATGCACAAATATTAGACCTTATAAAAGAATTTGAGCATCCAAAGATTTTGGGATCTTCTGTACGGGGTCCTGAAACCAATCCCATGGATACTAAGGGACAACTGTGCAGTCATGCACACACACACATAGATAAGTTTACATAAATCTACAAAATTATCTGTAGGATAGCATGCTGTGTTACTAAAAAACTTCAAAGTAAAAGGGAATAGGCACCTAAAACTTTCACAGGTATTCCCAAGTTGTCCTGTAAAAACTACAGCTAAAAAAATTAAAAACCAGTAAGTTTAATAACTACATCAATACTGCAGAGTCTGAGGATTATGAACAATTTATCTTTAAAAACTCGACAGGTATCACACTTCTTTGCAATGTGCTCCACTGCAAGTCAGAATAAATAAATGCATTCTCTTTTTTTTTTTTTTTCGGTCTTTTCGAGACAGGGTCTTCCTGTAGTCTCAGCTGTCCTGGAACTCACTCTGTAGACCAGGCTGGCATTGAACTCACAAAGATATGCCTGCCTCTGCCTCCCAAGTGCTAGGATTAAAGGCGTGCGCCACCAAGCCCGGCAATCAGTGCATTCTTAACTGTTTGCCTGTTCTTTTCATTTTTAAGGAGAAAATTCATGATTCTGCATGTTACTTTGCCCTCCTATGACATTTGCTGTTTTCAACTTCAATTCTACTTCTCAAGATCTAAGAATCAAGCTTCTCCTACCCATTTAACCACCAAATTCTAATTCTACAAAAATAATTGTATAAAAAAAAAATCCCTCAACTCCTTCTACCTTTCTATTTCTCTAATTCAATGTCTTCTTAATGCTCATTTGAATTACCCCAGCAGTATACTACATTTCAGAAACTGTCTTTACTACCTGGTTGACTCTGCAGTCTACCCTAGAATTAGATTTTTAAAACTTTGGTGAGATAGTTCAAAAAGTTTGATGGTTTTTTGCTTTAAAATAAAACTTTTCTGCATCTAGCCCTGCAGGCTTTTACAAGATGACTGGACTGTTAATTTAGATTTTCTTCATCCTCTGTGTGCACCTTAGATTTAAGTTTGTTTGATTTTTCCCTAAAAACTCCATGCTATTATTGTCTCTATTAAAATTATTTCCTTCACATAAAAACCCAAAAGTCATCCATAACTCCTATCATGATTTCACCTTTAATCTTAAAGTGCCCCCACATGTTCTAGGGATTGAACCTCGGGCTTGTGCATGCTATCCATGTGCTCCTCCACTAGACTTTTGTGACCAGCCCCGCGTTTTTGGAGTTAAGGTCTTGCATGCAGCTCATGCTCACTTTGGCCTTAAATTCCTGTCCTTCTGCGTCTTCCTCTTTAAATCTTACTTTTTTTTTATTTTATTTATTTTTTTATGTGTATGAATGTACTGTCTGCATGTAGGTTTGTGCACCCATGTCATGCAATTCTGTGGAAGTCAGAAGAGGGTGTCAGATTCCCCTGGAACTGGAGATGGTTCTCAGCCTCCATGTAGGTGCTAGGGATTGAACCGCAGGGCTCTTAACCACCAGGCCATCTCTCCAGCCCTAAATCTTACTTTTTAAATCTTATAAGATATCACTTAATTTAGAACTGTTTTCTATCTTTCTTACTTGCTCTCTTCTTATGCCCCATAACACTTTGGTAATATTATTGAAGTGACTTCCCACTTTTCTCAATATTAAAATCTAATGTGTTCACACAAATATATAAGAATGTGCTGTGAGCATCAAATACTTGATTTTGTATACTTTAGCATATCCAGGACAACATTTTCCACAGCAAAAAATTTATAAATACCCATTGAGCAGGGCGTGGTGGCACACACCTTTAATTCCCAGATTCAGGAGACAGAGAAAGGCAGAACTCTGTGAGTTCAAAGCCAGGAAACCTGGACTACATAGTGAGTTCCAGGACACCTGGGCTACAGAGATCCTGTCTCAAACAAACAAATAAACAAACAAACAAGCAAACATTGAATTGATTTTCCTTGCAGTCTTTCCAACTGATTTGTGAAACAAAATACACAAAACTACTAAAGGAAGTATTCTGATATAAAAATTCATTACCTGTTTGTTAGCAAAAATCAGGAGCAAAGCATCTCGGAGTTCTTTTTCTGTTAATAACTTTGCAAGTTCACTGTGTGCTTCACTAATTCTGTCTCTATGACTGCTATCAACAACAAATACAACCGCTGCCAAAAATTATAAAAAAATTCATTAGTCACATTAAATTATAGTAAATGAACCAATTATTAACTTCACTATTATATTAATGGCCAAATTTTGTTTACCACCTCTATTTTCATTTAAAGTCTACCTATTTAGTGGCAGGATCTAACAATAATATATGATATTAATCTTACCTTGAGTATTAAGGTAATAATGTTTCCACAATGGTCTTAATTTGTGTTTTCCACCTACATCCCATATAGTGAATTTTAAATTTTTGTATTCTACAGTTTCCACATTAAAACCTGGTTTAAAAAAAAAGGTTACTTTTATATTGTACTTATGTTTATGAATAACACATTAAACACAAACACCACCCTGCCTATAGTTTTGACTTAGGAATTATCCGCTTCTAGCAACTGTTAGGAGCAGATCAGAAGGAGTTAACTGTGTGAAATTGAGTCAACTAAAGCAAGCCTGGTTTCCATGACTAACTCTACAACACACCCTCATACCTTGACCACAAGAGCGCATTTCCTTCTATTCTGCCCCTGACTCCCATTTCCCAGCACTGCTTCAAGTCAAGATGAACTTTCCCACTCCCTAGGGAGTTCATTCCACTCCCCAAGGGGCTTCATGCTTCTAGTCACAACCAATCAGCTTAACAGTTATCACTGCTTGCCTTGTGTTTCCCAAGCAATTGCAAAAATCCCCTAGTTTGTGACTTTTCTCTTTATAAACCCGCTGTAGCAAACAGTTGTCATCGCACTCTTCCCTGCATGGAATGGGTTGCGTCCCTAGTGCACCAGTTTTCTCAATTTGCTCCCTGTGCACCAGCTTTCTAAATTGGCTATTCCTTTAAATAAATTTTGTTTCAAAGACTGAATCCTGGGCTTAAGAGTTTTTCTGTGCAATGTTCAAACCCAACACAATGTCTTTTAAAGCCCAACCAACTCCACTCAGTACCATGAGGAGTGTTAATTCTGTAACAGCTGCAAGCCCTCCACCAGGGTCCTCAGAATCTTCAAGTCCATGTATCTGCCAGAATACCATGACCACTGCCCCACCCTCATCCTTAACCATCATTCTGATTCCACAACATCTCCTCTCTTGATTATCCCACCAACACTCCATCCTTGCTATCTCCCCAGCCACATTTCAACCCCCAAACCACAGAATCCTTCAGGTTTTTTTGTTTTGTTTTCTCTGAAATGATGGTGTCTTACAGCCAGGAAAAGATCTGGCCTGCATAATATCAGATAACACTAGAAATTCAGCTCTAAGCTAGTTGACTAAGCTAGTTGACTATCAATATTCAAACTTACCAATTGTTGGGATAGGTTGCATGAATTCATCTTGTTTTAACTTAAACAAAATAGTAGTTTTTCCAGCACCATCTAATCCTAATGTAACCACTCGGATTTCCATTTTGGGCCCAATATGAACTCTATTGTCCTGTGATTTTGAAAACAATTGAAATTAGAAAGTAATAATATTTTTAGTTTTAAGGGGGAAGTTCCGTTTTTATGTATAATCCAGGCTAGACTCAAGCTTGCCAAGCAGGCCACATTGGCCTCAAACTCATGATCTTACTTCTTTACTCCCAGGTATTAGGAGTATAGGAATGGACCACCACACTATGATTTACTTTAGATTTCTTTCTCAACACAATGCAATCTGAATTGTATTCTTCAAATTCCCTAAATCCAATATTCTCAAGATGCATTCCTCCCCATGATCAAAACTTCCTTTTAGTAAAACTGTCATCTGTTTAACATTTTTTTATTCTTTTTTAAACCAATGTTTTATTGAAGTGCTGTGCATTTCATACAAAATATTTTAAAATATGTCCAGGGCTGGAGAGATGGCTCAGCGGTTAAGAGCACCAACTGCTCTTGCAGAGGACCCAAGTTTGATTCCCAGCACCCACATGGTGGCCAAGAACCATCTTTAACTCCAGTTCCAGGGAAATCTGACACCCTCTTCTGACCTCCACAGAATTGCATGACATGGGTGCACAAACCTACATGCAGACAGTACAGTCATACACGTAAAAAAATAAAATAAAATTTAAAAAATATATAAAATACGTATGTTCAGGCAATTTTTCCAGTTTTCTGGATCAAATGAATATTAATTCATCCACTTGTTCTTTGAGGCATTCTCTCACTATCTACCCTTGCCTGGCCTGAAATGTGCTATGTAGACCAGGCTGTCCTCGAACTCACAAGAGATCTACCTGCTTCTGCCTTCTGAGTGCTGGAAGGTATGTGCCACCACACTTAGCTGAATCTTATTTACTTACTTATTTTTATGTATATGAGTGTTTTGTGTGCAAGTGCACCCATGATGGGCAGTGCCTGCAGAGGACAGAAAAGGGTGTTGGATCCCCTGGAACTGGAGGTATAGATGATTGTTAGCCACCATGTTGCTGCTGGGTTTCAAACCCAGGTCCTCTGCAAGAGTAGGCACTGCTTTTAACCAGTGAGCCATCTCTCCAGCCCCCTGAATCTTTTTTTTTTAATTAATTTTTATTTATTTCTGTATGTGTATGAATGTGCTGTCTGCATGCAAGTTTGTGCACCCATGTCGTGCAATGCCGCGGAGGTCAGAAGAGGGTCTCGGATTCCCCTGGAACTGGAGTTCTCCTAGAATTGGAGTTTCAGACGGTTCTCAGCCGCCATGTGGGTGCTGGGGATCGAACCCAGGTCCTCTGTAAGAGCGGTCGGCACTCTCAACCGCTAAGCCATCTCTCCAGCCCCCTGAATCTTCTTTTAATAACTTAATTTTATACTGTACTAAAAAATAGAGGGGAGCATGGGAGATGGCTTAATTGGTAAAGTTCCCACTTAAGAACTGCATCCAGATCTACATAAAAGCTGTGCATGGTACATGTCTGTAACACCAGCGCTGGATGGTATTATGCGAGATACAGAGACAAGAATTATCCAGAATTATCCAGCCAGCCTACTCAAGTTGATGAGCTCCAGGTTCAGTGAGAGGGCTTATCTCAAAAATAAGGTGAGTGGAAAATGATGAAGACACTCAACCTCCAACATATGCATGCATACACATGTATACATCCACACACAGAAAGATGTACATAATATCATACATACAATCCAGTCCAATTCCTTCTAGGACTGTCAGAGAAAAAAAAATTATACATACGAAATTAAAAGGGGGATACATTAATTAAAAATTAAGACTGCTCAAAAAACAAAACAGAAAAGAATTTAAAGTTGCATTTAACTCAAGAAAAATAATAAATTAACTAACAAATTAATTAATAGAAATTAAGGATGCTCAATTTCCAGAAATACCTGTTAACAATTTGATGTATAATCTTCTAGATACCTTCCCACGTACTTAGTGGATAAGAAGCACAACACAAATATGCTTTCCACTTATTTTTTGGTTAATCTTTTTTTTTTGGTCTTTTTGAGAGAGGGTCTCCCTTTAGTCCCAGCTGGCCTGGAGCTTGCTCTGTAGACTAGGCTGGCCTTAAATTCACAGAGATCCGCCTGCCTCTGCCTCATGAGATTAAAGGTGTGTACCATCACACCCAGCTTAAAGACGGTTCTTAGCTCCCTTTAAGGGTGCTGGGAATTGAACCCAGGTGCTCTGCAAGAGCACTCAGTGGTCTTAACCACTGAGCCATCTCTCCAGCCCCTTTTTTGGTTAATCTTATGTTTTATTTGTTTACTTAATTTTCCAATGCTAGGGATTGAACTCCAAGCCTAATTTTGCAAGGAAAGAAACTGAACTATTACATTCCTATCCTTCCAAGTATGCTTTTGAAAAATATTATACATAGAACTTTCATTTTTCACTCAACATTAAAGAAACTTTTTGTTTAGTCATAATAAGATTTTTTTAATAGTTTCATTATAACTCATAAACTACAATGCAATTAATCTCCAATTGTTAGATTTCAGAATTCAGGACACTTCTGATTTATTTTTCCTTTGGTCTTTTTGGGACAGGATCTTTCCAAAATTCCTGGAACTCTCCATGTAGACCAGGCTGGTCTGATCTTACAGAGATCCCCCTGACTCTGCCTCCCATGTGCTGGAACTAAAGGTGTGATCTACTCCAGGACTACTCCTGATTTTTTTTTTTTTATGTTTACAAAGAATGCTGAAATGAATACATTATATACACTGAACTCTTGGCCTTCAAGGCCAGCCTGGTCTACATAGCCAGTTCTAGGCCAAGGAAGACCCTGTCTCAAAAAGAGAAAAAAATTACTTCTAGTATTTAACTGATGAATAAAACTAAGAAAAATTCTAAATTACTTTCTATATGAACAGAGTAAAAGGGTTAGAAGAGTAGGGACAGAATAGTTCTCTGAATAAAACCTATACTACAGATTAACTTCCAACTATGTAAACATTTTGTATAATTTTTTAACAATATTAGTATTTTAAAATCTGTCCCACCGGGCATGGTGGCGCACGCCTTTAATCCTAGCACTTGGGAGACAGAGGCAGGCGGATTTTTGTGAGTTCAAGGCCAGCCTGGTTTACAGAGTGAGTTCCAGGACAGCTGGAGCTACAGGGAGACCCTGTCTCGAAAAGACCAAAAAAAAAAAAAAAAAAAAAAAAAATCTGTCCCTGGGGCTGAAGAGATGGCTCAGCAATTGGGGGCGTCAAATGCTCTTGCAGAGGACCCGGGTTTTGATTCCCAGCACCCACATGGCAGCTAAGAGCCGTCTTTGGCTCTAGTTCCAGGGAAATCCCCTCTTCTGGGGTCCGCGGCATTGGCTCTAGTTCCAGGGAAATCCCCTCTTCTGGGGTCCGCGGCATTTCACAACGCAGGTGCACCGACCTACATGCATACATGCAGACAGTGTACTCATACACATAAAAAATAATAAGGGGCTGGAGAGATGGCCTAGCAGTTAAGAGCGCCGACCGCTCTTACAGAGGACCTGGGTTCGATCCCCAGCACCCACATGGCGGCCAAGAACCGTCCGAAACTCCAATTCCAGGAGAACTCCAGTTCCAGGGGAATCTGACACCCTCTTCTGACCTCCAGGGCATTGCACAACACGGGTGCACAAACCTGCATGCAGACAGTACATTCATACACATTCAGAAATAAATAAAATTTAAAAAATAATAATAAATACTAAAAAAAAAAGAAACAAGGATAAAGAGTGAATGTTACTTAAAAATAAAATAAAATAAAATCTGTCCCTAAAAATAGGAAACAAAATAGAACTCATGAAACTTCAAATCCGGGGAACCCACTACAAAGATAAATACTTCAACTAGGTTATAGGCCTTCTTTGGATTGCCTCAAAAAATTTTTTTCTTTTAATTTGTTTGGAAGCCAAACACGCTGCCACACACCTGTAACTCCAGCATTGAGAGGTAGAAGGAAGAGGATCAGTTGTCCAAGGCCAGTCTGGCCTACATGACCCTGCCTTAAAAAATGGAGGGGGGAAGGTGGAAAAAAATCGAAGAAATTTGGATATTAATTGGATTTTTGATAATATTAATAAAAACATTAGAGATTTATAAGTAAATACTCTGGGTACAATCCTGATTAAACTTGGAAATGGGAACAGGGAGATTTATTCTATCATTTGATTCTATTTTCCATTGATGAATAGTTTTCTTAAAATTCTGTAATTAATTTCTTAGCGGTCCCCCTTTAAGTTAACTTACATTTCATGATAATCACTTATAATCTGTTAGAAAACACAGTTAAACACAAAAGTCACAAATGTATAATACATCACCTTTGTAAAAGTTACAGGGATACTGGCATCCAGCTGAATATGATCTGCAACCTCTGTAAACTGCTGCTGCTGTTTCTGCAATGTTTCTAATAACCTTGTAATTTCCTGTTTGGCTAAGACAACTCTACAATCATCCTAGAAAAGAGAAGGCAGTATTTCTCATAAACATTTTCTTCCTTTTTTTTTTTGGTCTTTTTTGAGACAGGGTCTCCCTTTAGTCCCAGCTGGCCTGGAGCTTGCTACGTACACCAGGCTGGCCTGAACTCACAAAGATCCGCCTGCCTCTGCCTCCCAAGTGCTGGAATTAAAGGTGTGCACTACCACATCCAGCCTAAGAGGGTTCTTAGCTGCCAGGTGGATGCTGGGAATCAAACCTGGGTCCTCTGCAAGAGCAGTCAGTGCTCTTAACTACAGAGCCATCTCTCCAGCCCTCATAAACCTTTTCTGAAAGAAGCAGAAATTTACTATCATCAGCTTGTAATACAGAACCTTTTAAGGGGCTAAAGAGATGGCTCAGTGGTTAAGAGCAATGGCTGTTCTTGTACAAGACTCAGGTTCAGTCCCCAGCACCCACATGGCAGCTAACAACCACACTTGATTTCAGTTCCAGGAGATCCAATGCCTTCTTACTGGCATTGCCAGGCAAAACACTCATACACCTAAAATAAGTATAATTTTTTAACAACCATTTAACATTACAGTATTAAAAGTAAATTTATGAAGCCAGGCGTAGAGACACATTCCTTTAGCCCCAGCACTCAGGAGGCTGAGGCAGGTGGATCTCTGTGAGTTTAAGGCCATCCTGGTCTACAAAGTGAGTTCCAGGCCAGCTGAGGCTATGGGGAGAACTTGTCTCAAAAAATATGCACCCCTCAAAAAAAATAATAATACATTTTTGAATGTTGTTCTAGTTTCTCTTTGATTGCCAAGACAAAACACTCTGACCAATTCCAACTTGGGGAGGAAAGGGTGTATTTGGCTCATATCTCCTGGGTCACAGTTCATCACTGAGGGAGCCAAAGGTAAGAACTTAGGGTAGGAACCTGGAGGCAGGAGCCGAAGCACAGGCCATGGAGGAATGCTGCTTATTGGCTTGCTCCTGCGGCCCATGCCCAGCCTGCTTTCTTACACTGTACATAACAACCTGCCCAGGGGTGGCACCATCCATAGTGGGTTGTGCCCTCCCAGACTGCTCAACAATCAAGACAGTACTCCACAGATGTGGCCACAGGCCAATCCAATGGAGCCAAATCCCCAACTGAGGCTTCCTCAACCCAGGTGTGTCAAGCTGACACTAAAGCTATCCAGCACAAATGCTTACTTCACAAACATGAGAACCTGAGTTTGACACCTAGCACCTATGTAAAAAGCCAGGCACTATGGCACCTGCTTATTATAATCATAGTGCTGAGAAGGTATAATAGACATTATATTAGTAAACTATGAGGAGTTGATTTCACTGAGAAGCTGGCTTTAGAAGCAGTATTGCCCCCATCCCCACTTCAGACCCATGTATGTCTATGTCATATGTTCTCCAAGACCCCTTGTCTGGAGATAGGCTGCACCCCCCTCCCCAACTTTGTAACATTGAAGAGAACAGCAAACACCCCAAGAGTAAAAACACCAAGCCCTTAAAACTTTTAGAGCGCTAGTGTGTATCCCAGGATATAAAAGTGCCTACAGTGGAAAAAGATGACAGACATTCAGCCATGAAAATCTCACTGATCTTGGGGCTGGAGAGAGAGCCTAACAGTTAAGAGCACCGACTGCTCTTGAAGAGGACCCGGGTTCGATCCCCAGCACCCACATGGTGGCTAAGAACCATCTGTAACTTCAATTCCAGGAAAACTCCAGTTCCAGGGGAATCCCAGACCCTCTTCTGACCTCCACGGCATTGCACAACACGGGTGCACAAACCTATATGCAGACAGTACATTCGTACACATCCAAAAATAAATAAAATTAAAAGAAAAAAAAACTATCATCTTAAAAAAAAAAAAAAAAAAAAAAGAAAGGCTCACTGATCTAGAGAAAGCTCAATTGGGAACTCCAGCTGAAATGTCTCAACTTCTGTCAGATTCTGTTTGGTGTCTGAGCACCTGATTTGTTGTTCTAGCATGACCCAAGGAGAGACTGTTCCTCCCGGGACGCTCTCAATCAGGAACTCCAGCTACCTGCCTTAATGGGGGCTTTCCCACTCAGTTTTGCTGGATGTTTATTGACACACCACTTCTCTCCCCACCCCCTCCCTCCCAGTTTGAAGGTATTACCTTTCTACTGTTATTTATTTTGCTTGGAAGCCTCACCCAGTGGGACAGTCTGATCTGCTCCAGACTCCAGCTGGCTGCCTTAGCAACAGGGCTTCCCCAGTTGGTTTCTGCTGGATGTTTTGAGTACCCAATTTGATTCACATTCTCTCTCTTTCTCTCACTCTCTTGCTCTGGCTCTCTCTCTCCCTCCCTCCCTCCCCCTCCCTCTTCCTTCCTATTTTATTCTTTTATTTTGCCTTTTATTCATTCATTCAAAAATGAAAGTATGCCACCGCAGATCATTTTCTAGACCACATAAAACAGGAGGCAGAAACAAGATCCCTGAGGCTTACTGACTAGCCAACCTAGCTTAACTGGTGAGCTCCAAGCCAATGAGAGACCATACGTTAAAGGAGGTTGACAGCATTCCGGAAGATAGCACCCAAGGTTGTCCGCTGGCCTCCGTATTTATGCACACCTGCACATACACATGCATAAAATTTTTTAATGAATTTAAAGGTAAATTGAGTAGGATGATTGTAACTGGGACCCACGTAAAAGAAGAAGAAAACTGACTCCACAAAGCTGTCCTCTGACCTACACACATGCATTATGGCATACACAAAAATTATTTCTCCATCAAAATTTGCCAGGTATGATGGCGCACGCCTTTAACCCTAGCACTCGGGAGGCAAAACCAGGTGGGTCTTTGTGAGTTCAAGGCCAGCCTGGTCCACAGAGCGAGTCCAGAACAGTTGGGGCTACAGGGAGACCCTGTCTCAAAAAAGACCAAAAAAAAAAATCTATGTTTTAGGGGCTGGAGAGACGGCTCAGTGGTTAAGAGCAGACTGCTCTCAAAAAGGACCTAAGTTCAATTACCAGCATCCACATGGCAGCTAAAAACTGTCCATAACTCCAGCTCCAGGGGATCTGACTCCCTCTTTTGACCTCAGCGGGCATTATATGACAAGGGTCCACTTACACACATGCAAGCAATACACACATATGCATAAAATAAATAACAAAATATTTTGAAAACTGTTTTAAAACTGACAGATAACTAAAGACCTTTAAAGATAAGCAAATCTAAAGTAACAATACCACTAAGTCAGCATTGGAGGAGATAAGTATAGAAGAAGAAGAAAGTCATAAGCATTAAAGTTCAGCAACCAAATTTCAAATAAGAATATGAGAGGAAGAAATGAGACCTGGGAAACAATCACGTCAAGTTAATAAAGCAGACAACCTCTAAGAGGAATAGCAAAGAAAGAAGAGAACCAACTATTTGAATAAATAAGAGAAACAATCTACAAAATTGCAGTAAACAGCAAAAATCAACAATAATCCTAAATGTAAATGCTCTTAACTGTTCAATTAAAAAAAAAGACTAGCTAATTGGATTAAAAAACTTTTAATTCAATTAGCTCAAACTTTTTGTCTACAAGAAGCAAAACCTCACTGAAAGAGACATACAGAGAACAAAAGTGAAAAGACAGAAGATAATGTACAGAAAAGTAAAAGCCAAAACAAGGCAGGAGCAGATATACTCACAGCTGATAAAGGAGACTTCAAGATAAACCAGAAGAAATAAATGCCAGCATATGCTAATGGAAAGAACACTCCATCAAGAACATATCACTGTAAATATATACATACCAATTAGTATATACAGCATCATAAAATAAACACAAATACACATTAAGAGATAGGTAAGTCTAGATACAATGATAGTGGGGTGACTTCAACTACCCATTCTAGTCAACAAACAAAAAAGAAACTTCAGAGTTGAAAACACTTTAAGGTCAAATGGATTTCCCGTGTGTGTGTATCTGTCTGTCTGTCTCTGTGTGCACACACTTGTATTGGATTTAAAACAGAAATCTGCAGAATATTGAAAACTGTGGAATATATCCTTCATCTCCTTCGTTTTTGTCTTCTTTTTCTTTACTCTTTATTTTTTGCCTCCTCTTTCTTTTTGGTGCATGTGTACGTGTGTATATGTATAGGCCAGAGGTAAACATTAACTGTTGTTTCTCAGTACAACTGGTGACCTCTTTTGAAGACATGGAACCTGGGGCTGGGTAATTAGGCTAGGCTAGCTGGCAAGCCCAAAGGATCCACCTATTTCCACCACCCCAGAGCTGTAATATAAGTATGTGTCACCATGGCCAGCTTGTTACATGGGTTCTAGGGACTGAACTTGTATCCTCACGCTTGCACAGAAAGCACTTTATGAACTCAGCTATCTCCTAAGCCAACAATGTACATTCTTGTCAGCAGCCTATAGAACTGCAAAACATCACATTTAAGCAATAAAGCAAATCTTAAAAATAATTAAATACAAATAATTGCTTGAATCGTATCAGATCAAATGGAATAAAACTAGAAATCAACAGAAAGATACTATAAAAACTATACAAAGACATGGATGATCAGTAGATCAATGAAGAAATCAGACGTGAAACCTAAAAATCCCTACAATCAACTGGGAGTAGTGGCACACACCTTTAATTCCAGGACTGGGGAGGAAGAGGCAGACAGATCTCTGTGAGTTTAAGGCCAGCCTGGTCTACATATTGAGCTCCAGGCCAGCTGGGACTAAAGGGAGACCCTGTCTCAAAAAGACCAAAAAAGAAAAAAAAAAATAGTAATAAAAATCCCTACAATCAAATCAAAACATCTTATTATAAACTTTAGGAAATACAGGCTGGAGGGATAGCGTGGCAGTTAAACGCTCACCCTAACAAGTAAAAAATAAGAATTTGGTTCCCAGGAAATAATGTAAATTCCTAAAGATATTTTGGAGTTTACAGTTTATTTTCAGAGGTCATAATTTTGGTATATATGTGACATATATATAGACATATTTTGGAGCAACAGAAATGGGAGGGAACAACAACAAAAGGACTGGGTCAAAGAACTACTTTTTTTTTAACTACTTTATTAACTACCTTTTTTCTTTCTTTTTTTTTTTGGATCTCATTGAGAATAGCTGTAGCAATACCCAAGCACAAAGCAGGTGCATGCTCAGCAGGGAACCAACCTGATTGTTACCTCCAGATTTCTGGAAAACCTCCAGACCAGAAAGGAAAGAGCTAGATGAACCTCCCAATATATAACCAAAAGTGAAAACTGGAAACCTACAACAACCAGCCCTCCATAAACCAAGGAGAAGACAACAAACACATCTGTAGGAAACAATCAAAGTAAGGCTTCAACTCAACAAAGAAACATTTGAGATTCACACCGGAATACAAACAATAAAATAAACTCACATGCCAAAACACAAAAGGAAAACAAAATGGGAAAAACACATGATAAATCTCCACCAAACGCTACCAGTCCTATAGAAGATGCCTACAATGAGATCTTGCTGGAAGGAACCCAGGATACAGATCATAGAAAACAATCATAGACATAATCAAAGAAATCAAAGAATATAAAGAATAAATCAGAGAACTAAAGGGAGAGAAAGAAAAGCTCAGGAAGGAACTAGAGGGAGAGAATGACAAACTCCAGAAGGAAATAGAAACACTGAAAAGATCCCATGGTGAAATGAAAAAGAAAACAGACCAGCAAAACAAGGAGCTACAAGAAGAGAATGGCACACTCCAAAGTGAAAATACTAAAGAAATCACAGGATGAAATGAAAAAGGAAAATGAGCACTCATCCAATCAACAGGAAAGGATGGGAGAAAGCCTCAGAAGCAGATTGGATGAAGCAGAAAATAGAATATCATACCTGGAAGAACTAGAAAGCTCAAAAAACTAGAAAGCTCAAAAACAAAATTAAAACACACACACACACACACACACTAGAGTGGAACAATCAGGAAATGTGGAACACTATGAAAAGACCAAACCTCCACATCATAGGGATAGAGGAAGGAGAATCACAAGACAATGGTATTGACCAGATCTTCAACAGAATAAAAGAAGAAAATTTCCCCAAACTGAAAAGAGAAAAACCCATACAAGCAGCACACAGAACTGAAAATAGACAATGTCAGAAAAGAAATTCCCCACACCATATCATAGTTAAAATCCTAATGCCCAAAACAAAGACAAGATACTGAAAGCTGCAAGAGAAAAGCAAGTTACATACAAAGACAAACCAATCAGAATCACAGCTGACTTCTCAGTGCAAACTATGAAAGCCAGAAGAAAGTGGACTAAATGACTACAGATGCCAACCCAGATTACTATATCCAGCAAAAATGTCAATTATATTTGAAGGAGAAAGAAAAACATTTCATGACATAAACAAAATGAAAGAATACATGTCCAAAACAGAAATCCTTAAGAAAATACTCGATGGGACTGGAGAGGTGGCTCAGCGCTTAAGAGCACCGACTGCTCCAGCAGAGGACCCAAGTTCAATTCTCAGCACCCACACAGCGGCTAAGAACCGTCTTTAACAACAGTTTCAGGGGAATCTGACACCCTCTTCTGACCTCTGCAGCAATGCATGACAAGGGTGCACTTATGCAGACAGTACACTCATACAAATTAAAAAAAAAAAAAAAGACAAAAAAAAAAAATACTTGAAGCAATTCAAAGGACAAAGGAAAGGAGCACCTATCCCTAAGCAACTAGAGAGAAATTAATAAAATTATAACTGTGAAATACAAACTTAGACCAAGAATGCAAACAGAAAACGTGAAAGAAAGAAACACACATCTCCCAATAATAACCTTAAATATTAATAGTCTAAACTCCCCAATCAAAAGACACAGACTGGGAGAATGCATTAGGAAACAGAATCCATCTACATGCTGTCTATAAGAAACCCATCTCGCTCTCAAGGACAGGCTCAACTTAAAATGAAAAGATGGAAAAAGATATTCCAACCAAATAGTACCAAAAAAAAAAAAAAAAAAAACCAATAAAACAAGCAAGAAGTGCCATTCTAATATCAGACAAATATAGTCTCAAGCAGAAACAGAGAAATAAAATTAGGGCAATTACATCCTTATCAAATGAACAATTAACAATGAAGAATTTTGAATCATAAATATATTGCACCAAACATCTGGGCACAGAACTTTTAAGCAAATTCTGCAGACCCTAAGGCACAGAATATCCTCGCATGCTGAACAGTGGGGGATTTAATACTCCACTGAACCCGTGGATGATCAACTAGTACAAATAATAAACAGAGAGACATCTTGAACTGAACACAATACATTGCTCCAAATGGACCTTCACAGACATCTACACAATATTCCACACAACACCAGAGAATATACTTTCTATGCAATACCCCACGGAACATTCCTCCAAAATGGACCACATACTGGGACACAGGAAAACCTCAACAAATAAAAAAGGATTGAAATAATGCATGCTAGCAGACCACAATGCAATAAAGCTCAATTCAACACAAGATAAGCCCTAATATCTACAAGAACACATGAGACTAAAAGAACACACTCCTGGGGGCTGGAGAGATAGCCTAGCGCTTAAGAGCACCAACTGCTCTTTCAGAGGACCCGAGTTCGATCCCCAGCACCCACATGGAGGCTAAGAACCGTCTGTAACTCCAATTCCAGGAGAACTCCTGTTCCAGGGGAATCCGACACTCTCTTCTGACCTCCGCCGCATTGCCAACACACAGGGGCACAAACCTACATGCAAACAGTACATTGATACACAAAAAATAAAAATAAAAGAACACACTCCTAAAAATGAATGGTCAGGGATAGATAAAAGCTCCTGGAACTAAATGAAAATGACAATACAACACAACAAAATCCTATGGATATTTAAAAGCAGTCCTGGCCAGGTCGTGGTGGTTTGAATGAGTGTCCCCATAGGCTTTAATATTCAGACATTTGTCTCCAGTTGGTGGCACTGTTTCTTGGATGGTCTTAGAAGGTGGTGGCCTGTGCTAGAGGAAGTATGTGCACTGGGGACAGACTTATGGAGTTTTAACAGCCTCTGGTCTCCAGTCGCTCTCTGTCTGCATCCGTGTGACCCTCGGCTTACGCTCCAGCCAGCCATGCCTCCACCAAATGGACTCTAATTCCCTGGACACGTCAACGTAAGCTCATCAAAAAACTCTTCCTTTTATAAGTTCCTTTGGTCATGGTGTTTTATCAACAGCAACAGAAAAGTGACAATACACCCAGCATGGTAGCACATGCCTTTAATCCTAGCACTGAGACACAGAGGCAGGCGGATCTCTGTGAGTTCAAGGCCAGCCAGGTCTACAGAGTGACTCCAGGCCAGCTGAAACTAAAGGAAACCTTGTCTCAAAAATACCAAAAAAAAAGCAATCCTAAAGGGAATTTATAGCCCTGGGTGCCTACATTTAAAAAAAAAAAAAAAAAGAAAGAGGGGCTGGGTGGCTCACATTAGAGTGCCAACTGCTCTGCGGAGGACCAGGTTCAATACCCAGCATACACATGGCAGCTAAGAACCACTTTAAGCCGGGTGTGAGGTTACACTTTTAATCCTGAGCACTTGGGCGGCAGATCCAGGTGGATCTCTGTGAGTTCAAGGCCAGCCTGGTATACACAGTGAGTTCAGGAGCAGGTAGGTTATGAGACCTTGTCGCAAAAAGAAAAAAAAAAAAAAAAAAAAAAAAACAAAAAAAAACAAAAACATACAAACAGAAAGAACACAAACAAATGATCTAACACTACAGCTAAAAACAGAAAGACACAAACAAATGATCTAAACTACAGCTAAAAACACTCAACAAACAACAACAAATGACCCAAACCCAACAGGAAGAAATAACAATCAGGGCAGAAATCAATGAAATAGAAACAAAGAACAATACAAAATCAATGAATACAAAAGTTGTTCGTTGAAGGATAGACAACCTCTAGCTCAGTTAACCAAAAGAAAAAAAAAAAAAAGCAACTCCAAATCAATAGAATTTGTGATGGAAAAGGGAAACATCCCAAAAGACAACAAAGATCCAACAATCGATATGGGAATACTTTAAAAATCTATTCTAAATTTGAAAAGCTAAGAAAAATGGATGTATATCTAAATCCGGGAATAACAAACACCAAGAAGAAATGACAGCTAAAATAGACCCATCAATAATAGTAAAAAAAAAAAAAAAACTCCCAACCAAAAAACAAGCGGAGTCTATACAAATTTAAAGAGGATTTACAACCATTACTACTCAAACTGCTAGAAGGAAAGATACGAAATTCACAATCCTTCTAAAGCAGTACAGGAAATACAAAAAAGAGAAATAAGACACCATCTCATTAATGACATAGCAAAAATTACTCAACAAAACACTTGCAAAACTGCATACAGACACACATTAAAAAAGCATCCATTCATGACCAAGTGATTCATACCAGAGATGCAGGGATGTTTCAACATACGAATCAATAGTATCATAAAACACATAAATGGACTGAAAAGACAAAAACCACATGATCATTCTAATTGACAAGAAAAAGCTTCGGCTGGAGAGATGCCTATGCTTTAAGAGTGCAGACTGTTCTTGCAGAGGACCCGGGTTCAATCCCCAGCACCCACATGGTGCCTGAGACCGTCTTTGACCCAGTCCCGGGGAATCCGACCCCTCTACTTGACCTCGCAGCATTGCACGACATGGGTGCACAAACTACATGCAGACTGTACATTCATAAATAACTAAATAAATAAATAAATAATAAAATTAAATAAATAAAAAATAGTTAAAAAAAAAAAAAAAGAAAAAACTTTACAACAAAATCAACACTCCCTTAATGTTTTAAACTTCTAGAGCGGAATTTACTGGAGGACATTCCTCAGCATAATCAAGGCCATATAACAAAAACCCACAGCCAACCATCCTAAATGGAAAAAAGTTAGCATTCCTCTTAAAGGCAGGAACCCAGCAAGGCTGCAACCTATCACCCTCTTCAATTATACTTCTGGAAATGCCCGAGGGCCTAAGGCAAGAAGGGAAATTAAAGGAGTACTAATTGGAAAGAAGAAGTCAAGCTATCCCTTTTTGCAGATGATATGATAGTTTACCTAAGGGATGCAAAAACTCTACCAGAAAACTCTAGAAACGATAAGAGTTTCAGTAAAGTGGCAGGATACAAATAAACCTAGGAAAATCACCAGGCCCTGGTGCACACACCTTTAATCCTTAGCACTTGGGAGGCAGAGGCAGGCAGATTCTTTGTGAGTTCAAGACCAGCTGGTCTACAGAGTGAGTTCCAGGACCACTGGGACTAGCAGGGAGACCCTCTTGAAAAAAAAAGACCAAAAAAAAAAAAAAAAAAGCAAAATCATACCTTTCTTTACACCAACAGAAGCAACTGGAGAAGGAATATAAGGAGACCTTCCCAATCACAATAGCCTCAAAAAAAAAAAAAAAAAAAACCAAGGGAACAAACCTAACCAAAGACACCAAAGATCTCTACAACAAGAACTTTAAATCCCTGAAGGAGATTCAAGAAGACATCAGAAGATGGAAAGACCTCCCATGCTCATGCATTGGAAAAATTAATATAGTAAAAATCTCCATTCTACCCAAATTAATATATAGATTCAATGCAATCCCAATTAAAATCCCATGAGTTTCTTCACAGACTTGGAAAAAAAAATCCTTAAATTCATATGGAAAAACAAAAACCCCAAATAGCCAAAGGAACCTTGAGCGAGAAGAGCAGTACAAGGGGGATCACTATACCAGACTTCAAACTATATTACAGGGCTATAGTCATAAAACAGCCTGCTACTGGCACAAAAACAGATCTGTAGACCAACGGAACAAAACTGAAATCCAAACTTGAGCACATACAATTTCAGCCACCTCATCTTTGTTGACAAAGGGGCCAAGAAGACACAATGGAAGAAAGCATCTTCAGTAAATGGTGTTGGCAAAACTGGATCACCACTTGTAGAAGAATAAAATTAAACCCCTACCTCTCACCCTGTACAAAAATCAACTCCAAATGTATCAAAGACCTCAACGGGAAACCCAAAACTCTGAAGGTGATAAAAGAATAGGAAAAGACATTCTAAGGTGGACAATTGACAAGTGGGACCTCATTAAACTCAAAAGCTTCTGTATAACAAAAACAAAAAACAAAACAAAACAAAAAAAACAAAAACAATCAGGGAAGTGAAGAGAAGAAAACCTACAGAGTGGGAGGAAACCTTCACTGCTGATACATCTGACAGAGCATTAAGTTCCAAAATATGTAAACTACTCAAAAAACAAAGAAGTAAAGAAATAAATGGCTTGCTTAAAAGATGGAATAAAGAGCTGAACAAAGACTTCACAAGTGAGGAAGTAAAAGTGGCTGAGAAACATCTTAAAAAGTGTTCAACATGGCTACTAATTATGGAAATGCAAATCAAAACCACCCCAAGATATCATCTCACTCCAATAAGACTGGCTAGGATCAAGAAAACAAATGATACCAAATGCTGGAGAGGTTGGGGGGAAAGGGGAATGCTCATCCACTGCTGGTGGGAATGTAAACTCCTACAGCCACTAGGGAAAGCAGTGTGGAGAACCCTTAAAAGACTCTATATGAGCCCACCACCTGACTATTTCTGGGTATATATCCACAAGACTCATCCTACCACAGTGATACTTGCACAGCCATGTTTATTGCAGTTCTCTTCACAATAGCAAAGAGCTGGAACCAACCCAAGTGCCCCTCAACTGACGAGTGGATAGAGAAAATGTGGTACATCTACACAATGGAGTTCTATGCAGCAGGTAAGAAACATGACATCATGAACTTTGCAGGTAAATGGATGCAACTAGAAGATATTATGCTAAGTGAAGTAACACAGTCCAAGAAAAAGAAACAATGAATGGTATCCCTCATTTTGGGATGCTAGTACCAAGTACCTACTTATAAGGCAAATTGAGTAACATTAATGTTATATTTTTCTTTATCTAAAAGCAACTGTACTTGGGGCTGGAGAGATAGCCTAGTGGTTAAGAGCACCGACTGCTCTTGCAGAGGACCAGGGTTCGATCCCCAGCACCCACATGGTGGCTAAAAACCATCTGTAACTCCAATGCCAGGAGAACTCCAGTTCCAGGGGAATCCGACACCCTCTTCTGACCTCTGCGGCATTGCACGACACGGGTGCACAGACCTACATGCAGCAGTACACTCGTACACATACAAAAATAAATAAAATAAAAAAATAAAAAATAAAGGTGTGCACTCACCATGCCTGGATCATAACACTTAATTTAAAACAACAGCAACAAAAAAAAGAAAAAAAAGTATAGGGGGGCAATAAGCAGAGTGAAGAGACAACTTACTGAACAGGAAAATGTCTGCCAAGTATATTAATATCCTGAATATATAAGGAACTCAAAAAGTTAAACACACACACAAAAAAACCAAGCCAATTAAAAAGTGGGCTAATGAACTGAAAAGAAAAATCTCAAAAGAAATATGGCTAGGTATATTTACACCCAGCATTCAGAAGGCAAAGGCAGGTGTAGACCAAGCCTGGTCTATACAGGGAGTTCCAAATCAGCTGGAACCAAACCAAACCACCACCACCACCACAATCACAATCCAAAACAAAAGCAAACAACCAATAATTATCTGAAAGTGTTCAATACGCTTAGCTCTTAGGAAAATGAACATTCAAATAACTACCCTGAGATTCTACCTTACTCCAGTCAAAATGACTATCACCAAGAAAACAAACAAAAGCTGCTGAGGATATGGGACTCCTGTACACTGTTGGTGGGAGTGTAAAGTGGTGTAGCTACTGTGAAAATCGGCATGTAGTGGTTCCTTCAAAGACTAAAGCTAGGGCCCAGGGACATGCCTCTGTGGGTAAAGTGCTTTCTGTGCAACATGGAGACCTGAGTTTGGATCCCTAGGACCCACATAAAAGCTGAGTGTGGCAGTGGGCATCTGTAACTCCAGTGCTGTTGGGGATGGATAGGGAGATCCTGGGGGGTTGTATTTGGCAAACCAGCCAAATTGTGAGCCTCCAGGATCAGTGAGAGACCCTGTCCTCTCCCTCCCAAAATAAGGTGGATGGCTGGGGAGATGGCTCAGAGGTTAAGAACAGTGACAGCTTTTGCAGAGAACCTGGGTTTGAATCCCAGCGCCCACCTGGCAGCTAACAATTGTTAGCCGCCACTCAAGTTTCAGAGGATCTGACGTCCTCGTCTGACCTCCAGGCATTACACGACACAGGTGAACTCACATGCATGCAGCCAATACACTCATAAAATTAAAAAAAAAAATGTGGAGAGGGGGCTGGAGAGATGGCCTAGCGGTTAAGAGTGTCGACTGCTCTTGCAGAGGACCTGGGTTCATNCGACAGATGTAGCCACAGGCCAATCCAAATTGTAGTCCAACTAATCCCCAACTGAGGCTTTTCCCTCAAACCCAGGTGTGTCAACTGACCACTAAAGCTATCCAGCACAAATGCTTACTTCACAAACATGAGAACCTAGGTTTGACACCTAGCACCTATGTAAAAAAGCCAGGCATAGTGACACACTCCTTTATAAAATCATAGTGCTGAAAGGTATTATTATAATTATAATGACATTATATTAGTAAACTATGAGGAGTTGATTTCACTGAGAAGCTGGCTTTAGAAGCAGTATTGCCCCCATCCCCACTTCAGACCCATGTATGTCTATGTCATATGTTCTCCAAGACCCCTTGTCTGGAGATAGGCTGACCACCCCCTCCCCCCAACTTCTGTAACATTGAAATTCGAGCAAACAGGCAAACACCCCCAAGAAGTAAAAACACCAAGCCCTTTAAAACTTTTAGAGCGGCTAGGCGTTTATCCCAAGATATAAAAGTGCCTTTAACAGTGCGAAAGATGACAGACATTCAGCCATGAAAATCTCACTGATCTTGGGGGTGGGGCTGGAGAGAGAGCCTAACAGTTAAGAGGCTCCAACTGCTCTTGAGAGGACCCGGGTTCGGATCCCAACACCACATGGTGGGCTAAGAACCATCTTTTAACTTCAATTCCAGGAAAAACTCCAGTTCCAGGGAAAATCCCAGACCCCTTTCTGACCTCCACGGCATTGCACAACCTACGGGTGCACAAACCTATCATGCAGCAGTACATTCCTACACATCCAAAAATAAATAAAAATTAAAAGAAAAAAAAACTATCCATCTTAAAAAAAAAAAAAAAAAAAAAAAAGAAAGGCCACTGATCTAGAGAAGCGGAGAGAAAGCTCAATTGGAAACTCCAGCTGAAAATGATTCCAACTTCTGTCAGATTCTGTTTGGTGTCTGAGCACCTGATTTGTTGTTCTAGCATGACCCAAGGAGAGACTGTTCCTCCCGGGACGCTCTCAATCAGGAACTCCAGCTACCTGCCTTAATGGGGGCTTTCCCCCCTCAGTTCATCGAAATATTGCCGGATGTTTATGACCACCTACTTCTCCCCCACCCCCCTCCCTCCAGTTTGAAGTGGTCATTAACCTTTCTATCGTTATTTATTTTGCTTGGAAGCCTCACCCAGTGGGACAGTCTGATCTGCTCCAGACTCCAGCTGGCTGCCTTAGCAACAGGGCTTCCCCAGTTGGTTTCTGCTGGATGTTTTGAGTACCCAATTTGATTCACACTTCTCTTACTTTTCTTCTCACTCTCTTGCTCGGCTCTCTCTCTCCCTCCCCTCCTCCCTCCGGCCCCCCCCCTCCCCTCTTCTTCCATATTTATCTTTATTTGCCCTTTATCATCATTCAAAATGTTGAAAGTATGCCACCGCAGATCATTTTCTAGACCACATAAAACAGGAGGCAGAAACAAGATCCCTGAGGCTTACTGACTAGCCAACCTAGCTTAACTGGGAGTCCCAAGCCAATGAGGGCGACATTACGTTAAAGGAAGTGTTGACAGCATTCCGAAGATTAGCACCCAATGGTTGTCCGCTGCCTTCCGTTATTTATTTATGCCACAACCTGCGCACATACAACATGCATAAAAATTTTTTTAATGATTTTAAAGTAAATAAATTGAGTAGGATGATTGTAACTGGGACCCACGTAAAAGAAGAAGAAAACTGACTCCACAAAGCTGTCATCTGACCTACACCACATGCATTATGGCATACACAAAAATTATTTCTCCATCAAAATTTGCCAGGTATGATGGCACATGCCTTTCTTTAACCCTAGCACTCGGGAAAGGCCAAAACCCGGTGATGGGTTCTTTGTGAAAAGTTTCTTAAGGCCAGCCTGCGTCGCACAGAGGCGAGGTCCAGAAACAGTTGGGGCTATAGGAGGACCTCGTCTCAAAAAAGACCCAAAAAAAAAAATCTATGTTAGGTTGGCTGAAGAGACGGCTCAGTTGGTTAAGAGCATGACTGCTCCAAAAAGAGACCCTAAGTTCAATTACCAGCATCCACATGGCAAGTAAAAAACTGTCCATATCCGCTCCAGGGGATCTGACTCCCTTCTTTTTTGACCTCAGCGGCATTATTATGACAAGGGGTCCACTTACACACATGCAAGCAATTACCACACATATGCATAAAATTAAATAACAAAATATTTTGAATAAAACTGTTTTTATTTAAAAACTGACAGATAACTAAAGACCTTTAAAGATAAGCAAATCTAAAGTAACAATACCACTAAGTCAGCATTGGAGGAGATAAGTATAGAAGAAGAAGAAAGTCATAAGCATTAAAGTTCAGCAACCAAATTTCAAATAAGAATATGAGAGGAAGAAATGAGACCTGGGAAACAATCACGTCAAGTTAATAAAGCAGACAACCTCTAAGAGGAATAGCAAAGAAAGAAGAGAACCAACTATTTGAATATAAATAAGAGAAACAAATCTAACAAAATTTGCAGTAAACAGCAAAAAATCAACAATTATCCCTAAATGTAAATGCTCTTAACTGTTCAATTTAAAAAAAAAGACTACTAATGGATTAAAAAACCTTTTAATTCAATTAGCTTTCAAACTTTTTGTCTACAAGAAGCAAAACCTCACTGAAAGAGACATACAGAGAACAAAAGTGAAAAGACAGAAGATAATGTTACAGAAAAGTTAAAAGCCAAACAAAGGCAGGAGCAGAATACTCACAGCTGAATAAAGGGACCGTTCAATGAATAAACCAGAGAAGAATAAATGCCGAGCATCTAATGAAAGACACTCCATTCAAGAAAACATATCACTGTAAAAACTATACATACCAATTATATATACAGCATCATTAAAAATAAACACAAATACACATTAAGAGATAGGTAAGTCTAGATACAATGATAGTGGGGTGACTTCAACTACCCATTCTAGTCAACAAACAAAAAAGAAACTTCAGGAGTTGAAAACACTTAAGGGTCAAATGGATTATTTTTCCCGTGTGTGTGTATCTTCTTCTGTCTGTCTCTGTGTGCACACACTTGTATTGGATTTAAAACAGAAATCTGCAGAATATTGAAAACTGTGGAATATATCCTTCATCTCCTTCGTTTTTGTCTCTTTTCTTACTCTTTTATTTTTTGCCTCCTCTTTCTTTGGTCATGCATGTGACGTGTGTATATGTATAGGCCAGAGGTAAACATTAACTGTTGTTTCTCAGTACAACTGGTGACCTCTTTTGAAGACATGGAACCTGGGGCTGGGTAATTAGGCTAGGCTAGCTGGCAAGCCCAAAGGATCCACCTATTTCCACCACCCCAGAGCTGTAATATAAGTATGTGTCACCGTGGCCAGCTGTTACATGGGGGTTCTAGGACGAAACTTGTATCCTCACGCTTGCACAGAAAGCACTTACTGAACTCAGCGTATTATCTCCTAAGCCAACAATGTACATTCTTGTCAGCAGCCTATAGAACTGCAAAACATCACATTTAAGCAATAAAGCAAAAATCTTAAAAAATAATATAAAACAAATAATTGCTTGAATTCGTAATTCAGATCAAATGAATAAACTTAGAATCAACAGGGCAGAAAGAATACGTATAAAAAACTTATTACAAAAGACATGTATTGATCAGTAGATCAATGAAGAAATCAGACGTGAAACCTAAAAATCCCTACAATCAACTGGGAGTAGTGGCACACACCTATTTCAATTCAGGACTGGGAGAGGAAGAGGCAGACAATCTCTGGAGTTTAAGGCCAGCCTGCGCTACATATTTTTGAGCTCCAGGCCAGGGCTAGGGACTAAGGGAGACCCTGTCTCAAAAAAGACCAAAAAAAGGAAAAAAAAAATAGTATAAAAAATCCTACAATCAAATTCAAAACCATTTTATTTATAAAACTTTAGGAAAATACAATGCTGGAGGGGATAGGTGGCAGTTTAATACGCCACGCCTACAAGTAAAAAATTAGAATTTGTGTCCCAGGAAATAATGTTAAATTCCTAAAGATTTTAGTTGGGAGGTTTACATTTATTTCATGAGGTCATAATTTAGGTATTTATGTGACATATTATTAATAGACATATCTTGGACAACAGAATGGGAGGGAACAACAACAAAAGGACTGGGTCAAAGAACTACTTTTTTTTTAACTACTTTATTAACTACCTTTTCTTTTCTTTTTTTTTTTTGGATCTCATTGAGAATAGCTGTAGCAATACCCAAGCACAAAGCAGGTGCATGCACAGCAGGGAACCAACCCTGATTGTTACCTCTGGGTTTCTGGAAACCTCCAGACCAGAAAGGAAAGAGCTAGGTGAACCTCCCAATATTATGTAACCAAGAAGTGAAAACTGGAAAACCTAACAGACAACCCAGCCCTCCATAAACCAAGGAGAAGACAACAAACACATCTGTAGGAAACAATCAAAGTAAGGCTTCATCAACAGACAAACAAAAAAAAAAAAAACAATGAAAGAATAAACGAAATACAAACAAAAAAATAAACCACATCAAAACAAAAAGAAAACAAAATGGGAAAAAAACACATGAAATATCTCCACCAAACGCTACCTGTCCTATAGAAGATGCCACAATGAGATCTTGCTGGAAGGACCCAGGCATACAGATCATAGAAAACCAAATATAGACATAATCAACGAAACAAAGAATATAAAGAAAAATCAGAGAACTAAAGGGAGAGAACAAAAAGCTCAGGAAGAACTAGAGGGAGAGAATGACAAAACCAAGTGAAATCACGAAACAACTGAAAGTTCCCAATGGTTGAAATTGAAAAAGAAAAACAGACCAGCAAAACAAGGAGCTACAAGAAGAGAATGGCAAACCAAGGAAAATTACTAAGAATCCAAAAAAATTGAGATCATCCAATTAACAGATAGGAGAAATTCAACAAAATGAATAAAGAACGAAAAAAAAAAAAAAAAAAAAAAAAAAAAGAATGGAGAAACCAAAGCAATATAAAGAAAAAAATTAAACTGGAAGAAAAAAACTAAAAAACAGAAAACAAAAAACAAAATTAAAACACACACACAACACACCAACACTAGAGTGGACAATCAGGAATGTGCGACACTATAAAAAGCAAAACATCCACGTCCATAGGAACTAGAAGAAGAGAAAAAAAATAAAAGAAAAAATGGAAGACCAGACTTCAAAATTAAAAAGTAAGAAGAAAAATTTCCCCAAACTGAAAAGAGAAAAACCCATACAAGCAGCACACAGAACACTACAATTCGGAAGTCAGAA
This sequence comes from Rhizomys pruinosus, assembly GCA_009823505.1. Lineage (NCBI taxonomy): Eukaryota > Metazoa > Chordata > Mammalia > Rodentia > Spalacidae > Rhizomys > Rhizomys pruinosus. The sequence goes on along the minus strand of VZQC01004901.1, from coordinate 351,028 downwards.
AAGAAATTCCCCACCCACATTCATAGTTAAAATCCTAATGCCCCAAAACAAAGACAAAGGATACTCTGCAAGCTGCAAGAGAGAAAAGCAAGTTACATACAAAGACAAACAATCAAATCAGGAATCACAGCTGACTTCTCAGTTGCAAACTATGAAAGCCAGAGAAGAAAGTGGTACTAAAATGTACTACACGATGCCAACCCAGATACTATATCCAGCAAAAATGTTCAATTATATTTGAAGGAGAAAGAAAAACATTTCATGACCTAAAACAAAATGAAAGGAATACATGTCCAAACAGGAACATCCTTAACAAATACTCGTATGGGATGAGATGAGTGGCTCGCGCTTAAGGGCACCGACTGCTCCAGCAGAAGACCCAAGTTCAACTTTCTCAGCACCCACACAGCGGCTCAAGAACCGTCTTTAACAACAGTTTCAGGGGATCTGGACACCCTCTTCTGACCTCTGCAGCAATGCATGACAAGGGTGCACTTATGCAAGACAGTACACTCATACAAATTAAAAAAAAAAAAAAAAGACAAAAAAAAAAATACTTGAAGCAATTCAAGGACAAAGACAAAGGACAAGCACTATCCCTAAGCAACTAGAGAGAAATTAATAAATTATAACTGTGGAATACAAACTTAGACCAAGAATCAAACAGAAAACGTGAAAGAAAGACAACACACACATCTCAATAATAACCTTAATAAATTAATAGTCTAAAACTCCCCAATCAAAAGACACAGACTGGGAGAATGCATTAGGAAACAGAATCCATCTACATGCCGTCTAAAGAAACCCATCTCGCTCTCAAGGACAGGCTCAACTTTAAAATGAAAAGATGGAAAAAGATATTCCAACCAAATAGTACCAAAAAAAAAAAAAAAAAAAACCAAAAAAACAAGCAAGAGTTGCCATTCTAATATCAGACAAAATAGATCTCAAAGCAAAAACAGTGAGAAAAGACAAAGAGGGCAATTACATCCTTATCAAATGAACAATTAACAATGAAGATTTTGGAATCATAAATATATATGCGCCAAACGCTGGTGCACAGAACTTTGTAAGCACAATTCTGCAAGACCTTAAGGCACAGATTAATCCCAGCATGCTAACAGTGGGGGATTTTAATACCCCACTGAACCCTTGGATAGATCAACTAGACAAAGAATAAACCAGAGAGACATCTGAACTGAACAATACATTGCTCCAAATGGACCTCACAGACATCTACCAAATATTCCACACAAACACCAGAGAATATACTTTCTATGCAATACCCCACGGAACATTCTCCAAAATGGACCACATACTGGGACACAGGAAAAACCTCAACAAATAAAAAAGGATTGAAATAATTTCATGCATTCTAGCAGACCACAATGCAATAAAGCTCAATATCAACACAAGGATAAGCCCTAATATCTACAAGAACACATGGAGACTAAAGAACACACTCCTGGGGGCTGGAGAGATAGCCTAGCGCTTAAGAGCACCAACTGCTCTTTCAGAGGACCCGAGTTCGATCCCCAGCACCCACATGGAGGCTAAGAACCGTCTGTAACTCCAATTCCAGGAGAACTCCGGTTCCAGGGGAATCCGACACTCTCTTCTGACCTCCGCCGCATTGCACGACACAGGGGCACAAACCTACATGCAAACAGTACATTGATACCCAAAAATAAAAATAAAAGAACACACTCCTGAAAAATGAATGGGTCAAGGAATAAATAAAAGCATTCCTGGAACTAAATGAAAATGACAATACAACACAACAAAACCTATTGGATACTTTAAAGCAGTCCTGGCCAGTGTGTGGTGGTTTGAATGAGTGTCCCCATAGGCTTTAAGTATTCAGACATTTGTCTCCAGTTGGTGGCACTGTTTCTGGAGGTCTTAGAAGGTGTGGCCATGCTAGAGGAAGTATGTCACTGGGGACAGACTTAGTGAGTTTAACAAGCCTCATGGTCTCCAGTCGCTCTCTCTGCTTCCTGTGACCCTCGGCTTACAGCTCCAGCCACCATGCCTCCCGCAACAATGGACTCTAATTCCCTGGAACCGTCAATCGTAAGCTCAAATAAACTCTTCCTTTTATAAGTTCCTTTGGTCATGGTGTTTTATCACAGCAACAGAAAAGTGACCAATACACCAGGCATGGTAGCACATGCCTTTAATCCTAGCACTTGAGACACAGAGGCAGGCGGATCTCTGTGAGTTCAAGGCCAGCCAGGTCTACAGAGTGAGCTCCAGGCCAGCTGAAACTAAAGGGAAACCTTGTCTCAAAAATACCAAAAAAAAAAGCAATCCTAGAGGGATTATAGCCCTGGGTTGCCTACATTTAAAAAAAAAAAAAAAAAAAAAGAGGGGCTGGAGATGGCTCAGCAGTTAAGAGTGCCAACTGCTCTTGCGGAGGACCTAGGTTCAATTCCCAGCATACACATGGCAGCTAAGAACCATCTTTAAGCCGGGTGTGAGGTGTACACTTTTAATCCGAGCACTTGGGCGGCAGAGTCAGGTGGATCTCTGTGAGTTCAAGGCCAGCCTGGTATACACAGTGAGTTCCAGGACAGGTAGGGCTAAAGGGAGACTCTTGTCGCAAAAAAGACAAAAAAAAAAAAAAAAAAAAAAAAAAAAAAAAAAACCAAAACATACAAACAAAAGAACCACAAACAAATGATCTAACACTACGCTAAAAACAGAAAGAACACAAACATGATCTAACACTACAGCTAAAAAACACTTCAACAAACAACAACAAATGAACCCAAACCAACAGGAAGAAATACAAAGTCAGGCAGAAATCAATGAAATAGAACAAAGAAAACAATACAAAGAATCAATGAATACAAAAGTTGATTCTTTGAAAGGATAAAGATAGACATTGACCTCTAGTCAGTTAACAAAGAAAAAAAAAAAAAAAAAAGCAACTTCCAAATCAATAGAATTGTGATGAAAAGGGAAACATCCCAAAAGACAACAAAAGATCCAGACAATATATGGAATACTTTAAAAATCTATTCTAAATTTGAAAAGCTAAGAAAAATGGATGTATATCTGAAATCCTGGAAATGAACAAAGCTTAACGAAGAAGAGATTGATAGCTTAAACAGACCCATCATATTTGAGGAAACTGAAAATGTAATAAAAAAAACTCCCAACCAAAAAAAGCCAGGCAGAATTCTATAAAACATTTAAAGAGGATTTACAACCATTACTACTCAAACTGCTCAGAAGGATACAGAGCGAAATCTCACAAATTCCTTCTATGAAGCCAGTATAGATACAACCAAAAAAGAACACTACAGGCCAATCTCATTAATGAACAATAGCACAAAAAAATCTCAAACAAAAACTTGCAAAACTGCATACAGACACATTAAAAAAGCATCCATCATGACCAAGTTGAATTCATACCAGAGATGCAGGGATGGTTCAACATACGAAACAATAAACAAGTATCATAAAACACATAAATGGACTGAAAGACAAAAACCAAAAAAAAAAAAAAATAAAAAAAAAGCTTTCGGGGCTGGAGAGATGGGCCTAGCGGTTAAGAGTGCAGGACTGTTCTTGCAGAGGACCGGGTTCAATCCCCAGCACCCACATGGTGGCTGAGAACCGTCTTTAACTCCCAGGGAATCCGACGCCCTCTTCTGACCTTCGCAGCATTGCACGACATGGGTGCACAGAACTACATGCAGACTGTACATTCATATAAATAATAAATAAATAAATAAAATAAATAAATAAATAATAAATAAATAAATAAGTTAAAAAAAAAAAAAAGAAAAAAAGCTTTCAACAAAATCCAACATCCCTTAATGTTTAAACTTCTAGAGGGAATTTGACTGGAGGGAACATTCCTCAGCATAATCAAAGCCATATACAACAAACCCATGGCCAACACCATCCTAAATGGAAAAAAGTTAGCATTCCTCTTAAAGGCAGGAACCCAGCAAGGCTGCAACCTATCACCCCTCTTCAATATACTTCTTGAAATGCCCGCTAGGGCCATAAGGCAAGAAAGGGAAATTAAAGGAGTACTAATTGGAAAAGAAGAAGTCAAGCTATCCCTTTTTGCAGATGATATGATAGTTTACCTAAGGGATGCTAAAAACTCTACCAGAAAACTCCTAGAAACGATTAAGAGTTTCAGTAAAGTGGCAGGACACAAAATTAACCTAGGAAAATCAGCCAGGCCTGGTGGCACACACCTTTAATCCTAGCACTGGGGCAGAGGCAGGCAGGATCTTTGTGAGTTCAAACCAGCCTGGTTCTACAGAGTGAGTTCCAGGACACCTGGGACTACAGGGAGGACCGTCTTGAAAAAGACCAAAAAAAAAAAAGAAAAAAAGCAAAATCAGTTACTTTCTTTTTTACACCACAGAAGAAGCAACTGGAGAAGAAATATAAGGAGACCTTCCAATCACAATAGCCTCAAAAAAAAAAAAAAAAAAAACCAAGGGAAAAACCTAAACCAAAACACCAAGATCTTAAACAAAACTTTAAACCCTGAAGAGATTAAGAAGACATCAGAAGATGGAAAGACCTCCATGCTCATGCATGTGGAAAATTAAAATAATAGTAAAAATTCCATTCTACCCAAATTAATATTAGATTATCCAATCCCAATTAAAATCCCATGAGTTTCTTCACAGACTTGGAAAAAAAATTCCTAAATTCATATGGAAAAACAAAAAACCCAATAGCCAAAGGAACCTTGAGCGAGAAGAGCAGTACAAGGGGATCCACTATACCAGACTGTCAAACTATATTACAGGCTATAGTCATAAAACAGGCCTGCTACTGCACAAAAAACAATTGTAGACCAACGGAACAAAAACTGAAAATCCAAACTTGAGCACATACAAATTTCAGCCACCTCATCTTTGTTGACAAAGGGGCCAAGAAGACACATGGAAGAAAGCATCTTCAGTAAATGGTTTGGCAAAACTGGATCACCACTTGTAGAAGAATAAAAAATAAACCCCTACCTCTCACCTGTACAAAAACAACTCCAAATGATCAAAGACCTCAACGGGAAACCCAAAACTCTGAAGGTGATAAAGAATAGGAAAAGACATTCTAGGTGGACAATTGACAAGTGGGACCTCATTAAACTCAAAAGCTTCTGTATAACAAAAACAAAAAACAAAACAAAACAAAAAAACAAAAACAATCGGGAAGTGAAGAGAAGAAAACCTACAGAGTGGGAGGAAACCTTCACTCTGATACATCTGACAGACATTAAGTTCCAAATATGTAAACTACTCAAAAAACAAAGAAGTAAAGAAAAAAATGGCTTGCTTAAAAGATGGAATAAAGAGCTGAACAAAGACTTCACAAGTGAGGAAGTAAAATGGCTGAAAAACATCTAAAAAGTGTTCAACAGTCACTAATATGAAAGGAAATCAAAAAAATAAGTCAAAACACAAAAAAGACTGGCTAGGATCAAGAAAACAAATGATACCAAATGCTGAGAGGTTGGGGGGAAAGGGGAATGCTCATCCACTGCTGGTGGGAATGTAAACTCTACACCACTAGGGAAAGCAGTGTGGAGAACCCTTAAAAAGACTCTAATGAGCACACCTGACCCAACCATATAATCCACAAGACTCATCCTACCACATGATACTTGCACAGCCATGTTTATTTGCAGTTCTTCTCACAATAGCAAAGAGCTGGAACCAACCCAAGTGCCCTCAACTGAACGAGTGGATAAGAGAAATGTGGTACATCTACACAATGGAGTTCTATGCAGCAGGTAAGAAACATGACATCATGAACTTTGCAGGTAAATGGATGCAACTAGAAGATATTATCTAAGTGAGTAACACAGTCCAAGAAAAGAAAAATGAATGGTATCCCTCATTTTGGGATGCTAGTACCAAGTACCTACTTATAAGGCAAAATGAGTAACATAATGTTTATTTTCTTTATCTAAAGCAACTGTACTTGGGGCTGGAGAGATAGCCTAGTGGTAAGAGCACCGACTGCTCTGCAGAGGCAGGGTTCGATCCCCAGCACCCACATGGTGGCTTAAAACCATCTGTAACCAATGCCAGAGGAACTCCAGTTCCAGGGGAATCCGACACCCTCTTCTGACCTCTGCGGCATTGCACGACACGGGTGCACAGACCTACATGCAGCAGTACACTCGTACACATACAAAAATAAATAAATTAAAAAAAAAAAAAAAAGCAACTGTACTCTTAGAATGTGAATCCTGAATGGCTCTAAAATTAACATACCACTTATTCAGAATTTTATATTTTGGTACAGGTGGGTGGAAGTATGTTTGCTATTTTATGGAATATAAAATTAAAAGGTGAAAATATGAATCTCGAGATATGATTTGGAAGTAACTGTGTATTTTCAGACAACATGATTGTAGTATATGTGTGACATATATAAATGCGTATGTTGAAACAATATGGATTGGAGGGAACAATAACAACAAAAGAACTGGGACAGGGAACCAACTAAAGCAGCAGAGTCCTCCCCCACACCCAAATAGTCCTCTGCTTTGAAAAACTTTGAGAAGACTCAGAAGGAGATACAGAGCATGTATGGCAGACTGCATGAACTCAGGAGGGGCAGGGGGCAGGGAGGGGGAAATGAGTTTGGATTGAACTGAGAAGTGATGTATGAAATGCACAAAACTTCAATAAAATATTTTTTAAAAAGAATGGAAGCATCGTGTGGAAAAGAACTCAGCAGAAATGTACATTAAAACCACTCACTCTTCCTTCTCTTGCCATACCACTCCCAGGACAGAAAAAAAATTTTAATGAATAAAACTTAATGTTCAAGTAAAAAAAAAAATGCCAGAGATAACAAGGTAGGGGAGATCAGAGAATACAGATGACATGAAAACAGGGGAATGGATGGGTTAGGGAGAGAAGACTTGAGGAGGGGAGGAAGGGTTAAGTAAAATGAAGGGCACATGTAAAAGACATATAGAGGGCTGGAGAGATGGCCTAGCAGTTAAGAGCGCCGACGCTCTTACAGAGGACCCGGGTTCGATCCCCAGCACCCACATGGCGGCCGAAAACCGTCTGAAACTCCAATTCCAAGAGAACTCCAGTTCCAGGGGAATCCGACACCCTCCTCTGACCTCCACAGCATTGCACGACACAGGTGCACAAACTTGCATGCAGATAGTACATTCATACACATACAAGAGAATAAAAAAAAAAAAAAAAGACATATAGAAGCTGGCGTGATGGCGCACACCTTTAATCCAAGCACTTGGTAGTCAGAGGCAGGTGGATCTCTGTGAGTTCAAAGCCAATCTGGCCTACACAGTGAGTTCCAGAACAGCTGGGGCTACAGGGAGACACTATCTCAAAAAAGACCAAAAAAAAAAAAGGACATAGAAACCTAGTACTTGATAAGCCAACAACAAAATTTAAGAGTGAGAAGGATAATGGGTTGCATGGCTGAAAATGCTGTACCTACAAGCCACGGGTTATAAACAAAAATCCCAATGCCAGATGTAGGATCCTCCTAATGAGTTGCTGATCAAGGAGGCCCCAAAACTACTTAGTCTCTTGCCATTCTTCTTGGTTGTGCACCAGAAGTAGTTGATAGACCCTATTACTGAAGAATGGAAGACACCACACAGAGAAATCAAACTTGAACTGAGGTAGAAGTTTCTTCTCTGCTTCCAGCTTACATACTGTCAGAAGATGCAATGCAGGCTAGTGGGGGAAAAAAGTCATCAATGGTCTTACCCAGGTGATAACCCTACAAACTACAATACCAATCTGCCATGGAAGATATGCTCACTAGCAAAATAGTAGCACAACTGCTAGGGGGACAACCAAATACTCTCTCACTGGTGTTAAGGCCCACTCCATAGGAGAAATTGATGCCTGGTACTATAAGCATGGTTAAAAACTCATACCTGGGCCATGCGTGGTGGCACACATCTTTAATCCCAGCACTTGGGAGGCAGAGGCAGGTGGATCTCTGTGAGCTCAAGCCCAGCCTGGTATACACAGCGAGCTCCATGCCAGCTGAGACTAAAGGGAGACCTTGTCTCAAAAAAGAGCCCCCAAATTTTTTATATGAAATGCACAAAGCTTCAATAAAAATTGGCTTTGAAAAAAAAGACACCCCACCCAAAAAATAACACCTCATGGGTGGAGCCACTGAGATTACTCAGTGGGTAAAGTCTTGCCATGAAGCCTGGGGGTACCTAGGTTTGATTCTCGGGACTCACAATGGTGGAATGAGAGAACCAATTCCTACAAATTGTCCTCTGACCTCTAAACACATGCTGTGGCATATTGTCCCAGGGCAGTGAGAGACCCTTATCCCCTCAAGGGAATAAGGTGAAGAATCATAGAGCAGGGAACCTGACATACTTCTCTGGCCATCACATATACTAGTGTATGTACCCACACACCCTTACATAGTAAATAAATTTAATTAAAAATTAAACTCATGGCCAGGGGAGCCCTGAAGAGAAACTACTACTGTTAGCTCAATTAACACAGCATCAACCTGCCTTCTAAAATACTTACGTTTATACCCACGGATGAATGCTACTCTCGTTCCTGGATGTAGAGATGCATGCCTGCTCAAGAGCTAAGAATAAATGATAGTTAAGTGCACAGCCTTAAACAGGACATTGACATCACCTCCTCTGTCACACCAACTCCGGCGTCGTCTGTGTGAGCATAAGAATGGAAGAGGAGATAAGAACCTTGCGAGGTTAAGCTCCCTGGTGGTCAGTGACAGAGTACCCGGTCTCAGCTTCTAAGATCACGATGCATTACAAAGATGTTATGCTTCATGAGTGTTGGACTTTGTACATTGTCTTTTGACACTCCTCCCAAGCTCAGCACAACCTCAGTCCCAGACAAGGGACAGTTAAACATGTTTAAAAATAAATCAAACAGAAGCCTCATGAACCGAAGTAAAATCATACAGAGATACAATATTTAAAGGCTCCTTTGTCCTAAAAGTATATTGTAGACATTACACTAAATGAGACCATAGGTTAGTTACTAATAATAAAAGTGTCCTTCCAAACTTAATAATAATAAGACTCAGTCCTTTAAGCAGAAAGCTACATCTAATAAAGCCAGTAAGATAAAGTTTAGTTACAGTTATACATATTAAAGTGTAACACTTAGTTAGAGGCACTTGGCAGGGATTTCTCCTTTAAGAAAAACAATGTGTAATTTATGGAGAGCTGAAAGGCCCCCTTTCTCAGGCTTGTAGCTTAAATCACAACCTAGAGATAACAAAAAGCCTTGAGAAAGCTCTAGCCCCTGGAAGGATGAAAAACACTAATTGAAACTTCAAAAGAGACAAAGACTGCTAACGGCTTGTGATTCTAAGACTACTGTTTTATTGCTTATCAAGACAGTGTGAGCAGTAAAAACTTTCATTGATGTACAAATTTATCTAAAAGCTGGCCTTACAGCCCAGGTGCAAAGGCAATAAGCCCTGTGCTCCCGAGGATATGAAAATCCCCTGCCTGTCACCTCCACCCTTCCCCCCTCCTGCCATTTTGCCTGCCTGTATAAAACTTAACTTGAGGGCTGGAGAGATGGCCTAGCGGTTAAGAGCGCCGACCGCTCTTGCAGAGGACCCGGGTTCGATCCCCAGCACCCACATGGCGGCCGAGAACCGTCTGAAACTCCAATTCCAGGAGAACTCCAGTTCCAGGGGAATCCGAGACCCTCTTCTGACCTCCAAGGCATTGCACAACACGGGTGCACAGATTGCATGCTGACAGTACATTCATACACATACAGAAATAAATAAAATTAATAAAAAAAATTTGTTTAAATAAAAAAAAAAAAAAAAAACTTAACTTGAATTTTAGTAAGTGACTAGATCCAAAAACTCTCTCTGGTGTCAAGTCCAATTATTTTGCCTAATCTGTACCCTCCTGTACAAGACTTTGATTTTCCCATAGGTGAAAGAAATCCAACTGGGTTAGTAAAAGATATCCCGACTGGGTGGCTTGTGGCACTCCTCTAAGGCTCAGGAAACAACATGGAAGAGGGAGTGGAAAGAATGAAAGAGCCAGAAAATAAGGAGAAAAGCTATGAAATGTCATCTGGATATGACAGTGCCAATGTAATAAAAATCTCACAGCTGCAGCATCCACTTGCAATGAGCCTGTCAACAGTCAATCATGGAGGGGAGAGGGCCTCGCATGGTCTTACCCGTTCCTGCAGAACTCTGGACTACTGATGGATTCTGGACGAGGGGCAAACATCCTCTCCAGCTGTGTACTCACTAATGAAACCACCCTATTCCAAAGGATAGTTTCTAACAAAAGTGGCCTTCGTTAACTCAGTGGGGAACAAAACAAAACAAAACAAAAAACAAAACACATGAATGTGGGTAAGAGTCTTGTAAGAAGGGAAGCAATGGGAGAGGAGAGGTGATGGTGGGTCTAGAGAGGTGGTTCAGCAGTTAAGATCACTGGCTGCTCTTGCAGAGGACCCAGATTCAGTTCTTAGCACCCACATGGCAGCTAACAATCATCCTTAACTCCAATTCCAGGGGATCTAATACTAGCTTTTCGCCTCCGCAGGCATTGCACAACAGAGGCACACTTACATACATGAAAACAAAACATTCATACACATAAGTTAAAATAAATAAAAGTCTAAATAAAGTGAGGATGAGAGTGACAGTAATCAAAATACACTCTATATATGAAATTGTCATGAACAAATTTAATAAAAGAAAAATTTAAAAAGATGAAATGGAAAGTAATCATAAAAAATAGCGCACAGAGTAAGCAAACCTTTCCCCCTGGACTCGGGGACCCTGGATGGTACAAAAACTGAACTCGGATGTTAACTGAGTTTATATGAACAGTCCTTGTATTTATTGCATATGTGTACTTAGTGGTCAAATAAAAATAAAAAATAGCTCATGGATGTGAAATATTATATTTAAAAAAGGTACAAAAATCAGCAAGAACACAAATGAATAACTTAATGATGTATCTCAAAGTTTTATAAAAACAAGAATAATCTAAACACCAAAACAGTTAAAATAAAAACCAGGGCATAAGTTAAAGAAACAGAGAAAAGAAGTATGACATGTATGAAAGAATGCATGAGCTCTGGCAGGGTGGGAGGCAAGGAAGGGGGGATGGGTCTAAATTTGATTAAGAATGTTGTATGAAATGCACAAAACTAAAAAAAAAGAAAGAAAGAAAGAAAGAAACAGACTACAAGAACAAAACCATCAATTGAGATAAAGAACTACAGAAACTCAGGGACTGGGGCTGGAGAGATGGCCTAGCGGTTAAGAGCACCAACTGCTCTTGCAGAGGACCAGGGTTCGATCCCCAGCACCCACATGGTGGCTGAGAATCGTCTGTAACTCCAATTCCAGGAGAACTCCAGTTCCAGGGGAATCCGACACCCTCTTCTGACCTCCTTGGCATTGCACAACACGGGTGCACAGACCTACATGCAGACAGTACATTCATACACATAGAAAATAAATAAAATTAAAAAAAAAAGAAAGAAAGAAAAGAAACTCAGGGACAGGGCTCTCAGATGCATTTTTTTTTTTTCTGTCTTTTTAAGGCAGGGTATCCCTTTAATCCCAGCTGGCCTGGAGTTCACTATGTAGACCAGGCTGGCCTTGAACTTACAGAGATCCACCTGTCTCTGCCTCCCGAGGGCTGGAATTAAAGGCATGCACCACCATGCCTGACTCAGATGCCATTTTTATACGTTTCATTAAGTTTCATTTTCCCTGAGTCATACTAGAAAAGTGCCTAAGTGTTCCTGGGAGCTAGCTCTAACTGCTGATTCCTGCTTCTGTGCTACCTCTTGATTGGTGACTTTAACTATTGTGTTAAAGTCTGATTGGCTGTTGTACTTATAAAAAGCTGTGTAACCCTCTCCTGAGGTCACTACTCCTCCTGAGCTGAGTGGGCGTTGTAATTAAATTAAACCGTACTTTAAACTCCACGTGGTCTAGTGAGTGGTCTCTCTGTTGCGACCTTACAACATCAATGAAGCAGAAGTTGGTTGGAAAAATAAGCAAAATCAACAAATCCTTAGCCAAACTAAGCCTTGGGTGGAATGCCCACAAATGCATACACTGAGTGTGAGCGCTCAGCACCTGGGAGGTTGAAGCAGATCTGAAGTTCAAGGGCATCTTTATCTACATAGCCAACCAGTTAAAGGGCAGCCTGGACCACATTAGACCCTGTCTCAAAACACGACAACCAATACACACACACACATACACACACACACACACGTGCACGCGCATGCACACACACACACACACACACACACACAGAGAATTACAATGTAAAAAAAAAATTTTAAACCTATAACCAACATTATACGAAACGGAAAGAACCTATTTCTAAGTTTCCTCTAAACCTGGGAACAAGACAAGTTTGTCCACTCTTTCCACTTAGTATCATTCATGAATTCCTTGGTCATCTTGAAACAGGGTCTCTCTTTACTGTTAGCTGGCCTGGAGCTCGATATGTAGACTAGGCTGGCCCTGAACTCATGGAGATCTCTGCCTGCCTCTGCCTCCCCAGTCCTGGGATTAAAGCCATGTGTCACCACGCCTGGCTAGAAATCCAATATTTAAAAGACCCTAAAGACTATCACAAAACTCCGAACTGGTAAACATTTGCAGCAAAGTACCAGGAATCTTCATGCATTGCTGGTGGGAATGTAAATTAATGTAGCCAGTATGGAGCTTCTTCAAAAACCTAAAAATAGATCTATCCTACAAACCAGCTTTGATATTCCTGGGTATATACCTAAAGGAATTTAAGATGCACACCATAAAGATACTTTACATCACTGTCTATTGCAATCCTATTCACAATAGTCAATTTAAGTAAACATCCTAGATGCCCACCAAGAGATTAATAAAGAAAATGTGCTATATACAGTGGAGTAGTGGCCATAAAGGAGATATTATGCCATTTGCAGTGGAATTGAGATCATTACATTAGCTGAAATAAGGCAGACTCAGGAAATCAAGTGTTGCATTTTTCTGTCACATATGGAACCTTGAGTTTTTAAAATACATATAAACTCAAAGTATAAGGAAGCAGCAGGAGGGAAGAATAAGGAAAGAACAAGGGAGTGAATATAAACAAAGTATATACATGAAAATGTCATAGCTAAATCTATTATTTTACATGCTAATTATTTTAAATTAAAACCACAGAATTATATAAATTATAAAATTTCAATAACTATAAATACAATTTAATTGTTTTTTATTTATTTATTATTTTTTATGTATATGAATGTACTGTCTGCATGCAAGTTGGTGCACCCGTGTCCTGCAATGCTGCAGAAGTCAGAAGAGGGCGTCAAATTCCCCTGGAACTGGAGTTAAAGATGGTTCTTAGCCGCCATATGGGTGCTAGAAATCGAACCCGGGTCCTCTGCAAGAGCAGTCAGTGCTCTTAACCACTGAGCCATCTCTCCAGACCCATAATTTTTCATAAAAGACAAACAACCTGAAGAAGTTAAGGAGGTGCTGGCGATGTAGTCAACTTAGTAGAGTACTTACTAGCACATATGAGGGCCATGAGTTTGATCTCCAACATGGCATAAATCAGCTATGATGATATACAGCTATACCAAGCATTTGGGAGCTAGAAGCAGGAGACACTAAAAATTCAAGGTCTTTGGCTATAGCGTTCAAGGATAGTCTGGACTAAATGAGACACTACCTCAAAAAGTAGTCCCATAGACATGAGTTATGACATAATGTTATTCTGACTCTGCTATATAGATTATACTGATCACTCATCATGAGTTCAACAAGTATTCATAAGCTCTTGATAGTTATATAAAGATGTCAGAGAGCTGGGCACAGTAGTACATGCTTTAGTCTAGGCACTCAGGATGCAGAAGCAGGTGGATCACTATGAGTTCAATGCCAGCATGGGCTCCACAGTAAGAACCTGTCTCTAAATAAATAAAACAAAACACAAATACTTTAAAGAGAAAGACAAGATACATTCAAATAGCATCTAGGATAAATTTACAAATGGATCATCCAAGGTCAAATAGGACACAGATTACTTGAACAGAACAAATGATCATCAAAGGATATTAATCATGGAAGTAACTGTGGGAAATATCTACTACCTACACAGATGGGGAAATAAAGAGAAGTTATTTAGAATTATGAAAACTTTAAGAAACTTGCAAGAAGAGCTTCATGGAGCTGAAACTGAGACTTCTCAAAAACAAGGGTCTCCTCATATGAAGAAAACTATTCACAGGAACTCCAAGTAAAGGGTAATGCATAGGAAGCTGCTTCCTTCCACTGGCAACTTTCTTCTACTGTCCCCTATTCAAAGAGCCCAAGATGGAGCTGGGGGCAATAAAGGCACATATATATTTCTACTCCCATTAACACACAGGAGATGATCGAGGGAAAGAACAGAAATAAATGGTACTCATATCAATGAGACAAAGGTTCAACAACAAACAAGACTTAGCCTGTAGGCTGGCCACACTCCAAGTATAATAAGACATTTTTTTTAATTGTATTTTTTTAATGACACTCTTTAGTTTTATTTATTTATTTATATCTATTTATTTATTTATTTATTTATTTATTTATTTAGTGTATGAATGCACTGTCTGCATGTAGGTTTGTGCACCCGTGTTGTGCAATCCCGCGGAGGTCGGAAGAGAGTGTCGGATTCCCCTGGAACTGGAGTTAAAGATGGTTCTCAGCTGCCATGTGGGTGCTGGGGATTGAACCCGGGTCCTCTGCAAAAGCAGTCGGCACTTTAAAAAAAAAAATCAAATCCAGGGGCTGAAGAGATGGCTCAGTGGCTAAGAGCACTGAGTGCTCTTCCAAAACATCCAGGTTCAGTCCCCAGAACCCACACAGAGGCTAACAACAATCAATAACTGTTCCAGGGAATCTACTGCCCTCTTCTAGCCTCCATAGGCATTGCGCACATGTGCACACAACACACTGAAAAAAAAATCACTCAACACACAAAAAAAGTTAAAATAAAATAAAATAAAAAATAAAAATCGGGGTTGGAGAGATGGCTCAGAGGTTAAGAGGGCTGACTGCTCTTGCAGAGGACCCGGGTTCGATTCCCAACACCTATATGGCGGCTAAAAACCATCTTTAACTCCAGTTCCAGGGGAATCTGACGCCCTCTTCTGACCTCCACGGCATTGCATGACACGGGTGTACCAACTTACATGCAGACAGTACACTCATACACATAAAAAAATAATAATAAAAATAAATAATAAATAAATAAATAAAATAAAAATAATCTGCAAAATATGTAACAAAGCCTCAAAGAAGAACAAACACTCATGTTAGACTTAGGAGAAGGAAGAGTTCTACTGACAGAAAAGAGATACTCCACATAGAAAAAATACTAATTTTTTAACAAAGAAAGGCAAATGGGCTTGACATAATTAAAGAAGGACATTTAGAGGGATCCTAGAGTCGATAGCTTTGACAGGAAAGCAGATGAACGAACAATAAGACAGTATTATGGTTAGTAGAACAATCTGAAGTTAGAGACCATGTCCTATCCATCAGCATGAATGTCACTTTCAATGAGATGATCATAGGAACACCATTAATACATGCAATAGAACCCAAATACTCACTAAATCAATACATCAGAATTAATCTAATTCATGTGCATCTCTAATAATTACATATTTAACATTACAATCAGGACCTAGCCACATTTTAGCTACCTACCTGCTGCAAAGTCTTTTCGCAATGGAGACAGGCTGTTGAAACCTGGGACAACAAAATAGTCATATCTTCTTGTTGTTGCCTGAGCCAAATCAGTTTTTCACGAACATGAGCATCAACAACACTTAAAGCCATTTCTTCTTGACGACAAAGAGTTTCATGTAAATCAGAAAAATAAGCTCGGACACATGATCGGGCATTCTCTGCAGTACCTGGTACCTAAGACAAAAGTAAATTTTAAACAATTAAAAAAAAAATACTTATATGTAAAATATCAAAACTTAAATACTATAGCCTTTTAATCTCTCAATTAGATCTTTCCCATCAACTGTGAACTTTGAATATCCAACTGTTTATATCTCAAGAGAAATGGAATACCTAATCTCCAGTTTTTCCCACCTCCAAACCTAGTTACCTCCATCTCAGTAAATGGTAAATCCATCCGAGTTATTGAAGCCAAAAAAAGCAAACAAACAAACAAACAAGAAAACAGGAGTCATCCTTAACATCTCTTTCATATCCCATACCTAGTCTCTTGGCAAATTCTATGACCTAAAAAATATATCCATGCTTTTACTACCACCACATCTAACAAACTGGTAAAAAATATTATATACTTTCTCATCTTATTACTAGTTTAATTTCCTGACAAGTAACATTTGTTGTCCAATCAATACTCACAATAAATTCCTAAAACTCAGCTATTCTTTAATATCCCAAATCCACCTACTTTTTTCATTATTATTACTCTAGTGGTAAGAGACATAACCATCTCTAAACCAAGTAATTTCAACAGTGTGCTAACAGACTTTCTTGCTTCTCCACTGTTACTGTTACTGCTCCTCCAACTCATTTTCCACATTTAACAGTAACATTTCTTAATGTAAATGTGTTTGGGTCATTACACCAATTATTTCATGGCTCATGACTGCTCTTAAACTAAGTTCCAAAGTCTTCAACATCACTAATTCTTACATATAAGAGTTGTGATGTTGAAGACTTGGCCTTTAATTCTCCAATTTTACTTTCTGCCAGCCTCAACTCAAGCACAAAACATAACGAACTTCTGTAAGATCCTACAATCTGCCCAATCCTTATCACCAAATTACTCATGTGTATTCTTCCCCTTCTGGGACAACTCACTTCCCACCCTGTTCTTCTCTCTGACTGACAGATTCCTTAAAATCTCAGTTTAAACATCCCTTGTAGGAAGCCTTCCATAAAGTCTATCAAGTATTATCTCTCTTTTTTAAAGATTTTATTACATTTCATTTTAGTTTTATGTGTATGAGTGTACTGCCTGCATGTATGTAAGTACACCCGTTTCATGCAATGCCCCACAGAGGTCAGAAGAAGGCATTGGATTCCCCTGGAACTGGAGTTAAGGATGAGTATCAGCCACCGTGTGGGTGCTGAGAACCAAACCCAGGTCCTCGACAAGAGTAGCCAATGCTCTTAACCACTGACCCCTCTCTCTGTCATTACATCTCTTATACACTACCAAGTATACCATACTTCCCTACCCACCACACAAAATAATTATCATGTTTGAAACTTTCTCTCTTATATAGATTACAAATACCATGAAGACAAAAACTTTTTAAAAAATTTATTTCCAGTGACCAGTGCAGCACTAGCACATTGTAATTTGCAAATACTTACTAGAAGGTGGAAAGATGAAAATGAAAAGGTTAAGGAGATAAAGAGGGAAGAAAAAAATCCATACATGTTCTGTGTGAGCCATTCCAATTCCATCTTCTACTATTTGTTCTCCTCCTTCAATATGCTGAACAATTCCAACTAATTTTCTGGAATAATCAGAGATTTCCTCAGTGAAGGTCCGAATGCAGTGAGCCATATCTAAAATTGATGCTCGGATCTGGTTAGCTTCTGGTTCCAGTACTGAATGCTATATACACAACATAATTATAGAAAAGAATTCACAATTGTGATCAATGACTGAAAAAAAGGTACTTCAATTCTTTTCATATAAATGAAATAGGCCACAGGTAGCTTTTATAACACATTTCAAACAAGCTTAACATAGGAAGATAAAAAAATTATATTCACATATATATAAAAGAGCTATACTACTAAGAAATAAACTAAAAGTTGGAAGTCAATTTATTGTTATACAAGAAACTTTGAGTTTCTCCAAAATCATATGTTTATCAATAGGCATAACTTATCAAAGCAGTAAGTATAGTACTAAGATTCACATAAAGAAGACCCTTCGTTTCATGCTGGAAATAATGATAAGCCTCTGAATTTTTTATAACACTCAGATATTAAAACTCTCAGTTCTTTCCGTGCTACTAAGACCAATTAATCACTGATATAATTTTTCTTCAATTCTTCATCTTTGCATAAATTAATGAAAGCAAATCATAGGCTAGCAAAATAGCTACTCATCTAATTTAATTAAGTTCATACCTTGTGACCTTGGTGTTTTCCATATTCTTTGCAGACACAGCACATGAGTGGGCTAGTTTGACAACCTTCTTCCAAGCAAACAAACTCAATGGCATGCACCTGGTGCTGAGAGCACATGGTTTTCTCATGAGGTTTATCAGCTAGAGGAACTCGCCTATGCTTTGCTAATGTCTTTGTAGAATGAGTAACTTGAGAACACTCTGAGCACAAGTGAGTTGCACACACAGTGCAATATACAGATGCAACGTGAGCTTCATCTTCATCACAGCGAATGATGCTCTGACAAACAAAAAATTAATGCCTTAAAACCAAACCTATTCATTAAAATAAGGCAAATTTTGAAATATAAAACCCCATGGTCAGTGATATTTAGTTTACCAGTCTCCATATACCGTACTCAAAAGGGAAATTTTGTGTCAATCATTCCAAGTAGAAACAAAGGATTTGAACTACCAAAGTCAAAGTAAAGCAATGCAAAAATGATTCTCAAAATAAGTAACTTCCAGAATCAGAAGTTGTTCTAAAAACTTCAATCCACAATATGGTCAAACAGCATTTACAAAGAAACAGAAGAAAATAATTAGCTATAGCTTAATCATCCAGTCAGTGGGTTGTAGTTTAATTAGTTACCTGGGCACAAGGACTCCCTTAACTTACCAAAATTAAGTTTCTTCCATTTCCCAAGTATGTGTTAACCCTACAACAGTTTGGTCTGTTGGGTCTAATGCATTTATCCAGTCCACATCTATGGCCTCCCACAAATTGTATTTAATGATGAAAATATACCAGTAAATAAGTACAAGGGCTATCCATCTGAGAAAATACTTATTTCTTCAAGAAGCTACTTCCAAGACTAAGTACCAATATGAGCAATGAATCTGGGGCCAAAAACAAAGATATTCTAATGAAAAAGAGTCATGGTTTTTTCAGTGCTGAGGACTGAACTAGATAGACCCTTATGAATGCCAAACATATATATGCTCTGCCATGGAGCTATCTATATACAAAAAACATCTCATGGATTCAGTTAGTATAAAGGTCTGCTCCATTGCCAGACATGATCATCCGTGCCTTTAACCTCAGCACTTGGGAGGCAGAGGCAGAGGCAGGTGGATCTCTATGAGCTCAAGGCCAGCCTGGTCTCTACAGTGTTTTCCATGTGAGCTGGGGTTATAGGGAGACCCTGTCTCAAAAAAAGAAAAAAAAAAAAAAAAGTCTATTTCATCGAATTTACACAAGAAACTAAACCACAGAAAATTATCTTTTTTTTTTTCTGAAAGACTTAAAAAACAAAACACCTCTCAGGGCTGGAGCGATGCCTCAGCAGTTAAGAGCACTGACTGTTCTTCCAGATGACCTGAGTTTGATTCTCAGTACCCACATGGTAGCTAACAACCATACTAACTCCAGTTCCAAGGGATCCAACCTCTGCAGGCACTGCATGACATGGGTGCACTTACACACATGCAGGCAATACAGTCATACACATAAAATAAAAAATAAGATTTTGAAAAAAGAACTTTTTTAAAAAAAACCACCTGACATTAAATACACTCTCACTGTTTTAATTATCTGTCAGGAGGCTATATAAAAGGAAAGCAGTACCACCCTATTTAAAAAACTTGATACAAGGTATCAGAATTAGTTGTGGAGCCTTGAAAATACATAGCCTTGACTCAAACTGGGAAATTCTTAGTTCAACAGGGTGTGAATTCCAAACTTGTATATATTTTTTCCAAACATACAAGTACTTTCTAATAGCTCTATGGGTGAATACCCTACGATCATGACTGAAAATCACAGATTTAGACAAAAACTAATAAACTCTACATTATATGTAAGCTTTTAAATATTTCTAATTTTCGTTTATTTATTTATTTATTTATTTATTTAGAGCTGGGCTGGAGCTTGCTCTGTACACCAGGCTGGCCTTGAGATCAAGAGATCCGCCTGCCTCTGCCTCCTGAGTGCTGAGATTAAAGGCATGCACCACCATATCCAGCCTATTTTTAATTTTCGTGAAGTATTAAATGCATTTGTTTGTGGTCCTGCAGTTCAAATTCAGGGCTTCTTCCAGACTCAGCCAGTATTCTGCCATTTTTTTTTTTTTACTTCTTTTTCATTTATTATTTTTTATGTGTATGAATGTACTGTCTGCATGTAGGTTGGTGCACCGGTGTCCTGCAATGCTGTGGAGGTCAGAAGAGGGTGTCAGATTCCCTTGGAACTGGAGTTAAAGACGGTTCTTAGCCGCCATGTGGGTACTGGGAATTGAACCAGGGTCCTCTGCAAGAGCAGTCGGTGCTCTTAACTGCTGAGCCATCTCTCCAGCCCCATATCCAAAGTCTCTGTAAAAAGCTTTGTAAGTGTGTATAAAAATAATACTTCAGATCACCAGGAATGCTTTGAAAATTTTTGTGTAATATTAAAAAGCTATAATTGGAAGGAGCAAAATTTAGTAAATTTTTCCAGAAATAAAAATTAGTACATTGATAGTGTGACTTGTTGTCATAGTAAATAAAAAAAAGACCCAAAGATTCAAACAGCTTTGTTTTTGCAACCATGAGAAACATATATTTGTGCCACAGAATATTCATGCCTTCTATTTTCTAGACCTGACAAATAATTTGCAAGCCAAATTACATAATATTCCAGTGTTTTAAAAAATAAAAATAAGGGGGCTGGAGACATGGCTCAGTGTTTAAGAGCACTAGCTGCTCTTGCAGAAGACGCAGGCTCAATTCTCTGCAACCAAATGGTGGCTAAGAACCATCCATAACTCCAGTTCCAGGGGATCAGATGCCTTTTTCTGACCTCTGTGGGCACTGCACAACATGGGTGCACTTACATACATGCAGGTAATACACTCATACACATAAAATAAAAATAATAAAAAGTAAAGATAAAATATACAGCATATGAAAGTACGGCAAAGATTTTATAAACTAGAATGCTCTGATTTGAAAATCACTTTATGGATTCACTTTATATCTCATCTCCATCCCATACAAGGGAAGTTGCAATTAATCTGTTAGGTTATTTTTTTTCCTTGATTCAAATATGTAGTTTTTAAAGTCCATTGCAAAAATCATTAACAATTATTTACTACAAGTATTCTTATATAGAGAAGTCTGTCCCTTATTAAGTAAGCTATGCAGACAACTCCTGAAATGGTAAAATGTACTGTCACATTTTAGTGGATTATTTTGGCAGTACTTACCAAACATCTGTCAGAATAGAGTACATTAAATTCATAAAACCAAAAATAAAAAACTTTTTTCTAATTTTTTTGGAAATATTTAATAGTATTGACTTTCTCAGAATCTACTATTATCTTTAAAACATTTCACCTCTATACTGAATGGCCTCTCATAGTTTGTCTTTCTTTCTGTGTATTTTGCTGTTAACATTTGGTTTGCCATTTTCTGCTCTAATGTAGATGAAACATCTTTCTTACTCTTTCATAATCTAACTTAAAAGTTGTTCTTAGCCGGGCATGGTGGCACATGCCTTTAATCCTAGCATTCAGGAGGCAGAGGCAGGTAGAGCCTTGCAAGTTCAAGGCCAGCCTGGTCTACAGAGTGAGTTCCAGGACAGCTGGGGCTACAGGGAGACCCTGTCTCAAAAAGATTAAAAAACAAAACAAATAAACAAAAAAAGTTGTCCTTAATAGAACTGAACTATGATAAAGAGAAGAGATTACATATAGAACAGTTTAGGCATAGTTCTTCCAAAACTTCAAGTTTCTGTTTTGCCTCTCTTCTACTGAGAACATTGCCTTCAGAACTGTAGTGTTTTTTAAAAAAAGTGTTTCCGGGCTGGAGAGATGGCTTGGTGGTTAAGAGGGCCAACTGCTCTTGCAGAGGACCCGGGTTCGATTCCCAGCACCCACATGGCAGCTGAGAACCGTCTTTAACTCCAGTTCCGGGGGAATCCGTAGCCCTCTTCTGACCTCCGAGGCATTGCACAACACGGGTGCACAAGCCTACATGCAGACAGTACATCCGTACACATACAAAATAAATAAAATTTTAAAAAATTAAAAAAATAAAAAATAAATGTTTCTAGAAAACTGCTGGCTAAAGTAGATGAGGTAATAATGTGCTAATCACGGGAAATATTTTAGGATAAAGAAAAAATTCAACTTATAATATTTTAACATGTCCAATCAGTACCTCTCCAGATATCCCAATGGCTTCTTCTGCAGCTCCATACTGACCAATATGTCCATTTTGCAATCGTTCTAAAAGTTCCAGCAAAGCAAAATTTTTTTTCAAGCCCCAGACACCTGAATCTCCTAGGACAAAAATGAAAACAAAATTAAATATAACAAAATGGAATCTTAATTGATTTACCCCATACTTTGAAAGTAATTTCTAACATACATAGTTTTCTCATTGAAAATGTCTAAAACTTACAATTTTTTCTTTTCTTTTCTTTTCTTTTTTTGGTCCTTTTGAGACAGGGTCTCTCTGTAGCTCTGGCTGTCCTGGAACTCAGTATGTAGACCAGGCTGGCCTTAAACTCATGGAGATCCACCTGCCTCTGCCTCCCAAGTGCTAGGATTAAAGGCATGCACCACCATGCCCGGCACAAATTTTCCTTTTTCTAGGTCAACTGTTTGTTCTTATTCTCAGCATTTCAAGTGGAAACACACTTTAAAATCCAAGTTTTTCTAACATTTAACCTCACAAATCTTATTGCTATTACTATATAAACTAAAACAAGTATTTCGGTATTTTAAAATATTTTTATATCTACCTTAAGAAATGGATTTTGTATCGCACCTGAGTGTGTACACATACACAAATTGTGGCTAGGGGACTGGTATGAGGACTAGAGTTTGGAGCACCAGAACCCACAGAAATGCCAGGTGGGC
The DNA here is from genome assembly GCA_009823505.1 of Rhizomys pruinosus. Lineage (NCBI taxonomy): Eukaryota > Metazoa > Chordata > Mammalia > Rodentia > Spalacidae > Rhizomys > Rhizomys pruinosus. The sequence continues at coordinate 327,975 of VZQC01004901.1, read as the reverse complement.
ATGGTGGCTCTCTTATAATTCCAACACCACAAAGTAGAGACAGAACATCCCTAAAGCAGGCTGCTTAGCAGAACTAGTTATACTGGCAAGTCGGGGATCTGACTGAGACACCCAGCCTCAAAAAAAATTAGAAAGTAGACAGTGATCCAGGAAGATTCCTGACATCAACCTTGGGCCTATACACACTATACACATGCGCATATACACACACACACATGAAAATAAAGTAAAAAAAAATCTCCACAAACTAATATTTACCTTTACTTCAGTGTGCAACACAGTGCTGTGTTTTATTCTATTCCCCCCTTTTTTGGGGGGTTCTCTTTGAGACAGGGTCTCCCTGTAGCCCCAGCTATCCTGGAACTCACTCTGTAGACCAGGCTGGCCTTAAACTCACAAAGATCAGCCTGCTTCTGCCTCCCAAGTGCTAGGACTAAAGGCATGCGCCACCACGCCCGGTTATTGTATTCCTTTTTTTTTTTCTGGTCTTTTCCAGACAGGGTCTCCCTGTAGCCCAGCTGTCTGGAACTCACTCTGTAGACCAGGCTGGCCTTGAACTCACAAAGATCCACCTGCCTCTGCCTCCCAAGTGCCAGGATTAAAGGTGTGTGCCACCATGCCCGGCTATTCTATTCCTTTTTTTTTTTTTTAATTAGTTTAAATTTTTTTCACATAAATTTATTTTTATTTTTTTAACAAATCTAGACCTGTGCCCCCCCATCCCCCCATCCCACCAGAGCTCATGCATTCTGCCAAACATGCTTTTCATCTCTTTCTCAGTCTTTCTCAGTATTCTCCATGAGGAAGTTGACTGTTTTGAGCAGAAGTTCACTGTTTCAGTCAGTTCTTCGATGCAGTCCTTTGTGTTGTTGTTGTTGTTGTTGTTTCCAATATGCATCACTCCCAACTGCTTTGGACAAAAGCTCAGGGAGCCATACACAAGAAATACTTACAACTAGGTAATTGGCACTAGCATCCACAGATGAGGGATACCATTCATGTCTATTCCTTTTTTAAAGATGCTACAGGGGACAGGGATATAGCTCAATAGCAGAGTGTGTACTTAGCATGTGCAAGGCCCTGGGTTCAATCCAGAGCACACAGCCACACCACAACAGAAACAAAAATGCCACTGTTCACAATCAATTACATTTATTTTACAACCACAAAAATAAGCTATAATTCACTGCTGTAAAATACTGCATGAAACACATAATAGATATTTTAAAAATCCATCTCTAAGAGAACCAGAACTAAAAAAGCCAAAAATTTCCCCTACCATTTAACCTGTAGCAGTCAATGAGTATATAAACTAAAAAAGCCTCATAGTAAGCCCTTTTAGAGAAGACTCTAAATTTTTAATGAGGCCTAAAGATTCCTTGACCCAAATTTGTTGAACATACAGTATCAGATGAACAAGTACATGTGCATGCTCATGCACATGAAACACAAAACACACTGTTTCTGGGCATATAAATAACTGCCAAATCATTCAGCAGTTAGGAGAACTACCTCTCCATCATAAGCATCTGTAGCAACACACACTCAGACACTACTGCTAAATATTGATAAAATGTAAAATGATAATGAAGCTTCTGCCTGCCAAGCCCCTGTTCCGTTTGTCTTTTTTTCTTTAGAAACAAACTCCAAAACATTTTTTAGGTCTTAAAACCCCAAAACATTTTTTTAGGTCTTTGAAACTAAGCTATCTTTATCCTCCTCTCTGATTTCTGTAACCTCCTTTTCCAAGTATTATTAAACCACTCAAGAATTTCTTCCTCAGTCATTCTGCCCCTCCATAGACCTTCTCCTTAAATGTTTTAGGTTTGCACTGTGCATTCCACAAGCTGAGTTCTATCTATACCATTTATTTAAAGGTTTAAGTATTCAAAACTAACACCTAAAAATATCTCAGCAATTCTGAGCAATGGGTCATTATTAAAGGAACGCATAAAGTCTCAGTTGTATATCACTTAATAATTCTCTGCCAAAACAAGTTTACAATCATGACGGTTTAAAATAACAGATTGTTGTTGTGTGTGCCCTATCTCATGTTAGGGAAGACAAGAAACCTCTGTTCACCATTGTCCATGTTGAGGGACACATACCACCAAGCCTCCATTCACACGGACCACTTCACTATAGTAGGAAAAATGATTTACCTCAAATTATCATAAATCAACTCTTAAAAACTTCAACCTAAAAAAAAATGGCACTTCTTTTCTGCTCACATTTTAATAGTTAAATGGAAACTGCACAGTCATATCTGACTGCAAGAGGGCAGGAAAATGTAATCTACCAAGCAGACAGCCAGCAATATTGCTGATCAGGAGTAGCAACTTCAGGACTGGAAAATTCTGAGTATGAGCTTATAATAAGCACTAATGGTAGTTTTCTTCTAGAATTATGATCAGCATTCTACTTTTTTAAATGTTTTCGAACTTTTTGTGACATATACATTACTTCTATGATGCAACACATCTAAAAAAAGAATGGCAGCTAATAATCAAAGGTTACTAACAGATGCTCTACAGACTGGCATCATAGTTAAGAAATGAACCTACAAGTTATAGTAGAGGCAATTTCTACCCATGCCATAGTTGGTTTTTCTAATGTTGATACAACAGTTTGATTTCAACCAGAGATGTGACTAGTCCTTTAGTTCAGCACTGAGAACAGCAACCCTTACACAGTAGTATTTTTTTTTAATTTTTAAATTTATTTTGCATGTGTATGAATGTACTGTCTGCACGTAGGTTTGTGCACCCATGTCGTGAAATTCTGCGGAGGTCAGAAGAGGGTCTCGGATTCCCCTGGAACTGGAGTTCTCCTGGAATCGGAGTTACGGACGGTTCTCAGCCGCCATGTGGGTGCTGGGGATCGAACCCAGGTCCTCTGCAAGAGCAGTCGGTGCTCTTAACCACTAGGCCATCTCTCCAGCCCCTACACTGTAGTATTATAATACAGAAGGCACAGAGCACTTTCAAACAGTAGGCAAAGGTTCTATCCTACATTAGCAAGGCATTACCATGTCTATAATTCTAGTAGTGACATTTTCTCTCACAGAATAGCTCAACTGAAGAACCTCAAAATAAAAACATCTCCCTACCCTATATATTTTATAGCTTGCAATAGGTTAGAGCTATCCATGTAATGTTATTAATGTCTTGTATTAGTTATCTGGCAAAAAGAAACCCTACTATTTACATCAAAGACAACCAAAGCCTCAAAAACTGTTTAAACCACATTTAGCATTTTAAAACCTATAAGTATGTTTCTGGGGCTGGAGAGATGACCTAATGGTTAAGAGCACCGATTGCTCTTGCAGAGGACCCAGGTTCGATCCCCAGCACCCACATGGCGGCTGAGAACCGTATTTAACTCCAGTTCCAGGGGAATCCCACACCCTCTTCTGACCTCCGTGGCATTGCAAGACATGGGTGCATAAACCTACATGCAGACAGTACATTCATACACATAAAAAATAAATAAATAGGGGCTGGAGAGATAGCCTAGCGGTTAAGAGCACCGACGCTCTTGCAGAGGACCCGGGTTCAATCCCCAGCACCCACATGGCGGCTAAGAACCGTCTGTAACTCCAATTCCAGGAGAACTCCAGTTCCAGGGGAATCTGAGACCCTCTTCTGACCTCAGCGATTTGCACGACACGGGTGCACAGACCTGCATGCAGACAATACATTCATACACATACAAAAATAAATAATAAAAAAATTAAAATAAATAAATAAATTTAAAGTATGTTTCTTTGCTTGCCTCCCCCTTCCCTCTTTTATTGATGTTTTGTGTATTTCAGACATCATTTTTCAGATCAGTAGACATATTCCCCTTTCCTTTCCCTCCACTCCATGCCAGATCATTCACTCTGCCATGCATGTCCTACATTTTAAAAGTTTTTCTCTGCAAAGGTTTATTGTTTTCTCGGGGCTGGAGAGATGGCCTAGCGGTTAAGAGCGCCGACCGCTCTTACAGAGGACCCGGGTTCGATCCCCAGCACCCACATGGCGGCCGAGAACCATCTGAAACTCCAATTCCAGGAGAACTCCAGTTCCAGGGGAATCCGAGACCGTCTTCTGACCTCCGCGGCATTGCACGACACGGGTGCACAAACTTGCATGCAGACAGTACATTCATACACATACAGAAATAAATAAAATTAATAAAAAAAATTTAAAAAAAAAAAAGGTTTATTGTTTTCTCTGTTTTTTTGAGTCAGGGTTTCCCTGTAACCCCACCTGGTCTGGAACTCACTGTGTGACCAGGCTGGCCTTGAACACACAAAGATCTGCCTGCTTCTGCCTCCCAAGTGCTGAGATGAAAGGCATTCACCACCATACCCGGCTCCCTTTTTATAGGTGGATAAATTATTTTTAAATTTTGACATATTCTTGTCTAGATAGCGAGTTCCAGGCCAGCTGGAACTAAAGGGAGACCCTGCCTCAAAAACACCAATTTTTTTTTTTACATATTATGGCTGTATTAGTATTTTTAAAAAACATTTTACTTGGTGTATATTTTTGCACATGTGTGTATAAGACTGCCATAGCGCAAGGGTAGTCAGAGAACAACCTGTAGAAATCTAGTTGTATTCTTTTTCTTTTTAAAGATTTACTTAAGTATACATGTATGTGTTAAGTTCATTTTGAGGGGAGACTCAGTACAGGGAGCAGAAAATGTCAGAGATCATGAGATCTCTCTGCAGCTGCTCTGCATGGAAATACATTAGATGTTAATGCATGGGAACATATACAGGCATGACATTACAGTGCATTTTAAATGATGTGAAAAATGATGGTCATACATGGGCAGTAGCTAGAGAGGAAAAACCTGGAGAAGAAAGCCTTAGTGTTGAGGTTTGGGGGTGTGGGTGATGCCAGGGGTGAAGGGAGAGGTTGGGGTTTGTCAGGCTGGAATCAGATATGTGCAGAGCTAAGGATCCTTGGGAGACAGAGAACCTGGAAATAAATTTGTAGTGAATGAAAAACCTAAAACCATTTCTTTAAAGGTGAGTACTCTGCAGAGTATGATGAAGCTAAGAGAGAGGAATTAAACTTTAAAGGACAGAGGAAAAAAAAAATCACAATGAAATAGAGGGACTGGGTATAGAAACCCCAAATAGCAAAGCAAAAGGAATGATCTCAAACTAAAGGAGCCCTTGTCACTCACCACCTGCTATAACTGTGAAAGTGAAGCAGTATCTTCTAGATCCCTTCATTACTAGATGCAAGCTATTGCTGGAAAGGGAACTTTTGAAGACGACCATTTGCCAGGTACTTCAGCAGTAGTGTTCAAGATCTTAAAGAATTTGGAAGTCTAGAGTGCCATTTAGTGGGCATTTACCTATTGTCCAGAGGGTACTGAAGCCACGAAGAAGTGCAGAGCCGGGAGAGTCAGAGAGGACTGCTTGGAATGAGAGGAACCCATGTTAAAGACAAAGGAGGAAAAATTAGCAGTTTGGTTAAGGAGGCAGAAGAGGGAGATGAGGTAACGAGTCTCAGGAGGGCAAGTCATTAAGATAGAGGAAAAGAGAAGGAGGTGAGAGGAGGAGGAGGAGGAGGAGGAGGAGAAGGAAGATGGAGGAAGAGGATTGCGAGCCTCTCTATGCTAGCTGGGAATTTCATGTTTTGGATCAGGTTTATGTGCTGCTTTTGGGATGGACTTTCTCAGCTTTTCTGAGACCATCTTCTCCTACTGGATCTCGGGTGTGTCCTGCAAGTTTAAGGAAACATGAGGGGCTCAAGACACTGGGTGATCAGCCCCTTATGTTCCTGGATGAGCCAAAGTTCCTTGTAACCCAGGAACAGGGTATGTTTGTAGGGTGTTCCCTATGAGGCCGTTGCACATCTTGGGGGATGCCCCCTGACATCCACACCCCGTGAGGGTGTGGGGAATAAGTGCCTCTTGTCTTCGGAGCCCCTATGACGAGGCACTCAAAGTTCCTAAGTGAAGGGAACAGAGAGAGAGGGAGAGAGGGAGAGAGGGAGAGAGGGAGAGAGGGAGAGAGAGGGAGGGAGGGAGGGAGAGGGAGGGAGAGGGAGGGAGAGAGAGAGAGAGAGAAGATGGCCACCTGAATGAGATGTGACCGGCCAGAAGGTGGCCCTGTCTGGCTGGTGTTCCAACCAAGTTCTCCACACTTCACGGTGATATCCAACTGTCCAAAGCAGAGAGAAAGCCTGAAGGCAAGAGAGTCATCCCTTCTGGAATGATTTTCGATTTTTGAGCAAGCAAGTGAAAGTGGACCTTATGGGTCAACGAGTGACTTGAGCGAGAGGTGACTACTGCAGGAAAGGAAATGGCGAGAGAGAGAGAGAGAGAGAGAGACTTGGGGAGAGAGAGAAACAGAGACACACAGGGACACAGACGTTGGGGGGGGGAGAGAGAGAGAGGGAAACAGAGAGAGAGACTTGGACAGAGAGAGAGAGAAAGGGGAGAGGAGTTAGGTAATGGAACAGTACCTTTTGGATGAAATTGGATCCATGGTGGAACAAAGCCTGTACCTGGCAGCCAGTCTGATCAGAGTCTGTCAGCCATGCCTGACCCAAAGCAGCCAGTCGAGAACCCTCCCCGAGTTCATGGCACTAGATGTTAGGTTTTTTTTGAGGGGAGACTTGGCACAGGGAGGAGAAAATGTCAAGACTCTGATTAGAAGGAAGTCGGGTTTATTGGTCAGGGACTGCCTAAGTCAGGATTTAGGATGACCAGCCAGCAGAATATTCCAAAGTGGCAGTTTTTATACCCAAGCACACAAGGAAGTAGGCTTACAATGAAATGGGTGTGAGAAGGTAGGGGAATGGGAGTAGGTGGGTCGTGTGGTGTCCAGTATCAGAAGGAGCACCTTGAGAGGAACTGGGATTTTGGGCTGATATCAGTAGAAGTATCTTGAATGAGACTGAAGCCTGATTCTGGTCTTGGGTGAGGCATGATTGCGGCAATAATATTCCTCAGGCTGCAGGAATACAGTCCAGGGTAATTGTTTCTCAGAACTTTCTCCTTAGTGGGCCTCCTGAAGTCCCTGACTTAGGTAGGCTTTGACCACACAGTATGTCTGTGTGAGTACATGCTATGTGTGTAGGTACCCTCAGACACCAGAAAAGGGTGCTGAATCACCTGGAACAGGAGTTACAGGCAGTTGAAAGCCACCCGATGTGGGTACTAGGAACTGAATTCAAGTCCTCTGGAAGAGCAGTGCGTGCTCTTAATCACTAAGCCATCTCTCCAGCCCCAAGTAGTCTCAAAATAGTTAAGACCTGAAAAAAAATTAAAATGTCACCCATAAACTATTTTAGAGTAAAATTCTTTTATGTTAAAGAGTAAATTAGGAATTTAAATTAAATTGTAAAATAATTATTCAAATGTTAATGTTATAATTTTCAAATATTTCTTTTTGCTTGCTTGCAAAATTACTGTTAAAATGTGAACCCCAAATGTGTTTTGGAATTAACCTATAGCTTATTTTCAGACTCTGTCATTTTGGTAGATATGTACAGTGTATATATGCATAATTTGGAATAATACAAAATTTAAGGAAAAAAGCGTAAATTTAAATTGTAAAACAATTATTCAGAGCTGGGTGTGGTGGTGCATGCCTTTAATCCTAGCCCTTGGGAGACAGAGGCAGGCGGATCTTTGTGAGTTCAAGGACAGCCTGGTCTACAGAGCAAGTTCCAGGACAGCCTGGGGCTACAGGGAGACCCTGTCTCAAAAAGAACAAATAATAATAATTATTATTATTCAAATGTTAATGTTATAATTTTCAAATATGCGCTTGTAAGATGACTCTCTAGATAAGGGCACCTCTGCCAAGCCTGAAGACCTGAGGTAGATCTCCAAGACTCACATGATGGAGAGAATAGACTGTCTCAGCTTGACTGAATACACACACATATACACACACACAGACACATACACACCACACACTAGCTGAAAAAAAAATTTTAAAGCTTTGAAATCTGCCAAAGTAACAGTGATTTTGAAGTAGTTTTAAAACTATACAAGATGTTGAAAAATACAGCTTCCCAATCATTTTTTTTCATTTAACAAAAAATAAAGAGAATTTATTACAAGCTACAAACACCTCTAGTAAATAAAAATAAAAATATGTGGACATTCAAATAAGTTATCTGTATTTTGAAAACGCTATGTTACTAGATCATGGCTTTAGGCAAAGACTCTGTGATGAATACAGTTTCTCACTTCTTTGAATGGGATATAACATATTTCTGAGATTTCTTACAGCTCTTGTATGGAATATGAACACTGAAATCCTTAGGTCTTTTTAAAAAAGTACTTGTGGGCCTGGAGAGATGGCCTAGTGGTTAAGAGCACCAACTGCTCTTACAGAGGACCCAGGTTCAATCCCCAGCACCCACATGGCAGCTAAGAACCGTCTTTGACTCCAGTTCCAGGGGAATCTGACACCCTCTTCTGACCTCCACAGCATTGCACGACACGGGAGCACCAGCCTACATACAGACAGTACATTCATACACATAAAAAATAAGTAAAACTTGGGGCTGGAGAGATAGCCTAGTGGTTAAGAGCACTGACCGCTCTTACAGAGGACCTGGGTTTGAACCCCAGCACCCACATGGTGGCCGAGAACCATCTGAGGCTCCAATTCCAGGAGAACTCCAGTTCCAGGGGAATCTGACACGCTCTTCTGACCTCCGCGGCATTGCACGACACGGGTGCACAAACTTGCATGCAGACAGTACATTCATACACATACAGAAATAAGTAAAATTTAAAAAATAATAAATAAAACTTAAAAAAAAAAAAAAAAGAATGAGCTAGCTTACATTTAGAAGCCTACTGACCTTAATAAAAACTCAAATTTTTGCAGGGAGTAGTGGCACATGCCTTTAATCCTAGCACTTGGGAGGCAGAGGCAGGCAGATCTCTGTGAGTTCAAGGCCAGCCTGGTCTACATAGCAAGTTCCAGGCCAGCTGAGACTAAAGGGAGACCCTGTCTCAAAAAGACCAAAAAAAACCCTCAAATTTCTGAAAGCTCTTTGGAACTTTAGTATTTTAAAGATCAAGTGAGGGGCTGGGGCTGGAGAGATAGCCTAACGGTTAAGAGCGCCGACTGCTCTTGCAGAGGACCCGGGTTCGATCCCCAGCACCCACATGGCGGCTGAGAACCATCTTTAACTCCAATTCCAGGGGAATCCGACACCCTCTTCTGACCTCCATGGCACTGTACAACATGGATGCACAAACCTGCATGCAGACAGCACATTCATACACATAAAAAATAAAAAAATTAAAAAAAAAAAATTTAAAAAAAAGAAAAAGAGGGGGAAACCAATTAACAAAATCAGAGGTGAAAAAGGAAATATTACAATAGATACAGAAGAAATTTAGAAAATCATAGTCACATAATTTAAAAAAAAAAAAAAGATCAAGTGTAGGCTGCCATGGTGCTGCAGACCTTTGATCCCAGCACTGCAGAGGCAGAAGCAGGTGAACATCTCTGAGTTCCAGACCAGCCTGGTCTATAACCAGTTCCAGGCCAGCTGGAGCTACAGGGAGATGTTGTCTCAGACACACACACACACACACACACACACACACACCAAAACAAACAAAAAACCTCAAGTGTAAATAAACTGCTTTCTATGGCATTGTGTTAGATTAATAATTTTCAATTTTAAATCCATTTAAATAATTATCCTACCTAGGTCTGTTACTTGTCGATCAAACGGGCAACGTATTGCTCTCCCATGAAGAGGCAGACGAGTGAGACAGTCATGACAGACTGTGTGGCCACAAAGAAGAAGGCGAGGAACTTTGTCTCCTTGCAAAGAAAAGACATCTTCACAAACTCCACACTCCAGAACCTAAATGTTGAAATAGAAATATGTGCTCTGTAAGCTATTTTAAACCATATATATTTTAGGCTTAAAAATAATTAACCTAATATATTTAATCAATCTTGTTACTTTATTCCTCCATCAAAAATACACTATAAAACATTAAATCACATTTTTAGTTATCTCTATCTAAAAGACCTTGCCAAAATTATACCAGTGAACTCTCCTTGAAATACTGATTAAATGTTACAAGTTAATATACTCTAATGTTTTGAAAACAGAAATCTGTAAAATGTAATTCTATGGAAGGCAATTTTTCTGCAACTACCTTACCCCCAAAAAACAATTTTTATTTCAAGACAAGTTAAGTAGCCCTGGATGGAACTCAGACCAAGTTGGCCTCTGACTACCCAAATGCAAGGATTACAGGATGTACACTACTATCTGCCTTAAACCACCACAGAATTCAACAAAAATAATCTAAAATGTGTATTGGGATTCCAAATACTTTTTTGATTTTTTGTTGTTGTTGGGTTTTGTTTGTTTGAGACAGGGTCTCCCTATAACCCCAGTTGGTCTGGAACTCCCTCTGTAGACCAGGTTGGCCTTGAACTCACAGAGATCCGCCTGCCTCTGCTTCCTGAGTGCTGGGATTAAAGGTGTGCACCACCACATCCTGCTTAAAAATGGTTCTTAGCCGCCATGTGGGTGCTGGGAATCGAACCCCGCTCCTCTGCAAGAGCAGTTGGTGATCTTAACCAGTGAGCCATCTCTCCAGCCCCTCCAATTACTTTTTTTCCAATTACTTTTTTAAATGTTAAAAACCTTGTAAAGAATGCTACAAGTAATGTTTAAGTATCTTCTAGAATCTATTTACACAAAATAATGTAAAAGCACAAAAGAAACTAGCTGAGAATTAAATTCCAATTCCTGCTCTTTATGAATAAGAACAGCCCAGAGTTAGAATATATTTGTCTATCTAGTTCCAATCACAAGCACATGACTGCCAAAAGACACACAGTCAAAAGAAAGGTTACAAGACTTGGCACACTTTGACTCCCAGGTCCATGAGTTTGGGTTTTAGAAATAATCACCAAATATAATGACATACCATTTTCAGTGCATTTATTTATTTATTTATTTATTTATTTATTTATTTATTTGGGTCTTTTCAAGACAGGACCTCCCTGTAGCCCTATCTGTCCTGGAAGTCACTCTGTAGACCAGGCTGGCCATGAACTCACAAACATCCGCCTGCCTCTGCCTCCCAAATGCTAGGATTAAAGGCATGTGCCACCACGCCTGGCAATTTCAGTGCTTTTATAACTTTGTCTTATTTGTATTGTTTCAAATTCTAATTACTTAAAAAAATATATATCCAAAATGACTATTCCACTGTGTCCCCAAACTTGCATCTGTCATTCAAGCCCTGCTACAGTCTGGTCCATTGCCTTGTTTCACTGGCGTTCCCTTCCGATCCCTAAGCTCACACTGCATCAAATAGCCTTGCGTTCCCAGGGCTTGTTCAATTTTTCTTCATATTAATGCTGAGGAAACAGCCAAAGAAACATTTACCTACTGGAATACTTTTTTAAAATTTATTTTTTTTAATTCCCAAATAACTTCCATCCACCCATTGCTCAATCCAAATGAAATGATTACAGTCCCCTTGGGGTTCTGTGTCCTCTAAATATTGACATGCCTATAAAACCCAATACTTCAATACTTGAATTGGCTAGCCTGTCTTTGTTAGAACACGGGCCCAACAGTGTATTCCAAATACCAAGCACCTATGTGCTTGAGTAAATAAAATACAATAATATAAAAATTTAAAACAACCCCACCACCAAACAAACATAATACAAAGTAAAAATAGAAAATTCAAAGTGGAAATCTCACTAGATCCACTATAACTTTAAAACTTGATTCTGCAAGGCTGGAGAGATGGCTCAGCGGTTAAGCGCACCTACTGCTCTTGCAGAGGACTTGGGTTCGATTCCTAGCACACACATGGCGGCTAAGAACTGTCTTTAACTCCAGTTCCAGGGGAATCTGACGCCCTCTTCTGACCTCCTCAGCATTGCACATGGGTGCACCATCCTACATGCAGACAGTACACTCATACACATAAAAAAAAAAACTTGATTCTGAAATTTAGATTTAGTAACTGAGATGCGAATATCTTTCATTATAAATAAACTGATAATTCATAATGCCTTGGATCCTACTATGGTTCAAAAGAAACATATGTAGCATAGTTCACAGAAAAAGGAAACAACTCTAAAATATATTTGAATTCAACCTAACTTCATAAAAATGCAAATAAGAATCTGGGTGTGGTGGCGCAAGCCTTTAATTCCAGCACTTGGGAGGCTGAGGCAGAGGCAGAGGCAGGTGGATCTCTGTGAGTTCAAGGCCAGCCCCAGGCCAGCTGGGACTAAAGGGAGACCTGTCTCAAAAAAAAGCAAGTAAAAACTACATGACATTTCTTCAAAAAGTTGCTAATATTTTTGTGTTAATGAAAATGTAATAAAGCAACTTCAGTGACTGGTGTGAAATATTTGTTGAGTAGTAACAGCATTCATGGAAGCAATTTAGATACAAGGAAGGTTTAACTCCGGCCACAGGAATTTATTCTACAACTGTATAACACATACATAACAAGACAAAAATGTCTCTTCTTGCCAGGTGTGGTAGCACACACCTTTAATCCCAGCACTAGGGAGGCAAAGCAGGTGGATCTCTGTGAGTTGAAGGCCAGCCTAGTCTACATAGTGAGTTCTAGGCCAGCTGGGACTAAAGGGAGACCCTGTCTCAAAAACACCAAAAAAAAAAAAAATTGTTTCCTATTTTTTTTTCCTCCTCAGTGCTAGGGATCTCAGGGCCTTGCACATACACGTTAGGCAAATATTCTACCACTGAATCACATCCCCACCCGACATGTGATAAGATCAATGTTATTCCTTAAAGCCTCATTTGGATCATCAATTGAAAACGACATTAATATATATATATGTATATATATATATATATATGTATCAACTTGGAAAATAATCATAGTACATTCATATGCTATAAAACTGCAGCTTAGTAAAGACTAAGATAGTTTTATAGATAGATGGATAGATGGATGGGTGGATGGATGATAGATGGAAAAAAATCTCATATGAAAAGAATGATTGATATACAAAATACACATTTCAATTATGGAATAAAAGTTCAAGCTCACAAAATTTCCTATGTAGCAAAACCACAATTCAAAACATAAAATCTCAACCACAAAATATCCCTAATGATGAAGGCTCCTCTATATTTTAAATCTGTGTACCTTCAAAATAATGTCATTAATATAAAAATAAGTGAATCATCAACCACCAGTGCTGACTGATACTGATTTGTGGGCATAAATTCCTCAAAAACAGATGTTTATTTTAAAATTTTTAGGTATCTATCATTCCACATGGTAAAAGAAAAGTCCAAAAGGACTTAGTTCGCCGGTTCTCAATCCTAGTGCACATTAAAATCACTTCAGGCAATTTAAAAGAATATATGGATGTCCACATACTAAGAAGTGCAATGGAAATCATCTCTTGGTTATAGACGACGTTTAAAGTTACCTATAAACGGCTGAGATCAGTCATTCCTTTCAGATCTTTGTTACACGATGGGAAAAATGAGTTTCACAGATTTCAACTTACTTTTTAGTAAATGAATCTTACATATACATGGGAGAATCTCAAATTTAAGGCACAAAGTACTTAAATCCTAGTGTTATGGCCCAATTCTGCTGCAGTCGAAGACTTCTATTAGGAGACCAGAGGCTGCTCAACAAATAATCTATGTAATAATTATAGAAGTCAATACTGAGAAGCTGACCTTACAGCCAGCAAACTCTGGGCTTTTATCACATACTGTATTAACTGAACCTAGGTTTCCTTTCATAAATGAGAATTAAATTCTACCTCTTCGGGAGATACTGGCAAACTGAACCTTCTACCATATTTGGCTATTACAGTGGTCGTTTAATAAAACTCCGCCAACTAACGCCTGTTGAGGTTTCACTAAAAATAGAAGACCTAGGAAGAAGACTGTCCAGGTCACCCCCACAGTGCTTTCCACAACAGCCGGATCGTCGATGTGGACGCCTAATCGAGCAGCCCAGGTAGCTCAAGGCCGGCGGGGTAAGGGTCACTGAGGGCCAGGCGGGACTGGCTGTGAAGCCCACAGGGTTGCACAGGCCGCGCTTTCCGCCCTCGAGCCCAGGCCGCAGCGTTGCAGCCCGGACTACGGAGGCACCGAAGAGGCCGCTGGTGGAGAACAGAAGACGAAACGTCCCTCACCTTCACCACAGCCGTGCCCCGGTTGCCCTGCCGCCCACTGTCCAGCCCTGCTCCCGGCTTGTTTACAACTAGAGAAGCCATCCTGGAAAGAGCCGTGCCACAGACGCAGCAGTAACAGCCTTTAATTCAGAGGAGGGGTTGAGCGACCTACCCAGAGGCCTCGGCGCTGGCCGCCGGCGCACATGCGTAGTACAGACGGGGCGCTCCGTGCCTGCCCTTCCTTTCCTCTCCCATCACTCATTGGCTGTTTGGCCACTCAGCACTGCGCATGCGCACCTTCCTTTTTTTGTTTTTGTTTTTGCTTTTGTTTTTGGTCTTTTCGAGACAGAGTCTCCCTGTAGTCTCAGCTGTCCTGGAATTCACTCTGTAGACCAGGCTGGCCTTGAACTCACAAAGATCCGCCTGCCTCTGCCTCCCAAGTGCTAGGATTAAAGGCGTGCGCCACCACGCCCGGCAACACTTTCCTTTTTTTAAAAAATGGAGGCTGCGAGTAATGGGTGGAAAAAAGAAAATCAAGAGTGAAAAAACAGATGAAACATAAATAAAAGTTTGTCGTGAAAATGCCGGTCTTATGGTGATTTTTTTTCTCCCCAACTAAAACTCACCAGCGTGAAGGCGTGGACCACAACTCCCTTCATGCACTGCGAAATTGTGTATAAACCACAAATCCCAGCATGCCTCTCCACTACTCCCCCCCCCTTATCTTCTACTGTGTAAGCACTTGGAGGCCGTGTATTGTCTCTGTGTTGCTCTTTGACTCAAGATATGAGATAGTGAGTGGAAAATATTTTATATATAGTTCTTTACGAGGAAGTGGCCTTAGTGGAAATAAGCCTTTGGAGGACTTCGTGAAAAGAGAATTTAAGGAGTCACCAACAAAGAGAAATTGTTCTTGTGCGTTTCACGGACGTGCGCTTTGCGGTTTCCTTTCCGATCCCGGCAAACCTCTTTAGCCTCCGTAGAGGAAGGGCCGAAGTGCCTGTCAAGATGGAAGTGAATCCCCCCAAGCAGGAGCATCTGCTGGCTCTGAAAGGTAAACCTTTGCGAGTCTCTTTTCTCTGTGGTCCTCCCTCCCCTCCCTGTTTGGTACTATCGCCGGCCTCGACCTGGCCTCGGAGATACAGGCCTTGGCCTTACACACCGTTAGGCCCTGCCCTCCTGCCTCCTAGAATGAAGTACAAACCTGGCAGGTCACTCTGTGATCTGTGGCCCACGGAAACTGACGCCCTGTTCTCTATGGACCAAACTGAGTTTAGCTGGCATTTAAAGATTTTTTTTTCCTTCTCTTTTGTCTATTCATGTGGCATGGACGGAATTACCAGGCTTTATCTTTATCTGTAGAGTTAGTATTGCGTGACAATGCGAAGGATTTAGAAATTCCTACTTTCTACACCTTACGCCTTAGATTTGTTAATATATACTGCACATTACTTTAGATTGTCATTATTGTGAATGTGGGAAATTTGTCCAGATTCTCCTATAAACTTTCGTTTTCCGTATGAAGCAGTTTTGAGTAAGATTTGATGTTTTTTATTTACTTAACAGAAAAAAAGCTAACAGGACAGATAAACCTTGAATTTGCTTTTCGAAACTTTTTATTTAAAAAACATTTTCAGCTTAAATTCATGTTTTCTACTTCCACTAATGCACTTTTTTGTTGTTTTTCTGTTACATTTTCATCAGTGCCTTCTTACACCGATCTGGGGAAATGTTCACCAGACACTTGAATTAGATCGAATTGCACTTGCTTTCCTTAAGGCATCCATACTTAGCTTTTATTTCGCCCCCATACCTGGTGATGTACACCCATACATTCCAGAAGCTCACTGTTACCATTGATAGCATACAGTCATATATTGATGGCTGAAGTTAACAGCACTGATGTAGACCTAAGAAACTTTGGAAGATTAAGTAACAACAATGGGATGCGTAGGCTTAGTCTCAGCTATTGATCTAGACTAAGAAGATTTTATGTGTATAAAAGGAACTTACTGTATACCCATTACCTCAAGCTTGCATCAAAAATATAGACTAGATATTACTTACTTTTAAGGTTTGGCAACTTTTCCAAAATCGTACATCTTAGTAAGAGACTGAGGCAGTAATTGCACTAAGATGCTCTGTTGTTCCCTTCTACTGAATGAAAGAAACCTCTTTTCAGAGACTATTCCTTACCTTACTGACAAGTCTCATGTGCATTTGGATCAGTTGTATTAGTTGCTAAGTATGGTTTCATATAACTTTGACACTCAAAAATTCCTGTTATTACTGTTTATTTTTAGAAACATAAGATACCTAACAAACAATATTTAAGTAGACTGACAAAACAGTTGCTGTGGATTTCACTGGTAGTTTCTGCTTTATTAAGCCTCTGACATTATTTCCCCACTTCCTCCTAGATAATCAACAATTTCACAAGTAAGTTTTTATTTTACTCGTGGCGAATGTCCAAGCATACCAATTTAAATGGACATTTAACTATTTCACTTTGCTTTCTTTTTTTTAATTTTTTTTTTTTTTTTTTTTTTTTTTTTTTTTTTTTTTTTGGTCCTTTTTGAGCTAGGGTTTCCATCCTCTGTGCTCTGGCTTGTCTTGGAACTCACTATGTCACCAGGTATTGGGACCTTACTCACAGAGATCCACCTGCCTCTGCCTCCCAAGTGCTAGGATCAAAGGCATGCGCCACCATGCCCAGCCCCTAACTGCTTTCTTATATATTGATATATAAAATGTTAAGATAATACTTTTTGCCCTTTTTCTGCCCAGTCTCTCTTCCCTTCTCCCACCCTTAGCCCTTCCCCTTGCTCTCTCTACCCCCACACTTAACTCCACTCCCCCACCCCCGTCCCCCCCACCCCCACCACCTGGGTTGAGACAGGGTCTTCCTGTAGTACCAGCTGGCCTGAAACTTGCTATGTAAACCAGGCTAGCCTCCATCTCACAGAGATCTACCTGCTTCTGCCTCCTGACTGCTGAGATTAATGGAGTGTGCCACCATGCTCATCCCCTTTTGTTCTTGTTTTTGAGACCAGGTTACATGTATCCCAGATTGGCTAGAGTTCAAACCCAGGGTTTGTGCATATCAAGCAAGCACTTTACTAACTTAGCTGTGTCCCCAGCCCCTTTTGTTACTTTTGAAATGAGCAAATTTTTTACTTAAAAGGAACTCTCAGAATTTCCATCATCTCTTGAGTGCATCACTGGATAAGTTCAGGCAATAATGAAAGAATTCTCATTGTCTTGCCTTACAGTGGGAAGGTGTAAGAAGGTAGAAGAAAAGTATAAACCATTATTAGTTATTAAAAGAATATGTAACCACATATTAAATCTATATTAACAATAATGGATCTTCAGAACTGTAGTTTTCGTTAAGTCTGAGAGTGGTCACCCTTGGCATAAAGAATTTTTATGCAATTTGTTCCTTCTTAACTCTTCAGAATCAGAGCATGGTTCTGTTGTGACATCATGACAGGAGTCTCTCATAGTCATCTTAGGTGCATGAAACTTCATCATTGGTTCCCTAATGTTTGGGGAGAAGAAGAATTCAACCTGGGGAACACAGTAGGTTAGGGTGTAAAGAACCGGTATTACAGCCTATGTAGCCTTAGCCCTGGTTAGGAAGCCGGGTTGTGGATCAGATCCTGGAAGGCTCCATTCTTGAGACCATGTACGCTAGAACTTCTTGTCACAGCTTTATTTTGGAGCCCCGTGAGGACTTCTGTGTTGTGTTGGTCTTCCTCCAAATTGGGGTTCAGAAGCCATGGACAAAGTCTCAGTACTACATAAGTACCAGCTCTGTTCAGAGAAGACTTTGTCACAACCCAGCTTAACATACAGACTTAAATCACTCATGTTTTTTTTTTTTTTTTAATTTCTTTATGTGTATGAATGTACTGTCTGCATGCAGGTCTGTGTACCCGTGTCGTGCAATGCCACAGAGGTCAGAAGAGGGTGTTGGATTCCCCTGGAACTGGAGTTCTCCTGGAATTGGAGTTTCAGATGGTTCTCGGCCGCCATGTGGGTGCTGGGGATCGAACCCAGGTCCTCTGCAAGAGCAGTCGGTGCTCTTAACCACTAGGCCACCTCTCCAGCCCATCACTCATGTTTTTTATGTTTATTATTATGAATGAGACAGAATCATTCTGTATTCTACCTATGCATTGATAGAATTCATAAAAATTTAAATATAAACAGACTCATTTTATGCAAGATAGATAAAAATTACAGTGATTTCATTTTTCTTCATTCAGATGTCTCAAAGTTTTAAATATTACATTATGTAGTAACCACCAACTTTTTAATTTTTAAAAGTTTTTTATAAAAAAAGTTGTATGTATGTTTTTCCTTCATGTA
Organism: Rhizomys pruinosus; assembly: GCA_009823505.1. Classification (NCBI taxonomy): domain Eukaryota; kingdom Metazoa; phylum Chordata; class Mammalia; order Rodentia; family Spalacidae; genus Rhizomys; species Rhizomys pruinosus. Next base: position 309,452 of record VZQC01004901.1, on the reverse strand, counting down.
TGTAAGTATACCATAAGCTCACAATGTAGCAGAGGCTAGAAGAGGGTATGGAATCCCCTGGAACTGGAATTAAGAATGGGTGTTAGCTGGCGAGCTATCTCTCCAGCCCCAAGAATCACTAACTTTGTCTCTGCTATAATTTTAGGACTATAACATTTTAATAGGAATACTTCCAAGTCCTTTATTGTGTTAAACATGTTGACTATTAGTATTTTCAGGCTAGGTGTAATCTGAATCAGAATCTGATTCGGATCACTTGTTGTGAGAAAGGATTTTCAAGTTATGCGATTTGGTCACATTTACCATAGCACTTTGTTAAAATACCACATGGGAAATGGGTTTTGGTGTCCCTTTCTCCCTGCCTCTGTCCATGGAGGATGCCCCTACCATGTCTTATGTTTTGCAATACTTCCACTTTAGGTCCTGTTTCCTCTGATTTGACAAGAGAGACATTAAATTACATTCTAGTTCTGAAGACTTCAGCTAAGAAATTTTCTCTTCATTAAGAGTTAATGGATTACTGCAGAATGACTACTGAAGTAATATTATATTATCGACCATATGAAAATGATACCACACAGCTGCCAAAAATTGCAGAAAAGGCAATTCAAGATTTTCCTACTCGTCCATTATCAAGATTTATTCCTTGGTTTCCTCATGATGGTTCCAAACTCCCACTCAAGCCTAAAGGATTACCACCAGAAATTTCTGGAGAGGCTGCTGAGGATGTGAAACAATACTTAACCATTTCCGAACACAGTGTGAAATCACACAGTTATGATTGCACAGTAGATCTTTTGGAGTTCCAGCCTAGTTTGAAAAAGTTGCCTTTAATCCAGTCACACACACTGAATGAGCAGTTTAGTTCTGGAAATCTGGGTAAAAAATCAGAAAAAGGAGAACAGCACAAGAGGAGGTCTTGGAGTGTTTCACTTCCCAGCAACAACTGTCTAGAAAATATTTTTCCTTTGTCTAAAAAATTGCAAGATAGCTTAAAGGCACTAAATTTGCACTCACGTCATAGAGCAAAATGGATAATAGAATACAGTGTTTGCAAGAACCAGACTCTGGAAGACATTTGGGCAAAACTCAATCACCTCATCAGGCATAATGAACTTCCTTCATGTAATGCTACTATTCAGAGACATGTAGGCCAAGTATGGGTGTTCTGTGATGTTGTGTACTGTGAATATGTGGGAAATCTTCTTAAAGAGAGATTAGCTCTGACTGGAAAAATTACTTTGTCTGTGCGTAAACATGGTGTTATTTTTAGTATGTAATGAATTCTTTGTCAGAAAAAAATAATGCTGAATGAAATGAGTGTGGACTAAAATAGTGAAATGAGTAAATTATACTTTTAGTGTCTTAAAATTTGATGCTTTCGGGGCTGGAGAGATAGCCTAGCGGTTAAGAGTGCCGACCGCTCTTACAGAGGACGCCGGTTCGATCCCCAGCACCCACATGGCGGCTAAGAACCGTCTGAAACTCCAATTCCAGGAGAACTCCAGTTCCAGGGGAATCCGATACCCTCTTCTGACCTCCGCGGCGTTGCATGACACGGGTGCACAAACTTGCATGCAGACAGTACATTCATACACATACAGAAATAAATAAAATTAATAAAAAAAAAATTTTTTTTTAAATTTGATGCTTCCACAATTTAGTCTGTTATTCTTTATAATGTGAAGAAATGATTTCGTGGTAAAATGTGTACAGTTTGTGTCACATACACAAATAAGTATCACATAGTTCCTCAGCTTGTGTCAGTTAAGTCAGGAACATTCTAGAGACTGCTTATTAGCAGCATTCTTTTAAAGAATTTTGATAAATTATTATTTGTACTGAAATTGAAAGTAAATGATCTTTCCTTTTTGTTACACTGACTGGAGTATTGCTATAAATTAAAATGAATAATCTGAATTTTGATTAATCTTTTGTTTGTTTTTTTTTTAATATTTTTTACTAGTTTTTTTTTTTAGGGTTTGTTTGTTTGTTTTTGTCTTTTTGAGACATGGTCTCCCTTTAGTCCCAGATAGCCCGGAGCTCACTCTGTAGACCAGGCTGGCCTTGAACTCACAGAGATCTGCCTGCCTCTGCCAAGTGCTGGGATTAAAGGCGTGCACCACCATGCCTGGCCTTAGTTTATTTTTTAATTTTATGTCTATGAGTGCATTGCCTGCATGTGTATAAGTGTACCCATGTCCTGCAGTGCCCTGGAACTGGAGTTACAGATGGTTGTTAGCCACCATGTGGTGCTGAGAATTGAACCCAGGTCCTCTGCAAGAGCAGTCAGTGCTCTCAACCACTGAGTCATCTCTCCAGCCCCAGATGCAAACAGTTGTAAGCTGCTGTGTGGGTGCTGAGAATCAAACTCAGAGCCTCTGTAAGAGCAGTACATGCTTTTAACTGCTGAATCCTCTCCAGCCCCTCATAATTCAGTCTTAATGACTGTTTGACTGTTGTTTGTTTGTGGGTTGTTGTTTTTCTTTTGGGGGGGCTCTTTTTCAGACACGTCTCCCTGTAGCCCCAGCTGGTTTGGAACTCACTATGTAGACCAGGCTGGCCTTGAACTTACAGAGGTCCGCAAGGTACTCCCACCACCACGCCCAGCTTCTGTTGTTTTTAAGTCAGAGTCTTCCTGTAGCCCCAGCTGGCCTGGAACTCCTTATAAAGACCAGGTTGGCCTCCATGTGTGAGATCTGCTGCCTCTGCCTCCCATGTGGTGGGACTAAAGGCATGCCCTATCATGCTGGACAGTCTTTTAATGACTGTTAATGCTCTTTCATTACTTGGCTGATTGTTCATCACTCTGAGTTTCTTATGAGCAGAATGTTATAAATTAGGTTTACATCACATAAAAATACCTAAAATGCTTAGTAATAGGTTTTTTGTTTGTTTCTTTCTTTCTTTTGTTTTGTTTTGTTTTGTTTTGTTTTGTTTTGTTTTGTTTTGTTTGGTCTGAGACGGTCTTCCCGTAGCCACAGCTGGCCTGGAATTCACTATGTAGACCAGGCTAGCATTGAACTCAAAGAGATCCACCTGCCTCTGCCTCTTGAGTGCTGGGATTAAAGGCATGTACCACCATGCTTGGCTTGCTTAGTTTTATAGAAGGATGCAGACTCGTTATTTTAATGAAGTTAAATACCTACCTTGGCTTAAAGAAGGTAAACATGAGCCCTTCCCTCACAGAACTGAGGTGGAATGATTATTAAGTCAAACCAGCTCTTACTGAGACTTACTCACTAGAAAGAGAGGAGTCTGATTGCCTTGTGTATGCCCAGCATAGAAGCTTGATTATGCATGGTAACTGTGGTCTTATGGTGGATAACACTTAAAACACCAAAAACCCCTGATTATAAACTAGAGATGATCTTTTCTTGATAGTTTCACTCTACTTAAATACCTTTCAGATGTAGTTTAATTAACTTTTACTGCCTTAAATGAGACTGCCCTATCTAGAAAATAATCATGTGCATGAATACTTCCAGAACTAAAACGCTGAAAAGAAACCATTGGTGATTCGGGAAGCTCTCAAGCCAGCTCTCTCAGTAAATCTTTTCTCTTAAGTTTTGTAAACTTTCTCTTCAGTCACAACTGCTGGAGAAATTTCAAGAAGTTATTCAATATTTCCAATAAATTTGCAAATAAAAGTTGGTTGATATGCCATTTTGTACGGTATACCTAATTTTTATTTTTCAAGACTGATCACCAAGTTGCCAATAAAGGGTTAAAACTTGAGAAATAATAGCATTTTTATAATAATAGTTTTATTCTGAAATGATTGTGAACAGCTAAAAATATAGGTTACAGTTAAGTCATGAGATTATTATGAACCACTTTTATTAATTTTTATTTATTTCTGTATGTGTACAAATGTACTGTCTGCATGCAAGTCTGTGCACCCGTGTCGTGCAATGCCGCAGAGGTCAGAAGTGGGTGTCGGATTCCCCTGGAGCTGGAGTTCCCCTGGAATTGGAGTTTCAGACGGTTCTCAGCCGCCATGTGGGTGCTGGGGATCGAACCCGGGTCCTCTGCAAGAGCAGTCGGCGCTCTTACCCGCTAGGCCATCTCTCCAGCCC